>JAWQUT010000041.1:2888142-2917252 GCA_033807755.1 Ellobium chinense
CCTCCTCACACCCCTCTGCATCACAACGGTCGTTTGTGCTAGACTAGGCCTGGGCTAATATCGCTTGCCGTCGAAAAAAAAAAAAAGTTCTGCCCTGGCACTTCAACCTTTTAACTCAAATGTCTCGCCCGTGTCAGTAGCTTTATTAAATATCTGTACAGAGCTACACTCTGGACATTTGGGCCTAACAGTTAAATAACATAATTCAAGTTATGCATCGAATTTTATGTTAAAAAAAAAAAAAAAGAATAATATAGGCCAAAAAGGAGATGCACATAGAAAGAGATGCTCGTAGTTGGAACTCTTCTGCTTTGTTGCGGAATATAGTCTAAAAGGAAGATAGGTGAGCTACGAGGGGAAATCCATGCCGCATCGCAGGCAGCGCTTTAAAGGCTGACACATAAACACTTCCAGGGGTACGCCTAGGCTTGGCAACGGTGCTGGAATTCTTGTGCAAACTTCCATCGGGACTATTATGAAGGTTCCAGAGGAATGCAATACCTGAAGTGAATCCACGAATTTTTCATTCCACAGTCCAGGAACTTTTGAATCGCGCCTCATACTTGTAGGCTATCAAACTGGAGGATATTACTGAAAATAAGTTCTTTCTCAGTGTTAAGGGTTATTTTCCACCTATATATGAGCACACTTATTATTATTAAGATATATATATATATATATATATATATANATAGATAGATAGATAGATAGATAGATAGATATATAAGCCCCCAGCATTTGCTTCTTGTTTGCACAGCGCTATAATTTCCCTCATATTATTTATTACATAGTTACTGCACGTTTCAATAGGTATATATTGAGTGTAGACTTGAGCTGGCCACCCGACAAATCTTGTTGTCAGTATGTCCCTTTACTTACATCGCATGTGTTTTGAACCAAAGTACAGTATTTTGAATAATATAGTGGAATTACAAGAGAATTACTTTAATAACACGCGCTTAGATGCTTTTAGTTTTGGATCTGCTCACATGCCGTCAGCACATTGAAGTGGCATTTCTTTGGTGGGATCTACTAAGTTATCCATAGAAAGCATATGCTGCATCAGACGTTGCACTGATTTTAGTAACAATAAGAGTTTTCTGGCCATTCAGATAGACACTTTACCAATCCTACCACCACCACCACCACCACCACCAACAATAACAACAACAACTCAAGCACCACTACCATCACGACTACAACTGGTTATATTACTACCACTGTTATTGCGGCTATTATAACAGCTACAAACAATAACTACTTCTACTACAACTGCTACTATTGTTACCTCTAATGTCACGAAATACACTACCAATAACTAAGAATACTACAACTGTTGGTGCTGCTTCTCCTGTTGCTGCTGCTGTTCAACAAAAGCGACAGCTTGTGCTTATACTGAAGAAAAACAATGAGGAACTTTCACTAAACTGCTTGAAGGGTAATATGACGGAGTAGTGCTCGAGAACGTGTTGGTACCGAATAGATACAGTTACATATATGTATCATCGGTTCTCTCAATTAAAACTATAAATCGCCGGAAATGCCCTATCCTTTTTTTTTTTTTTGGCAGTATTTTTTGTGAGACTTGCAAGTCAAATGCATATGATATTCCTGTGGACATGCAAGACTGAAAGCCTGGTATCGAAAACTATCACATTTATATAGCTCGTTTGTCCTGTGAAAGTTGAAGCCACGAGTGATAATATGCTCGTGACAAAATGGCAACAGCAGTACTTGGGCAATAGGCATACTTAAAATGATGTAGAATTTTCTTGCAGTTTACAGCATCAACAATCTACAACATCTTCAAAGTACCAAGAAGTGTGGTACACATTCAAATTCAAATTCTCGTTCGATTCATTTTAGCCTGCGGTCTTGCACATCCAGTCCAAAGAGGCCTGCGCCATAATTGCACACTTAAGCTTTCCAATATCAGACAGGCGAAATACAACAAAGATTTGAACTGAGTTTTACAGACCGGAAGTTTCAAGTTTGAAAACGGAAAATCGTAATTGTGTAATCATTTAAACCATATTAAGATTCGGAAAACTTTAATAATAAAACCAAGAAGACGTGGGATGAAATGCGTCAAGAATCAGTGAGCCCCATTTGATCAAAATGACCTCACCATTGCTTTCTAATTCTCTCTTCATTTATCTAGTTGCCTGTTCATTTGACTGCTAAGGTACTGTCCTATAATAGCTAGACTATATGTCCATGGTTTGAAACGAGTGTGACAGTGGCAATAAATTTGTGAATCTAATTCTTGGACCTGAAATATTAATAAGTTTCCACATTACACATCTAAGTATTCTGTGAGATAGTAATGATAGGCTATTCAACTTTCAACGTCATTGTGAAGTGATTAATTTAAGTTATTGCAATATATTAATTTATAACACGACCCCAT
Organism: Ellobium chinense; assembly: GCA_033807755.1. Taxonomy (NCBI): domain Eukaryota; kingdom Metazoa; phylum Mollusca; class Gastropoda; order Ellobiida; family Ellobiidae; genus Ellobium; species Ellobium chinense. The sequence continues at coordinate 2,890,553 of JAWQUT010000041.1, forward strand.
GGCCCGATGCGCCACCTGTTGCTACTAGGGGAGATAATATTGTCAAAGTTTCTCATTGGAGATGGAGGATTGTGTAAAGGAGCGTATACTGGTTGCGCCAAAAGTTATGCAGATTGCGCCAAAATTTTATATACAAAATTGTGGAAGGATTGAGCCAAATTTTAAACCCTAATAAAGCAACCTACATTTCGTAGTTTTACTGTTAATGACAAGATAAAACTTTTGCTACGCATACCCCTGAGGCCCATGACGCTTAGTGGTGTCCCGTAGGAAAGAAAAAGAAAAGCTTCTCTCAATACATCAACACTATGGGAGATATCAGAGCGAGCAGATTTCAAGACACAGTATATCACTGATCTTGGGCACGAATATGCATTGTATTTTTAAATAATGTTATAAAAACGTTTTATGGTTGATCTAAACTTCAGGGAGCAACTAGTCTAGATCTAAGTATGTTTTAAAAAATTGGCAAACGGCAGGAGTTAAAGTAACATTTCATAGTTTTGAGCATTGTAAAACTGCTGTAAAATTTCAGACACGTCATCAGTCTATTTTCACGCTTATGTGATTACGCCTCATACTCAGCCTACATGCTTCGAGTTTGGTGGAATCAACATACATGCCTTTCGTTGGGGATTAGCGCAATATACAACTTCCGGTGAATAATGATTTCTCTTCAGCAGATTTTGCAGTAGTAGAAGTAGCTGTTGCTGCTGTTGTGGCAGCAGCTGTTGTTGCTGTAAGAGCAGTAGCAGCGGCAGTAGTATTTGTAGACTCTAGCAGCAGCAGTAGAAGTACTAGTAGTAGTAAGTGAAGGAGTTGCTGTAATAGCTACTAGAAAATAGAAGCGTGGTGGTGGTGGTGGTGGTAATGGTAGTGGTGATAGTAGTGGTGGTAAAATGGTGGTGGGGGTAGTACATGTATGGTATTTTATGGGATGGTCAGCTATCTTTTGCTGTGACTAAAATTATGGATGCTGTTAACGCAGCAATACTCTCTATGGTGGAGAACAGCTCTGCGGTTTTGTTTCATTTTTTTCTTAAAAGACGGTATATCCACATCAAAGTAGTAGATATAAAGTATAAAAACCTCAAAGCTCTCCAGACCACATCCAAGGAAGTCATTCTGACAAAAAAATATGAACAGAGCTAATGGGACGCGCGAATAATTAATATTATACTTACCGGTTGAAAATTATTGATTTGAGGAAAAGGAGGCGGCCAGTTCATAAAATAGGAAACAAAAAAAAAACAAAACTACACGAGACAGGGGTGACCACCATAGTTCTCAAGAATTCTGCCGTGCTCTTGACCATGGGGTCTTACGCGAGCAGTAAACTACACAGTGTTCGTTTGCAAACATGTCGCAGTCGTATAATTTGTCAAATTTCTTTAAATTTTTGCCATTCATCGTTGTAACTTTGTTGCATGCAGTCAAATAAATCGATATAATTTCGCGTTAAACATAACTTTGGACATTTTTAAAGGTTGCTAAACTATTGATAATTTCCTATCACTGCTTTGTTTAAAACAGACTTTAGAATTCACAGGAGGAGCTAGCTGCTCAGTCCCTGATGCTGGAAATCATTAGTGTCTCGCATTGTGTAGGGACGCAATTTGAGGGCTGAGATTTGGGGATTTAAGTATGTGTGAATCATAAGATACGACGATGACTATTTGTGAGACGAGGATTGGGCCTCCGTCTGACCATTGAAATGTGGGCATTTTAAATATACTTTCATAATGACCCAGAGTGAAAAATAAAGCAGTCAGTATACGGACGCAAAACTTAACATTTGAGACAGGCAATCTATCCGCACCTCACACCGCCGACCCGTCATGATACTCTAAATAAAGGTGTTTATAAAATCTCCTATCATTTTTTCGGATATGGTAAACATTATTCATAACTTCATTTTAGACAAAATTCCAGTTTCCAGCCAATACATTTCCTATCACAGTATAACAAAAGCATATACTTTTCTGTGGGCATAGACGTTTATGTCTTCTAAATGCAATAAAGGACAGGAAACGACGCGGCGTTCATAGAGCCTACCCGTTCGCGGGAAAGCACTGTGAGTGCTGAAACAAATCGGGAATTTCCAAAGAAGTTGTGTTCATTATCTATAAGCTCAGTTTTTCAGCTTAAGATATTAGATGAAGATTGATGCCTCTGATTTAGATTTTTACTGCATCCAATATCCCAGCGGTAGAATAATGGATGTATTTATCATACTTACAATAGTATAGAGCGACGTGAGTGCCTGTATAAGTCCGTACTGTCATACGAAAAGAATGCATTTTTTTAAGAGCATGAGCTGAATTATGCGCGCGTCCCAGAGTCATAATGGAAATAAATGCTAGTAGAGGCTGCATTATATTTAATAAAATTGGTCTTACTGTTTGTTAATACATGTTTTTACCACAATTATTGCTAATCCGCATGCATCTCTTCACCCCATTTTTTCTCCAGGTCTTTCAGAACTGCCTTATAAACGTGCAGCAAGAGTCTCTCCTCAATGAGGTCAGCTGTTTGTCTGTCTGTATATCCTTATCGGCATGGTCATACATACAGAGGCATGTGTGTCAGCGCGGTCTGTCAGTTTATTGTCTCTGTAAATGTCTTAATTTAATATAGGCATATTATTTTCTGTGATAAGGATTGTGTGCGTCCCCTAAAACAGGACCCCACTCCAAATATAATGTTACAGATGGATCTCCTTCCTCCATTCACGTTATATTTGGACTCCCCTTGTGATTCCAAAAGTTATGGACAGATTTTGATCTAATAACCCATTGTCCTATTTTTTCTCAATAATTTTGTCCACCACTGTACGCAGTAGAAAATAAAATTACCCAGCGCCACTCCCCTCTCCTATCTTGAACTTCAGTCACCAAGGTGTCGTCCACTCGTTGATGGGCCTGACACCTTATAATCAAACTTGGCTGATAGTTGCAACCAACAGCTTCCGCAAGCGAGGCAAGTAGTGCGGAGTTGGGATCTGCTCAGTTTTCCCTGAGGGTATCAACGCGTCTAGTCTGTTGGTTAGATGATGGAAGAATAGTGATGAAATTGCTGTAATTTGTGCGATGATGACAGGGACATAATGTATAAAGGGGTAGGAGGAAGCAAAAAGAAGGAGGGATTAAGCAAAATTAATCTTCCTCTGCCAAGTATCATGGGGTTTCACTGTTTTAGTGGGCATAGGGACAGGGTGTTGTCGTTATATATACAGGTAAACAAGTAGTCATGTCTTTTTTTCCTAGGACAAGGCACACGGAAGAAAATTCACCCAGGTGAAAAGTCATACGGCAAAAAAGAAGTCAGATTTTGTGCATTCTGTATATTATTATGCAACAAAGAGCTGATCTGCTAATGTAGCTGCTGTTCTTAAATATATTTATCCGCTTATGTAAATCATAATGCTTTTAATCTAATGATGAAAAAATGACATATTTATCAAAAATAAAATATATTGTTTGTGCAAGCCTGTGTATGTATGTATGTTGTGAAAGTTAATATTGGCATAAAATCTAGAAATATGAGAATTACAAAATAGCAGCATCAAATAAAAGCGGCGTAGGCAGAAACTGCTCTATCTTGAGAGCCAATACTCAAGATGAAGTTTCTGTTCACGGAAGTCAGTTTTCTTTTCCAGATGTTTTTTTTTTTGGTAACTTAAAATAATATAATAAATGATGAAAAATGATTACTTCAGATTTGTCCTTGTACAGCTCAATTACAGTTTGTATATGTACATTTTGTGCAGTGAGGCTCAGTAGACATGGTGGTAGCATAAGTAATTACACTGAATGAATTTTTGCATCGAGTTTCCCATTTGAGATATTGTGTTTTAAATGGTAATAATATCATTACTAAATAATATCCTTTATAGCATGGAGTGTAAAGAGGCTCCTCAGTGTATGTGAATAAAATGAAATATGCATTATTTCTTACAGTTAAAATGTACATAATATCCCATAGGATTATTCCTCCTGTGACTTTTTTTCTGTGTGACTTTTCTTCCGTTCAACATTTCTTCCCTTTGACTTGAAATTTCATCCTGGGAAAAATAAGGCCTATGACATTTTTTTCATGTGACTTTTCTCTGGAATTCTTGAAGTTCAAGCCCTGTTTATATTTGCCCTCTCAGCTGACAGTATTTGTGACAGTTGTATAGATATCTGAAAACAGCTATTATGTGGATCTAGAACATCACATTTCTCTACAGGCTACTATTTTTTTTTTCCATTGCAGATTGAGACAGAGCGCCTGTTCAGCAACATTGACAAAGTGTTTGAATGTAACTGCATGTTTTGGCAGCAGTATCTTCTTCCAGTACTCCAGTATGGCAGAGAGACAAGACAGCCGCTGGACCCGCTCTTATGCAAGGAAGGATTTGTTGATCATGTAAAGTGAGGGGAGAAGGGAGGGGAAGTGCTTGAGTGATCTGTGTCCATAATACATGTTTAAGAGGAGAAATAGGAGCCAGATAAAAAAGAGTAATGAATTGCACTATAGTACCTGATATTTGCCCAAGATAGAGAAACAAAAGGAAATAAGGATATTAAGAGCAAGAAATGAAGTTACACTAATGTGCTAGAAACTGTCCTTTGAGAAAAAAAATGAGCTGTAAGAATGCATTTTATGTTAAACCTAGACTATACATTTCACATCCTGGTACCAGGAACGCAGTATGTAAATTTTGATGCTTCCTGCCCTGTTCGACTCTCCCATCCCTTGCCCTGAAATCTCCTCCCCCCTCCTCACCCTTGCATCTCATTTGACAACAATACAGCATTAATGAAAATGGTCCATTCTTTGTTTGCCTTCCTTTTTCCTGTATTCCCTTAACCCAATTCTCTACCTCTCTAACATTAAACGAATATAGCGGAAGAATTCTGTCATTTTTAAAGGGTTCTTCCTCTAGTTTCTTTCCCTCTTTCTTCCCATTTTGCTACTGAATCCCCATCCCACCTAACCGGAACTGAGTATAAGCAACATACTGCTTGATCTCTTAATTTCTGAAATCCGTGTCATAACACTCAAGATCTTCTATTACACCTCATATAGCATCTTTACTCATTGCCATGTCTTATACCCAACAATGCGACCAACATTAGTTTTGTCATGTTCATGTCATTTTTATGTACATGACGATTTCTTGGTTTCATTTATAAGCAATTCTAGTAGATCTAGTCCTTCAGTGTGAACTATGCACATTAGGCTTATATTATAGTGAGAGGTGAATTCATTACTGAACTGAAAAGTAGTGGAAAAATAGTGCAATACATTTTGCACAGTAACTAAAGTGTAGCACACTAAATGTGTTTAAAATGTAGTGGAAATGTAATGTGCTACAATTTGGAGCCAAGTAGTGTCTTACAAAATAAAAGTAGTGAACCCAAACCTGGGCTTTTCCCCCTTAATGCCTGACTGTTGTCAAATGATATATTTATTTTATTTATGTTGTAAGACTAAGTAGGGGAAAATATCAACCTTGTTAAAAAAAAAGACAGAATTATTGGAAACAAAAATGCTTGGAGGTAGACAACCAATAAAAAAGACTGTACTATGAATGAAAGAAAAGAAGTTCATTGTTGTACGTAATAAAATGCTTTGAGAGGAGCCCCTTATTTTGTTCATGTGGCGTATACACATTGTCAGTACTACTCATTACTAAAGACCATTACTGATCACATTTTGCTGACAGCAAGGCGAACAAAAAAAGTTATTTCGGTCAATTAGTTGAACCAAATACTGCACTGTAAAAAAATATTTTCCTGCAATATTTTTCCGCTACAATGCCGTTTATTTTTATATAAGATATACAAAGGATATTCAGTATAGATGATCCCAGCAGTTCTTTTGTTAAGTATTTTCATTAGGTCAGTATCATCTGGAGGCCAGATTCAGTTTTGTAAGTGATTCTGTTTGGTAGTTGCGAAATTATCCCTGTTGAAAAAGGGGGAGATAATGCACTATAGCTACTTTTAGCGAAACTGACATTCATCTTAGTAGCTGCATGTGAAAGACATTTGTTGGTAACATGAACTGATGCTGTTGATCGCCTGTGTCCTTTTATTGGAGAATGCACTAATGGTGATGATGTTGTTTGTGAGACTGCGGTAGATACTAAAGCTTTATGTCTTTGTTTTTTTTGTAATTCTCTTTCTTTAATTAATGAAAGCAGCTCTCAGTTCCATCCTTTAATCAGTGGTATTTGATATCCATGGCAGTGTAGATTCACTGATGTCATTTTGCCTACTTCTCTTCTATCCCTAGTTCCCCAACTTGTTTCAAGTGTACTTCAAGTATTTCATCGAGCACAAATCATGCCTGGACTATGCCAAATCATGCATGGAAAACAGTGAACTTTTCAAAACTTTCATCTTGGTAAGCTCTTCCTCTTTTCCTTTATGGGCCAGCAGTTGTGAAGCTTTAGTGGACAGTAATTTCTGAGGACAAATGTTTTTGGTTATACTTTATCTCAGTGACACATATAGATCATATTGTTCCAAGGCCACGAATTGTATGTATTGCCTTAAAAAAAAAGTGAGTGATGAACTGGATGCTGGGAAGGGGCAGGCATGGGGCCAAATGTACTTTTATACAAAGAGCACCATACTATAAACTAGAGTGTGTAAGCTGAGGAAGCCTGTCATTATATGATAATGTAAACAAAAGCATAAATCTCGTCCTTTCCGTAATGGTTGGAGGTACTGGGCACAAGGGACAGTGGCCAGTGGAATTCACAGATTATCATTATCAGAGTTATTGCCACCACTGCCCTGGACCATCTGCTTGGTAATCAGTCCTGTATCAATCTTTCTAAAGAGATTATGTATGGTTCTTGCTCATTTTTATATGTGAGCAGAGAGAGTGTGTACCGGTACTTTGAGTACATAGAAAATTGTACACTGTCCAAGTTTGATAAATAATGCCCATGAGCTATAGTTATCCACACTGGAAAACATATCTTTTGTACTAATAAGTAATATGCAGCAAACTTGTATTTGAAATACACTCAAACAGGCTTAATTTGAAATTGAGGAGAGCCGCTAAATTATTTCATTACAGGCATATTTTGGATATCCATGATAAGAAAAAATAAGAGTCAGCCTTTTTAGTCTAGCTCATAGCACACCAACCAGATCATGTGTTGTTGATACTGTTTAACAAGTCTTTGTCAGGAGAGGTGGCTTGTTTGGGGAAGGAATTGGAGTGAAGTTGACTTATTGCAAATGACTATGGTTTAATCTTACAAATAAAAAAAATATGGGGCAAGATGATTTAAAATCCTGGAAAATATTCACATTAATGCTAATTGCATTTTGTAATAAGCATACGAAATATAAAGTATAATATTGATAAGCCGCAGAAATTTTTTTTTCACATAATAGACTAGATCTACATTTTCACAATAGACATGATTGAGTGTAGACTTGAGTTCTCAGATTAAGAATTTTGAAAAGTAAGTTCTTGTGCAAGACATATTTCCAGTGGAATGCGTTTGTTGTTGTTGTTTTTTGCTTACAAATACTCTCGATGTAAAACTGGCATTATTGGAAAATGTTCCACAAGTTGGGGTATTTTCTCATAGATTTTGATATGTCTAGTGTTCCTCTAAAAAAACACCCTGATTGCAAAGCATTTCCCCCTTACCAATCCACTTTTTCTTATTATGCAATAGTCCCTTACTTGTCAATCTGTCCCCCAAATGGTGACCTTACTTTTGATATTGAAGAGTTGTTGAACAGCCACAATATACAATGTGCCATGTCATGTTGTCATAGGCTGAGAGTTTGGTGATTCTGTGAATTCTCTTCAAGTTATATCATTGCCCTCTTCTTATCATGGATAATGTGAAATAATTATGCTTAATATGAAACAGCTCACTAATATTGTGAATTTCGTAATAGTTGAATTGTACATCTTCACACTACGATGCAGTCCTCTGTGTGTCCATTGTGCCGGTCCAGAAGCATCAGTCATAAACTGAAACACTGCTTAATGTGAGGATGGTGTGACAGATGAGCAAATCAAGAGCGGTTGACATGCACTCTTTTATGTTCTTTCAGTGGGCAGAAACACAGAAACAGTGCAACCGTCTCAAACTTGCAGACATTCTGGTAAAACCCATGCAGAGGTTGTTGAAATACTCACTGCTGTTACAAGCTATTCTCAAGCACACAGAAATGGAGGAAAACCGGAGTGACATCAAGGAAATGGTCTGCTTCTTTCATCTCTTTAATCAGTCTTGTACATCCTCGTATTCCTCTCCGTCTTTTTCTTCCCTGGTGCTTGTTTAGGAATTATTTTTGGCTAATACGTACACGTTATACATAGTGTACAAATGCTTAAAAAGTATAGTTTTTTCATCCCTGTTAGTCTCGTTATGATTCTAATTTACACGTTTATACGGATGTTTCATTCCCACACCAGCTGATCGGTAGCGTGCAAAACTGTCCCAGACCACAGCAAATTGAGTAGATAGTACAGTACTGCCATTTCTCAAAGCACACTAAGCTTTCCAGCAGGATGATACAGTTTGATGATATTTAACATACTGAACCCATTGTCAAAACTGCTGCCACATGCCGTTATCGCATGTCAGAATCCTTTAGTCTTCCCCCTTTGGCCCCTCTTTTAGACAAAGCATCATTAGTGGACTTAGCACACCAACAATGGAGCATTAGGATGTCCACATGATATCAACACACAGGCTTAAAATTGTAAACCTATTGCGTCTGGTCAGTCTTTATTAGTAGATCTACCATGCAAAAGATCACGTCCTTCCAAGATTATGTTTCCTTATTGTTGCCTCTAAAAGAAGCAGTAAAGGATGGGCACTCCCATACACAAGCAATTTTAGGAGCAGAACATAAGAGAAGGGAAGAAAGGAAAAAGAGGGTAGAGCCACAAGGTGTTCATGTTGTTCCACTACCGGCCAAAGTTGGTTTAGTTCCACTTTGTTGCAAATGTTCAACCTTCTGCCCTTTCCACTGTTCATCTTTATACAGGGACATATATGGTTATTACAGATTTCTGTTCATATTTCTATTCCATCTTGGAAGGATGTCATCTACTTGGTCTTAAAGGGACATCGGAAGCTATTTGCTTCACAGCCTAAAAAATCCACAGTATTAATTCATAAATTTTCAACACCTTACCCGTTTCCTTCGACCAAGCGCTTTGGACAAAATGCAGCTTGAAAGTCGTGATTTTCACACCCTGCGGGCCGCCATGACTGGTTGTCCGGTCAGCGTGGGAATAAGGTTTGACGTCAGAAGGCGAGAGGCAAGCTAGTAGTCATTATGCAAAGAGAATTATCCACATACAGTAACTTTCGTTGGCTCTAAATGTTATGCCTTTTTTTTCATTTATCGTTGAGAAAAGTCTTTTGTTAAACCGTGTGAACAACTGCCTGGCTTTGATCGCAGTGCTGTAACCTTAGAAAATGGAGGATAAAATATTTGAGAAAAAGGAATATCTGTCTGACCACTATTTGAGTCTATTTATTAATGTTTGCGCTGCCTTTATATTGTTGCCTGCTGTGTGGTTTAGTGAGATCTCATTGGCCTAAGATTCTGACAATATAAAATTATTATTTGCTTGAGGAGCACTTTCAGATAATTTAGATGCTGCCACAGTCAAATTTTCTGTGCTTAGGAGCGGCACTAGTTGTGTCACTAGTCATAAATCAATCAAAAGGCTTAGAAGAGCAGATAAAAAAGGGGGCACATCGACGTGAAATTTTCTTTTGACCTTCTTATTTTGGTCAGAGATGATCATGGGAGCATTTTTATAGAATACCCGTGGAAACTTTTGAAGTTTTGGAAAATTGAATGGGTCAATCGGTCTTCACTATCAGTGAGGGGAATGAGATAGATCCTAGTATGTATAGGGTGGGCACAATTCCAGGGATGAAGAGAAAGAGGGGGAGGGAGGATAAGGCAAGGAGCAATAGGGTGGTGGAATAAGAAGCTAGGAAAAAAACGGGTAAGAACAAAAATAATTAGACACTAATAGACAGAGAGAGAGAGAGAGGCCAAGATGCTTTTGTCCCCTGTGTCACTGTTCACTAGTCTACCTGCCTTCTTGCTTTTCTTCCTCAGCAACTCAGGCTCTCACTTTTTCTTATTGCTTCTATTCCTTCCCCCCCCCCCCNCCCCCTCTCTCTCTCTCTCTCTCTCTCTCTCAACCCCAAGAACATTCTAAATGTAACGTCTTTGCTTCACCCCTGTAATTGTGCCCACCCATCTATACCCTCTCTCTCTCACCTCCTCCCCATCTTGTAACTGTTGCTATGCTCAACATGGCATATCCATGCTAACTGCTATGGTCCTTTTCATTTTTCTCTTTGATCGCGGAGACTGGTTTTTTTCTTTCCAAAGATTTCACAAGTATTTTCCAAATTATTCCCGTGGTCATCTCTGGCGAACATAAGTGTGTCAAACTATTTTCACGTCGATATGCCAGCTGTTTGACCGGCTCTTTGACGCGTGTTGACTGATTTATGACTAGTGATGCAACTAACACCGCCCTTAAGCGTAGAAAACACTGCCTGAGACAATAGTTAGCTGCCAATCAAATCCTATCCTGCTGTACAACATCTTAAAACCTGTGTGCCCCTCAGGCAAATGATACATAATATCATAGACCGAGCTCATTAAACAATACAAGGGGTGAAACGGCACAGACAACCATACATAGGCTATGCATACATTAATAAAGCGACTCACTCAGTGCTCAGACAGATGCTTCTTTTATCCATTATTCATCCTGCCTTTTCTAAGATTACAGCATTGCAGTCAAAGTCAGGCACTTGATCACAGTCTTCAAAGGCATAAAATTTGGCACCAGGGAAAGTTATTGCATGTGAATAATTCTCTTCGCACAATGACTACTAGCTTGCCTCTTGCTTTATGACGTCACACCTTATTCCTGCGCTGACCGGACGACCAGTTATAGCGGCCCGTGCGATGTGAAAATCCCGACTTTCAAGTTGTATTTTCTCGGAAGCACTTGGGCGAAGGAAGCATGTAAGGGGATGAAAATTAATGAAAAAATATTGTGGATTTTTAAGGCTGTGAAGCAGATAGCTACCTCTGTTCCTTTAAGGTGTACATATTATCTGTGCTTCACTGTATTCGAATTTAAATACCGGCTCAAATACTATACTTGTGCTCGTGGAAAATTGAACATTTTTGAGTGAATAATTGTGTGGGTGCAGGAGAAAACATTTCACATCTTTCCTGATGTGAAAAATGAGTTACTGATAGAATGTTATTCCCTATTCATTTCTTAACATTTTGATCTTTAGTTTAGGTCACTACCTTTATTAGTTCCAAAGTTATGGACGAATTTGTAAACTTACCTTTGCCACATAGATTTAGAGAAAATTGAGATTTAAGTTAGGGACCAATATTTTTGCTGGTAAATAAGTTTCTAGGGGTATAAACAGTTTTTTTGAAGATGAAAACACTTATCAGTATATACTGAACAGAAAAGTAAAATGCATTTTCTGAAAAAACATCTGATCCAGTCGGATTTAAGTTTGAAGCCATGCAATGTCGTTTATGGAAGCTGCCATCTTGAAACTGGACCTGAAAATAACGTAGTAAGTTTTTGAAACTTTGTTTCCAGTATAAAAGTTAACAAATATTAAGAATATATAATGTTTTTTTTCTTTTAAATCACTAGATACGTATTGAAAATTATCTCTAATTGAGATTCATCTCAATTTCGAACAATTTCATTGGACGGAGTTGGAATGACGCGGCATCATAAAATGGATGAACAGTGATATTTACACAAGAAAAAGTTCTGCTAACTATACGCTATCGTGCAGCTCTGTAAATGAACTTTCTTGTGGTATGTAAAATGTAAGTCATTATAATTCAAGAACAAAGCACTTGTGTGCAGTTGTTTGAAAGACACAAATGGGGGTTGGGAAAGGCACTTTCGTTTCACCTGGTCACTCGTCTGTTTAACCACTAATATATAACATTTAAATCTCATTTTCATGAATAACATTTTCATTAAATGAAAGATTAATGAATGAACTTTCTGATTCTGCAGAAATCTCAATCTGGCCATGGAAGCTGAAATTCGACTTTTCAAGGCCCTAGCTCAAAATTACACATTGTGAGATATGACATGTTTTCCCATACCACCACACAAACATTTGGAGGAAAATTTTTCAGAATGTCATTTCCTCTTGCCATATTGGATTTTGATTTGAAAATTGAACAGTCATAAAGATTTGGATACAACATAATTAACACAAAATGTTTCAGGAAAATTATGCTTTAAGCCTATAAGACTATAAATGTTGTGTAGCTGTGGAAAGTATCAAAATTAAATATATTTCATGAATTTTAAAAAGAAGTCCAAAAATGCTTTAATCCAACCAAAATGCAGGTCAGACGTGGACAAGAAATGGCAAGTCAGCCTGATGACAAACCATTTCATATAGAAATCATTTGCATGCATGCATTAATTCTTATATTTATAGTGAGTGATTTCTGAGATTATAAAATCGTAAGAACAGGGAACACGAAAAAGGGTATAATGCTTACTTCTGAAGTTCAGTGATATATTTGTTAGAATGGAGAAAGGAAGATATGAATATAAAAAAGTTGGATGGGATTTCAATATAATAATGTACACCCAGGAATAGGATACAGATTTCCTTAATCATAACAGGAATTTGGTGTAAAGTTATTCCTCAGGGATACAATTTAAAAATGTAATATCTCAGAATTTAGTACAATAATTGTTGGACTTTTGGTATAAAACTACAGTTGTCGAAATACAACACAAAAATGCAGAAAAAAAAAATTCAGGTTAATACAATACCTCAAAAGATGGAATTCAGTATTAAATTGCAGTCGCCAGAATACAGTATAAAAAGTGAAAGTAGCGGGATCCATATTTGCTTTTGTGCATACAGTCCAAGCTACAGTTCTCATTCTGACGTCACAACGTAAGAAAATAGTGCATATCAAACATGGGAAACTATTTTGAAATTATTTGCTAGCTTTATTCAGAGCGCACGAGTACACACTTTTATGTGGCATTTTTCAACTGCCCTGTCACATACCGTCAGGATGGCAAACTTCAAAATAATCAAGGCTAGTCAGAAAACACTGATTTCTTTTCCTTAGAAAACAGCCCAGACTTTGAAAGTTACAGGAAAGCCCAACTGGGGCCGTGTGGCCCCGATGACTTTTAAATAGGAAAAAAAAAACCCCAGATGCATTTGGTTATAAGAGAGAGATAAAGAGAGAGAGAGAGAGAGAGAGAGAGAGAGAGATAATGACTGATATAGGGCAGATACATAGACAAGCTTGCACCCACACTCTTAACATGAAACCTTCACAATACATAAACTTCCATGATGAATAAACATTCTCTTCAGAAACACAGATGAGCATTGAGAACTATTTATTGAACTGACTGATGGGTCAAATGATCTAGTTACTGTCACGATTAGCAGTGTAACAGTTGTGACACAATGTTGTGGTATGAGCAGGGCATAGTCTATGTTGCGTTGACAATTTTGACAAATAGTCTTGAATTTGCCATCTTTCGTTTGGGGACACTTGAAGCAGCAATGCCTTTTCACAGTAACAGGATGGGCTTGGCCTGAGCTTGCAGGGGTGATTCCAGCAGCGTGGATTGAATTTTTGATGCCTGGATTACTAGATGCAGCTCTTCTTGCCACCTCTGGCTGAATGAGCGCTTCATCTATGACGTGCAGAAAGTTCTTTCTCTGGCCTTTTTTCGAATAATTTCTGTCATCAGGGTATTGAAGACTCCACAGAACATAAGCAGCAAGAAAAGAAATGTCCAAGAGGTTGAGGAAAGACGCCAGTGGCCACCTTCTCGACCTCCTTTTACATGAATATTCTTTGGTCATCCAGTCAACAGTGTCAACACTCCCGTTTGTTTGATTATAACAATTATTATTATTTATTACCTAAAATCTAATTGTGCATGTTATAAGAGCCACAGCTTCACTGTCATTGACTAGATTATACACGCTTAGGGCTTGGTGTAATGGAATGAGCGGGAAAGAGGAAAGTACGGGCGAATATTAGGCCTACAGGCCAACATGGATACCAATATTACAACTCACTTCAGTCCGACCTTCTTTCATATAATAAAGCAATAAAAAAGAATCGAATTCAGTACCGATTTCAGTACTCGTTATGACCACAGAGACCGAACACACTTCATAGGCCTGTAGTCACATACGATAGCTGAACACGCAACAACAAACAAGCAGCCAGCAGTAGATCTATAGAAAAGTTATCGGGGCCTTATGGCCCCGACCAGGCTGTCCTGGTGTTTCTGCGAACATGCACGACACATACCTTCAATATAATTTCACTATACCTACAAATCGGGCTCAAATGTGCTGTTTTTTGGACATATTGTGTAAATATGGCATACAAACAAAGTCATAAAAGCCCAGCTCCATTAATCCAAAGATAATTAATTTATGCATGTTTGAACGGGGCTCCGGGGCCGCACGGCCCCGACCTGGCTGTTAAGGGTTAAATGGATCAAATTGCAAAAAGGACAGACACCTTTGTTAACATTGGTGTTCATGCTTGCGCACTCACTTAAAAAAAAAAGGAATACAGTCTAGTACCTTGAAGATAGAGACATCAAGTGCTGACACAGCTGTTTATATTATGTTCTGCACTACAGTTTTATGGTGCATTGCTGTCCGTGCAGTTTTAAATCCTGTTACTGTTTTTCACATCATTTTCTCATGCTGATACTGCAGCTTTATATTGAAATCGTACCTATGCAGTTTTACATGATATTGCACGTTTTGTCATTATAACTTTCTTCGGGTCATGGCATTTTATATCAGGTTTTATATTTGCAATTCTGTATCCATTTCCAATGTCTGCTATACCTTGTATACTGAATTCCACTTGAAATACTTTATTTATACTATACAGTGGGAGCTCACCTGTTTTATTCGCATTCCGATATTAAAAAATTACATTATATTGAAATTTGGAAATGGCCATCATATCAAGGTCTGAGCCAGTTTATGCTAAACTATCCCCCACTGCCCTCATCCCTCCTCCTCTTCCCCCCCCCCCCCCCCCCCCCCCCNCCAAAGTAAAGGGGCAGACTGAGGAGGCAACTGAAAACACAATTGTTTTGTAATTATTCTGTGATGCTTTGGATTAAAAAAGTAGTGTCTTTTTTCCCCTTCTAACCTCCTTCTAAAACTCCTGATGATCGAAAAAAAAAATGTTCAGGCATTGTTTCCAACCATTGTTTAAACATCATTTCTTTAAAGACAAAATTGCCTTTAATTTGAAAATATTCTTCCATATGCCACCAGAGCATGTAAACATTAATTGAGAAAGCAGACTTCTTCATGCTAATAAGGTAATGTGGTTCTTTGTTCCCCCAGACTTCACTTTCCTGGAACATTATATCTTATTTTGTAGCTCTTGCTTTTTAAAGTTAAACAGAAACTGTATTGTATATGAAAGATAATCATTTCTTTGTCTTCTTTTTCAGAATTTAAAAAAAGGCGGACTTATGATACCAGTCAACGTTCTTAAAATGATTGTGTTTTATTCACCACATTAGATCTGCGCTATGTCCTCAGATTCAAGCAGTTGACAAGTTGTGCTGGGCTGCCAATAACAGTCTGCAGCGACGTGAAGACTATGAGAAACTGGAGATTGTCAGGAAGACCATAGATCTTTATGATGCCATAGAGGCTCCTAATGATGAGTGTGCTAAAGTAAGGCAACTTTTAACATTTTTTCATCTCATTCATTTTAGTCACTGGCTCACTTTTTGACATTGTACCCAAGAGCACTTCTCGTTTTGACAAGTTTCAATGGGTTTTCAAGGTTCTTTTTGCTGTAAATTGATAATCCTTACTTCTCTATTTTTTTTAAAGGAAATGTTACCAAAGTATGCAAGGTCAGTTGCCTCTGATTTTTCAGGTGCCACAAGGTTTCAGTAAATACTGTGTAAACTTTCAAATCTTTGCCTTTAGGAGAAATGTTGCGCCAAGGGCATCTTTGTGAGGAAAAATGTTATGCTTTAATGGGAAGTAACTATGCACCCCTTACTGATCAAGGGAAGTAACTTTGAAGACAAGTAAATTTGTGGTGATAAGTATTCAGTCAGGTTTTTCCATTTACTGTCACTCGAAAATGATTTTACAAAATGTCAACACCATAATGCCATTTTATATTTTGAATTGCTTAAGAAATAAGCATTCTAATTCTCATGATTCCCTTAAACACCATAATTGCAAGCTTGGCATATGCAGATAATTATGAGTGTTGCAAAAAAAAAAAAAACGTCATAAATAATAAATGATGCGTTAGGACATTTGCATCTGAACACACATAAAAACCCACATCAAACTAATAGAATGACCTCTGGGAAAGAGGTTTTTCCCATTGTGGTCATTGCCTGGTCATCTCACCTGGAACCAGGCTCGCCAACACCCCCTTTTGGCATTGGGGAGGGGGGGTGAGGGATGGGGAGCCCCTCCAGAGGGAGGCCAGAGATGGGAGTGTTGGGGGTAGTCGCCCTCCTTAGGAAGAGGTGAGTCCCTTGGAACCCCCTGTGCCATCCACGGAGTCCTGTGGGAAAGACTGTGGAACCAGGGGCGTCGACACAAAGGGAGGTCACAAGAAACAATACAGTACAAACAAGCTAAAAGAGTGCAGCAACGATTTACTACACAACATCTAATGCACTAATCAACCAAGCAGGAGTAAGACCTTAAACTAACAGTGCTGCCATGGAGAAAGCCCCCTTGCAGTATTTGGCTTGTTTGTTAAGGATATAGGAAAAAGTTACTCACTTGGAAAAAGAAATCTCTAACCAACTCCAGTGCGCTATCTAAAAGGAGTGGGACGGACAAAATATTAGAAAGCAGCCTTAAAGACTATATCAGCATACAAAAGAGCTGATGATATTGAGAAAATCATCACTTACAGATAGAAAAAAAAAAGGCACAGTCCCTATTGGTGGACTAGAAATTCTTTAAGAAATATTATGAAAAATTGTAAGAGTATCTTATGGTAGTAGTTATTTGGTATTCCTATCACATGGAGTTGAGATGGGTTAGATTACAAAAAAACAATAGATCAATATTTAAGTGTTGGGGGGTGGGATGGGGGGGGGGGGGGNCTTCTCCCAAATATTTTGGCAATTTCTTAAAATAATGCACAAAAACAAATTGGATCCTGACAACTGTGTTTTGCATAGTGAGAAATTAAAACAACCACATGTAGTTTATGGACTTGCCTGTGGCAGGCATGGTTATGATACTGTATCTGTGTTATACAACTTACAGAAAAGGTGCCCAAGTGATGAGAAATGCCTGAAGTACATAGTTATCTCACATTACAGGATATGTATTACTTTTTTTTTTTTACGAAGAAGGCCTTTGGGGCAACATTTTCCATCAAGCCAGAGACTTGAAATTCTAAATAGTGTTTACTAGGACCTTGTGGCACCAGAAAAACCACAGAGCCAATGGATCTGATTGATATATATATATATATATTCTCTGACAGATAATCCAAGAATACAATGGTAATTTCAACCTCCTTGCACCCATGCCAGGCTTTAGAGATGGTCAGCCCAGAAGTCTCTTGTTCCACTCCAGTCTTAGAATGAAAGAAGGACAAAATGTGAAGGTATTTGCAATTATGTTTATAGTTATCTTATTTGTGTTACTGTCTGATTCACTGACTTCATATATAATGATAACTTTGTGCCAGATAAATCACTTGGTGTCGGAATATAGATATGCCATTCGTCAGCCACTCACAATTTCAGATATCACTGTAAAATCCTACTGTTTGAAACTTACTTTGGCATCAAAGAATCATAATCTTCTTTATGTTCTTCTTTGCTAAACATTTACACTTACAGAAAAAATAGGGCTGCGTTCAAAGTTTCAGCATGCTCGCTGAAATAATGAACTGCTGCAAAAATTACAGAGACGATTGTTAAAAGTGGAAGGCGGTTTTTCTTTATTTTCTTTTTATGACACATCATCTCATTATGCTTTGATAGACATTACTTTGTCTTCATTTAATGTTGAAGTGTCTTGTCTTAACTCACAGGCTGAATCAAATTAAAGTGCAATAAGAATTAATGGATGGTGTTTTCTCGAAACGTCTGCTGTGACAAACATCTGTTTGCACTCTTTTTTATCCATCTGTCCCTCCTGAAACATATTTTGAACTAAATGTGCCAACTATTTTAAGAAATCCTTTAACATAGCTATATTAAAAAAAACAACAACAAAGACTGGTTATTTGCAGAAATTTTCCACATTTTATAGTAAGGTCAATGAAAGTTGAAAGCATGATTACAATAAACTGTGGGCTATGTTTGTTTGCTTCCCATGTATGTGTGAAAGGTTATCTTTTTATTCTGTGGGTGGTCCTGATGGCTGCGACTGATGTGGAAAAGCTAGAAAATAAATTTGCTGACTTGTGAGTGGTGTTTACTGTACTTATATCATTGCCACATTTACTAACATACATTGATTCTTGCCACATCCTCCTCCAACACAATGCCATTGATAAAAAGTTCCACTAACGAATTTTAAACTATAGATGGTGGCCACCAGTTTGCTAAGTTATCACTTCTGCATACCATGAAAGATGTCACATTTCTGACAAACGTTTAGAAGATGTGCACACTTCTCTGCTGTGACTAATGCACAGCCACAAAAAACACATTCCTGATGAATTTCTACACAAAACAACCTTACATTGTGTGAAAACATGTTGCTTTATCTATCACAATTTCACACTGGCTCACCATTTTGATAGCAGCCAAGCTAGACCGGCCTGCACTTTTCTTGGCTTCGTTGGGCAGGGTGTAATGCAATCTACGAGTTAGTATGGTTAGAGCAACTAAATGTGCCAAAAGGTGCAGCAGAATCAGTTGAACACTCCTTTAGTGAGAAATGCCCATCCCCTTTGTCAACTTTCACATTATATAGGTTTTACTAACTTTCATTAACTTTCAAATGTCCTCCTTGATTTTATGTAGCTTTTAAAATCAATAGCTTGTTTTTTTCAGCTCGATGTGGACTGCCTTCTATTCACGGACCTGATATTGATATGCAAACCAAACAAAAAGATGGACCGCTTCAAGATCATTCGGCCTCCCATGAGACTAGACCAGTTGGTAGTCAGTGAACTCAAAGACAAGGGCAGTTTCCTGCTTATCTACATGAATGAGTATCATGTGCCGATCTCAGCTTTCACCTTCCACAGTGATGTTGGAGCCATCAGAGGCTGGCTGGAAAAGTTTAGAGAAGCTCAGGTGGGACTAGATTGAGGGCCTGGTTCTAATTGCAGATCTTGATAAATTGTGGGATGGTGACATAGATCAAATGGTCTATTGGATGATGGAGATCTGTCAAAAATGGTATCTGAGAAAGCAGTGCTTATTCTGATTTCTGAAATTAAATTCACACTACAGGATGGTTATTATTTAGGTTTCATGCTGCATACTTGGCACAAAGATGATGATAATGCCCTCTCTCCTTACCTTCAACAATCTAGCTTGGTACTGTACATAGCTTCTTAGGAAGCAGTGTAGCTTATGCACCTGTTCATTACAGAGTGACTTATGCATCAAACTTACATGCTCACACTAATTAACAGCACAGTGAAATCAAAAGACTCAACATATACAATCTGCTCCACACACACCCAGTTAAAAAAAAACCTGCCACTCCCAGCTGGATTGATTTTATTCTCTTGCACACTGTATGGTACAGAATAATGCATGACACAAAAGTGGAAGTTATAGTCCGTAAATTTAGAAATGTGCCAATAAACTGTTGATTTCCACAAAACCTGATGAATTTCTTTTATTTTTGGAACACAACCTCATAATGTGTTGGAACTTAAGAAAATGATTTTTTTTTGTGCCAGAAGTTCCATTCCCGAGAAAAATTCCTTGTATTTATGTGGCATTGGTAATTTTAAGCAATATGGATTTTTACAGCATAAAATTTAAGGTCAAAGAATGCATAAAATGATTGGAAAGAAAACCCAAGATGTCCACTAGCACACTTGGAGGAGCACACATTATAAATCACTAGAAAACCCCATTATCTTGAACAGAAAGATATTAAAATGATATATCCACAAGCATATTTTTACTAGATTTTCTGACAATTCATTCGCATTAGCTTCAGAAGGTAATTAAAAAAAGTCACTTTGACTAGATCTGGTGAAAAGTCATTAGACATGGCAGCCCTGCTAGAGTTGGTAAGGTAAAAATAAAAATTAAAAGGGAAACAACAGAATGAAATGTAATGAAAATAAAGGCGACTGCAAATGGGTGAGTAAGACTAAGAGTGTATATATATAAGTGATAGAATCCTGTTTATAAGGTAAACATTTTTGAAATGACATATAATTTGGTGAAGTTTTAATATGAGTATAGAACAATGCAAATCCAACTAAATATAGAGGAACCATTCTTTTAGAAAAATCATCTTTCAGGATAAACAAATTTTGAAATTAATTAGAAGTGAAAAACGGATGTAACTAAAGGGCAAAAATGGGATATAGCAATACATATGGCCTTATATACCTATGGCATGACACCAACAGAATGAAACTGCACAGATATTGCACATCATGTTATAAGTGCAGTCTTTTCCATTTATTTAAATTCTTAGGATGCATAGAAAATGTTACAACTAAATGACGTTCTGATTACCTTATACATTTCGTGCACTGTTATAATAAACCTGAAACTTGATTAGCTGTTTTGTTCACTGAGCAGTGGCAACTTGTGAAGTTGGAATAAAAATTTTATGTCTTACCGTATGACAGTTGATTACACTACAAGTAGCCACATGTGCAGTGAGATCAGTGATTATCTTTCTTTTTAAAATAGTACTGTTTTCTGCCATATTCACATGGTAATTTCTCTTATGAGAGAGGAAAGATAAAACCAAGCACAAATTAGATTGATTTTTTTTTTAAAGTACAGAACAATAGCTTTTCACCAGGTAGAGCACACTCTTATCCCCCTAGAAGTCCTGTATTGGTCAGAGTGACATCTTGTCAGGGCTCTACCACAGTAAAGCATACCAGAAGCTCCCTCCTTCTTCACTCCCAAAGCAAACATCAAATAACACTTCCCACCAGCAATAAGAAGATTATGAATGCTAATAATTGCTAAAGTGCATAATATTAACTGAGTCTTTACTTTGTTTTGTTTCAGAGGGCATTTAAGACGAAGAAAATTGAAGAGAGTGCTGAGATGGAGCGTCTTAGGACAAGCACCAGTGTAGTTCAGGAGGAGGTAGAATACACGCCCTTATCATCAGTGCCATCTGATCTTGACCTTGTCTCTTCTGCCTTTCCTCGCTCAGATAGCATGGAATCTGCTGATCGCTTCATACCAAATCTTTTGACTCCAGCTGATGCATCGAAGAATCTGAGTCAGTCAGAACTTGGTCGCTCTGGTTCCACTAGTGACATTCAGATTCGACCTATGCCACTGGCAGCAGTGCACAGGGAGCTGACGCATGCCAGTACAGACACTAAGCTGTCTGCGAGTGCAGCTGCCCCTTTCTCCCCCTTAAGCAAACACCGGACCAGCGGCAGCAGTGGAGGGGGAACAGATGCTACCCATGTAGTGTTTAAGCACAAACCTGTTCAAACATGCAGGTCTGTTCCTAACATCATGGTGAATAATGGCACTGCTGTCTCTCAGAGTGGTTTTCCCTCCCATTTTAAACACAGAAATAGTGCAGACAATGGCCAGGGCTACAGTATTATGGGTGGAGGTCCAGAGAGCTCATCCCTCTCTACCTCTGTTGTAAATCAACTCAAGGACACCCATCGCACCTCATCAGAAGTGTCACTTTTAGAAAAAAACAATATTCCTGATGAAGAAGACTTCACCAAGCACAAGCTAAGTGCACGGCGTGTGTCTAGGACAGAAAAAAGATACCACACAGCAGATTCAATCCAGGACATGAAAAATTCTGAGAAAGATTCCAGCATACACAAACGCTTATCATGGAGAACAGATATTCCAGTAGTGGAGCATCGAAACTTCGGATTTAATGTGTTAAGTGCAGACTCAGTCCAGAGTATTCCTTCATCAAGTGGAGTCAGCTCAACAGGCTCACTTCATTTAAATCTTGAGAGTGAGATAAGTGAGGAGGGAGAAGGAAATTATAGTGTTGGCACTGGCACTAAGACTGGTGGAGATATTGGCCTGGAGGACAGGCGGAAGCTGTTTTCTGTAGGGGGAATAAATGATATTGATGATGAGGACATTGATGAAGCCAGGGGATTGGAGTACAAATCTAAATCCACTCCAGATCTGGTGACAGTGTTTGATAGAGCAGTACATATTAGTGACATGGAAGATGGAATAGCTTCTGTGGAGGTAGCTGCTGATGGTTTCAAAAGAAAGTTAACTCCAGCAGATATTCTCAAAATGAGGAAACTGAAACATCAGATTCTTTATGATGCCAACATTGAATCTTCGTAAGTCAGCTCAGAAGCGCTGGAGTATGTGATGAGTGAGTGTATGAAGGAATGAGCAAATGAGTGAGTGAGTGAGTGAGAAAGCAAGTGCATCGGCAAGTGACTTGGATGGGCAGGTGGATGATTTAGGTGTGGAAATGAGCATGCATATGTTTATGTAGTATGTATATTGCTTATATAGTATATGAGCTTAGGTTCACATAGTCTTACAACCGGAAAGGTACAATACAGCTGTAATCGGGTTGATGGGCTGTAAAACCCGAAGTCAAGCCGGAACTCAATCCAGCATGCTTAAAGGGTAGAAAAACAGTGAATGAATGAAAGTTATTGAAAGAGTAGGGAAGTGATCTTCCAGGAATTTTGGTAAGTTTTACATCCTTCAACACTCTCTACGGATGACTGATTGAAAAGGGGCAGGCAGGAAGAGAAGTTATCCTCATATGGTGTGAATTGAAGATACATCCCATAAAGGGCCATTTACACATGCAATTTGAACTCCAAGATCTATCCAAATCGTTGATTGTGACGATAAAAGCGCTGCTTGATTTTTGGGCATACAATCCGTCTAATCTAACATCGGGTGGCGGCTTCCTGTGATATTTTTTCGTGAGTGGGGTGATTTTAATTGCAAATAAACACTTAAATACTCATCCTAGCTTAAAACTGATTGCATTTTTGTAATCAGCGTATCAAAATTAACAAAGTACACGTGTACAGACCTTGATTTAAGGCTTTATTCAAAAGATTAAAAACAATAGCAGTTATTAAAATGTCACGCATTGTTTTTGCACTGGCATTGTGCGTATGCTTAGGCTACACACCAACACTGTGTGTTGATTCCACAATGGCGACCTGCTCAAAGGAAAATATCACTGGTTTTAATATTGACATTATCTTGCTTATTTGAATGCCTTTGGAGGGTGAAGTAAAAAAATGCAGATGTGTGTGATGCAGTGTTGCCACCCGGTAATGTGCATTCCCTGAGAGTGTTGTTTCTTTCCACATAGACTATTTCTCTATGCCCGATGTGGAAGCATATTTAATGCAAAAGAAAAATATTATTTTAAAATGAAGAAAATCGGTTAATCTATCCATTTCACTGTATTTTTCATGCTTCTCCCAATTACTTACTAAAGGCGATTTTCGTCTATGAGTTTGGGTTGAAAAATGGTTTGTTCTTTGGCCACCTACCTCACTGTATAAAAAATCGTTACAAGTGGCACACTAACGCCACGTAGCTGAGTCTGCATCAGACAGATCGGCACATGTAAATGCATGTAAGTTGGAGATAAATTGGATACGAAAGGTCGTTAGAAGGATCGCATGTGACCTAACTGCATATGTAAATGGCCCTTAAGATACATGCACAAAGGTGAATAGATGCATGTTACAAAATACTGTGATTGCAGGCTTGGGTTCATTACAGTGGAGCACACTTAATATGGACATGTCTTGAACGTAAACACGGTTACTGAGTACGGTATTTTTGGTCCCAATTTTTCTTTTGTTACATACACATTTATACATACAATCTTTTTTTTCTCATTCCGGTTGTCTCTTTGAAGTACTAATTTGCACGTGATTAGTACGTACTCCTATGGATGTTTCATTATTGCACCAGCCGATCAGTAGTGATCAGTGACCTGAATAAACAGTACAGTGCTGCCACTTCACAAGGCACATTAGGCTTTCTATAGTCCGTCCAGCATTATACCGTTTTCGTTTTTCGCGAATATCTCCGATTTGCTTTGATCAATCTTCGCCAAATTTTGCATAGCCTCCTGTTTCAATTTGTGTTAACAGAGATGTGTTTATTCACAGATAAAAAAGTTTTCTTCATTAAAGTATATAAAAAACTCAGGAAACATGATGCTTCAAAGAACAGAAATTTTACTGTATTCACGGTAGTCTTCTTTCCACGGCAGGTTCACATGAGAGCAAGACCAAATAATTCTGTCAATGCAACATTCCGTGGTTTAGCTGTTTAGACATAACATGCGCTATTTTTACAGCAGACAGCAACTGTCAACCAAAGACAAAATATTACGCCTGCGATCAGACAAGTTACATTTCACATGCATAAAATACTCACAACAATAGTCACAAATAGTGTAATTTACACTGATACACGACCCCCGATTATCCTCCCCTCCCCCCCGGCCTCTTCCAATTTCCATGTACTCTAGCATAAAGGCTGAACTATTTTGCATTCCCGATTTCAAGCATCGCTGCACACCTCATTTTTTAATAAACATGCCAAACATTCTGGTGCATAATCGAACACATCATTAGAAGACAGACACACATTTAAACTACATATCTGGAACATCACACCTCGACAATACGATTCTGCAGTCAAACAAGTTGCGCTCAGAGCACTAAGATAGGCCTACCACGAATGTGGTCCTCTGAAACGCACCAGTGCCTACTTGGGTGTGAAAGCAACGACGCTGAGACGCTGGAAGAACGAGCTACTAGTCCTTAGCAATGACAGATCCAGTGAAAAAGGCTGGAAACCATAACTTGACAACTTCGACAAAACTTCATACGAAAACTATTCCTTGCAACAAACAAAATTCACATACCGACTAAATTCTATATATTTAGCTATTGCATTTACCCAAGTCCAAACCAAGTCAAACACAGCTCTTGGTAAAACATGCTTTGCAATTATCCATATAAAAAATGTTTGCGTTTAGTGAAGCAGCATGTCATCAGGTCACGTTCCATGAAGCTGTAAACCACCTTATCTTAACGATTTCCTTTCGGTCGAGTTTTTTATATAACTTTATGAAGAAAACGTTTATATTTCCATCTCTATAACCGTCAAAAAATAGTTTCTTGTTAAGACTAACTGAAACAGGAGGCAATGCAAAATTTGGTAAGGACTGATCAAAGCAAACTGGAAATATTCGCGAAAAATGAAAACCAGGGTTGCAAAAAACTCTTTTTTTTAGTAGTTGGTTACCTACAAGTTACTTGATCATAAAAGTAATTTCACTACTCTAAAACTACTGTCTATAATTTGGTTTTCTCTACTTACCACTACTTTTCAAAAAGTACTCACTACTTTTTTCACTACTTTTATCAGCTTGTATAATATATGATTATGAAAAAAAACCATGAATGATTCATACAGTTAATTAAACCAATGTCATTGTTTTACAGAATAACATTTATTCATTAAAGAGATAGAAAGGGAAAAATGAATAACAAATATCAACACATGTATTTCAGAATGACTCAAAAGGGGTCTTGCCGAAGGGGCGATTGAAAGGCGGTCGGCCGGTCGTCCTCAAAAAAAAAAAAAAATTAAACACGGTGGGCCCCAAAAAAAAAAAAAAAATTGACCAAAAAAATGTAGCGTGAGTACTCGCTACTTTTTATCTACTTTCACTACTGCTACAACTACTATTTTAGCGCTGGTATTCCCTACGCTAAAAACTACCAATTTTTGTCAAAAAGTACTCACTACATTTTCGCTACATATTCGCTACACAACCCTGATGAAAAACCGTATATTGTTGGACAGACTAAAGTAGAGGTGTTACAACTTTTCATTCTCCTTGCCTAGTTTGCAATCATGATGACAACACAGATGAGTTAAAATGTGAAGTTATGGCATATATATACTTTTCTGCTTGGTCATGAGGTGTAGAGGTATAGGCATTATCACCGTGTCCGTGCTCCACTGTACTTTTAATTGTAGTGTATAGGGGAGGCTTGTACTTCATGCTTGGGTGGGCAAACTATATGAAATGTCCCCATCCTTCCTCTTCAACTTAACTGTATCCAATTTCAAGTACAACGGGAACTAATATTACCTTGAATTGGAATAGAGATGCACTTTAAAGAAAATTAAGCTTATGTCTCCCCTCATTCATATCATCTAAAAACAGCTTGGGTCTGATATATAAACACTTTTCAGTGATAACATTATCACATCAAAAGTCAACTAAAAAAGCACCTATTCATGAAGTACCTTTCAGAGTAATAGTTTCAACTCTGCTCTAATTGTTTTCAGACTGTAATTTAATAATGTGTGTGGTATAGTGTCAATGTGTGCATCTGTATGAATTTGCATCTCCGCTTAGGGCCAGGAGCACAGTCTCTATATATATTCTCTCCCCCCGCC
>JAWQUT010000041.1:2917270-2928306 GCA_033807755.1 Ellobium chinense
CCCAACACACTTACAGATGCTGTATTTGTTCGTGTGCATGAATATGAGTGTGCATGTATTTGTGTGCATAAGCTTGTGTTTTTGTGGAGATGTGCAATTGTATTTGTGTGTGTGCAGTAGCTGTAAAGGGCTCCAAGCCGTCTGGGGATGAAGCGTTGTATGAGTGCACTTTATTCTTCTCATTATTATTATGATAAACTCAAAAGCGGTGTGATCTTGAGGCATTACAGGCTTGAAGAAGAATCTTGAAATTTGAGGTCAGAGAAACATGGGCCAAAACTGAAATACTTGTTACCCACATAGATCTAACATCTGCAGCCTAGCTGATAGACTGGTATGATCCCTGTTCATAGCTCGAATGTTTTAATGTTCTCATAACTCTAATGCTTTAATTTTCACTTCTCATCAATACAGGGAGGTGTGATAATGATGCAGGTGAGAGGATCCTTCCTACTTGCTGCCAGGCATGTTACTTTGTCTACTGTCCAAAAAGTATGGAGTTTTCATCCCCAGCCTGGACATTTGCCTTGGACACCTGGGCATTTATATATAGCTGACCTGACTCGATAATGACAATGAAATTCTGATTTTTTTTTGTGGACAGTTGTTAAAAAAATCCAGTTTTTGTCTGCTGAATCACATCACAGACATATCTTCTTGGCTACATTTTGGTGAATGAGTGAGCAAATGAGTGAGTTAGACATCAAGAGTATTATTCAAGCCTGATATCACAAAATTACTCTGAGCTTGTTAGTCTGTAGTAGGTTTGTTTCAGTTAGGGCTATATACTGTGCATAGAAATAGTTCATCATAAAGGAACGAGAATGTAAAGGTATATCTAATACGACATGGGAATCATATATGTATGTTCAAGCATTGGGTTAGGACATACCTGTACATGTCATGTAAGGAGTTAATTTGGAGGGGGGGGGGNGGGGGGGGGGGGGGGGTTGTTAGATGTCTCCAGATTTGGCAGTCACTCTACGGGCTATTGGTACCGGCAGGAAAACATCATTACCAAAAGAACAAAACTTTTTTTTTTCCATGTATGAAAACTTAAAGGGAAGGGACACCTATAGGCTTTACAGTCTAAAAACTCTACAATCCACATTACTTTCTCAAAGACTTTAAACCACGTACATTTTTCATCCGCCTGACTGTTTGTGAGTACACTGCTGCAATGTTAGGATTTTCACCTTCTGTAAGCTGCTATTACTCGTGCTGCGTGATGTTACAATGTGAGAGGAGCTAGCAGATGATTGATGCGAATGCATGCGCAAATTGTCAGAACCAATCATCTGTTAGCTTGCCTCACTTTTTGATGTCCCAAAGCACAAGTAATAGTGGCTCATGATGAAAATCCCAACATTCCTGCTGTGTTTTCTCAAAAATGTCAGGCAAAAGAAAAAATATTTGTGGTTTATATTATACAAAAAAAAATGATGTGGCTTTATTATGCTGTGAAATAAATATCTTGCTCTGAACCTTGAAAATAGACTACATTACATGTAGGTCCCTGAAGTGGCATTCTTGTGTCATATAAGATAATATAACCTTAGTCTTAAACATAGCATGATGTCATGTTCCTCAGCAACCTTTGCCTTTTACAGTCATTCAGGAGTAATAAAATTTTAACCTGGAAGAAGGACTGGGAATGCAAAGGTAGTTGACACTGAACTTTTATGCTACTTGCCAAACAAGGAAATCTTTCCAAGTTACCATTTTGTGACAACTGGCAGGTACTGCTAGAGCAGTGAAACCATAAGACACTGAACAGAGTATTCCCAACACAGTATACACAAGAGTTGACAATTCCCTGTACCACTATAATTGGGACATAAATGACTTCCAGCATAGCAAAGTGAATGGCAATGAGTACTCATTGATAATAACAAATAAGGTGTGTGCACTTCTCCAAATGATGCTGTCTTTGCCCCTGTGCTGTCCTTCACTTATAGATCCTAGTAGATTAGTCTGGGTCAGTTTTCTGGGATTATTTTCTCTAACATCAAGAATACTGTTCATTATGGGACACGTTTGAAATAACAACTGGGAAAACCTACTTATTATACACTACCTGAGGTAATCTATAGGCATCAGAAAGGTTCACACATCTTTTATAACCATTGATCTGCTAAGTTCTTGTGGTTCAGTTGTACACATGGATTATTTGTGTCCCCCAGCATCAGAGGGTGAATAGTAAATTCTCTCATCTTCAAGTGAGCTGATTTTTGGGCCAGATGTAATAATGAGAATACAATATTTAAATCCAAAGTCATTGGTAGTGGGTTAGTGGCAAGTACATAATTTTATTCATGATCTTGATTTTTGTTTTGAAATGATCAATATTCTTTTTGGCAAAGTACTGCATGTAGCTGCCCTGTAGGCCTACTCATGTTTGGTTTTCCTTTCCTTGCATCAAACATACATCCTTAAATCTACAGGGCTTTCTTTCTCATAAATGAGAATTGCTCGGTGTTGTCAACTTATTTTTTAAACTCCCCAAATATGATTACAGTTCAATTTTTCTTAAAAAAATAAAAAAATAAACAGAGGGTGCTTACTTTCAGAATAGCTGACCTACATTCTGTAAGCAAATAACTACTATTTGAAGCTCCAGAGGAGCTATGCTGAACTGAAGATTCAAATTCCAGCTTCTGTCTGATTCGTGCTCACCCTTCTGCTGCGTAAAGCTCAGTACAGAACAGAACGTTACACCCTTTGGTACTTTGTATGATTTTAATTGCGAGACTTCATGTTTCATTACAAAGCAGCTTTCCTCATTCCTTAGTTCCTGTGTACTCTGAACAACTATCCAACTCTTCAGTTTCTAGTTTTTCAGACCCGCTTGCATCTGCTGAACAGAAGATCAAAATTCCAACTTTTGTCTTAATTCATGCTCACCTTTCTGTTGCTTAACCTTCACTGGCTGTTGATAAAAACTTCCTATACCCATATATACTCCTTATATAGCAGCTGCTTTATGGCTGTCGTGGGGCATACAGTGTCCCATACTCATTATATAACAGAAAACGGGAAACCTGCATAATGGCGTTCGTGGGGCATACAGTGCCCCATACTTTTTATAGTCTGTAGTAAAAACACACATCATCTTGTAAGTCTGTCGTGAGGCATGGAAGTACCCATGAAAATTATAAAGGGTAAAAAGGTCATAATATAAGCGACATTCCTTTCATATTAGTTGATTTCATAATGGAGAAGCTAAAGGAAGCATTCGGGTATCTGTAAAAAGTAATGATTTCATATGTGCTGTATTTATGTGCACATGTTCATTGTCACCAACCATCATCATCCATTCACAGCTGAGGTCTTCATTACTTTCATCACCTTTTCTCTTGTCATTATCACCATCATTTTTCGTTTACGTCTTCGTTTGTGCTCGATTTCTGCGTCTTTTTTTTTTTCATCGTAATCATCACATTTCCATTAATTTGATTTTAGATAGGCTAGAAAGCATGATTACAGGCAAGGTAGGCATTTTTTGTCGTCTGGCATTGTTTCTTCAGTCCAGGGCTGTCTGTGTTCAGTCACATCATGAATTGCGACCTGCAGTTGACTTTTGAAGTGCTTAAGGATGAGCTAATTCACATTAGATTATGAAAATTACTGGCTATAGAATAAAAATATAAATTTTTTACGCAATTGGTCAGTTCACAATCATGTCTCTGAGAAAGGAATTTCCATGAAGAGACAAATGAAAATTACCATGTTTAAAAGCATTGTGAATGATTTATGACATTAATCATTGCTTACTGCCTTTCTACCAGTATTCCTGATGTGGGCCTACATTACAGGTTGATACAGAAAAAAATGATACCAATGTCATCCATAGTGAGCAGTTATAATCTTCAAATTACAGTGGTCAGCACGTGAGTCATAGGTCTATCAACTTAATGAATTTGGTTGACCTAAGAATATCTATTTAAAAATCAAAACTGTACGTGTGTCAACATGGAATTCCACGCTTTACACTCTCGTTATAGACATTATTAGAATGATTCTGTTCCCGCACTTCTACGTTTGCACCATCGACATTCTTAAAGGGGTATTGAAAAGAGGAATTTGTTTACTAAAATATCGATATTTTATTTTTTTTGTTCAAAGATACTTTGGTCAAATCCGTCGAAAGCTTTTGCTGTCCAAGAACCTAACAGCAAGGTCATAAAAGAAAACAATTGTTAATGTTAAGACCAGGCTTGGGCTTCACGATCTAAAAGGACTGAAAATAATGTACGCATGACTGAAACACTTCACAGAAAATAGGACAGTTTGAAACCTCAGCCATCGGTCACAAAGGGTATTAGACGCGCTAGGTCCGAGCAAGACATCAAGCTTGTTTGCAGAATACATGCCTGGAAATGTCTTTGAGGCGGAGAGTGCAAGTCATCCCTAGGCTGTAAACACCACTTTTAGTGAGAGTGTCAGACCAGTTCTGTTGCATGGTTTGGGGTTGTCTCGTACATACAACATTAAAATTAAAGGTCGTAAAGCACGTCATAAATACAGTAGACTTCACTTAACACAAACCCGTTTAACGCGAATTTTTTTTTTTTGTTTTTTTTTGCTCTATAATTTAGTATAATCTATGCATTCCAAATTCCGTTTACACGAATTAAAATTCTGAAGGACTCGATGCGACGTGTTCCACGAACTAAGCTCCACTATCACCCTGCTCGCAACGTAATGGTCCCCCCCCTCCCCCGGGGTCTTCTGTAACGAAACTGCCTGCACTAGTTTATCCACTGGCCTGTGGTATCATCTGTGCCGCACGCGCCTTGCTTACGTCGTGGCGTCACCGGAGCAAGTAGTTATATATATATTTATGTGTAAAAAATGGGCCATCTCCCTTATTTCCAATGTAGGGGAGGGTGGGGATAAAAGTAACACTATTTTTCAAAATGTGATAAATCTTGCATTCTGCAGTGTATGGAAGACCTTACACTTGGTAATGAAATCAAATATGATACTCTGTGTCTGATAAGAGCAGTTTGGGACAAAACAGCATGCTTTCAGTGTTATGACCATATTTCACATTTCTGAAGAGTGTTACAATTATCCCCATGGGTGGGATGGTTGTAACAGAGGCTGGGAATGATTGTAACAAGATGGGGATAATTGTAACATGGTGTTTTAATACATTCAGAAGCCTAAGGTGCAACAGAATCTAATATTTGTAAATTGTATATTGGAGGTCTGTTCACATAAAGAGTTAAAACAAGACAAAGACGTTTTAAAAAACACAAAAGTGGATTGAATCTGGTCTGTGACACAGGGTTTATTAAAGTACAAAATAAAAAAAACAAAAAACTTTTTTTAATCAGACAAACAGTTGTCACAAATATAAGAATTTCTCTTCCCCTCATGAGCTGTGCACTCAATGTGTGACCATCTGCCACAGCCACAACATTTAATCCAGTGCTCGCCTGGCCTACTGTCTGCAAAAGACTCACAGCAAACAATGCAAATGTCGTTCTCATCCTCTGACTCTGAGGTGCTAGAATCCACTGTTGCGGCACGAGCTCTTTTAGTTTTATTGCATTTCCCCTTCCCCTTTCCCTTCCCCACCTTGGACTTTTTTGCTCCCTTTACTTTTGATGACGTACTGGCCAGCCGTTTCTTAATCGGACTATCAGTCAGAATCTCGGACTGACGGCTTCGTCCAGACTTGGCCACTCGTCTGACAGTTTTGGGGAATGGTAACACATCTGATGGAGAAAAGTTCATTTGAGAACAATGTGCTGTAACTGGGGTAGACACAGTGATGAGAGGTGAAGCTGCAGGTGCTGATGGAGGCGATAGGATTGGGTGCTGCTGAAGTGGTGGCTATAGGATTCGATGCTGCTGATGCGGGCGCAATGCAGTCTGCTGACTTGGAGGCAGTGGGATCCACTGAGGTGGAGGCAATAGGGTCTGCTGAGGTGGAGGCAATCGGATCCACTGAGGTGGAGGCAATAGGGTCTGCTGAGGTGGAGGCAATAGGGTCTGCTGAGGTGGTGGCAATAGGGTCTGCTGAGGTGGTGGCAATAGGGTCCACTGAGGTGGAGGCAATGGGATCCACTGAGGTGGAGGCAATGGGATCCACTGACATGGAGACAACGGGGTCTGCTGACTTTGAGGCGATGGGAACTGCTGACGTGGTGGCAACCGGGTTAGCTGACATGGAGGTGTTGGTTGTTGAGGCGACCGTGTTTGTGGAATCTCCAGAAGGAGCAACTGACGGATCTGGTCGATCAGTCACCATTGATGGCAGGAAATCAGCATCTGTAAAAATATGACGATTGAAGGGAAAGATCCCTGTCACAGCGAATGATTTTATTCCATTTTGTGCTGTTATGGCCAAAGGCATGGAATCTCTGAGAATTCCTGGCAAGTCATAGATGGTCATTGCCTGTCCAGGGTGTTCACGCATCCAACTTTGACATTTTGCGTTGACGTAAGTCCATAAATGACTCTGTCCAGTGGCTGAAGCTTATGTGAAGAGTGCGGTGGCAGGGTCAGAACGATCACATTGTTTCGTGAGCAGAAGTCGATGGCAGGAATGCTGAGGTGAGAGGCATGATTGTCTGGCACTAAAAGAACTTTTCTTTCGTCAGATGGGCGGCTAAACTTGACAAAATGTTTGAGGTAAATTAGAAACTCTGCCTCTTTCATCCATCCGGACCCATTTGCCACTCCGATGCACCCAGGTGGTCCATTCGTATTAAAGTGGTCCCGAAAGTTTTTGCGTGGGAATATCAGCATCGGAGGCACATAGTTGCCGATAGCATTCACTGCACATGCCACAGTGACAAGCGTTCCCCTCTCTGCTGAAACAACAGATGAGACATTTTTTGAGCCCTTTTTTGCAAGGACCCGGTTTGGCTTCTGTATAGTAGTGACACCTGTTTCATCCATGTTATAGATGTCCTGTGGTCCAAAATTATGCTGGTCCACCTATGCTGCTAAATTTGTAAAGAAGCAGTCCACATTTGTCCTGTTAAAACCCATGCCTCGAGCGAGGCTCGTTGCCTCTGGACGTCGAAGTGACAGGTTGCCAGTCCGTTTCAAAAAATTCCTCAACCAGTCCTCGCTTGCTTCCTCTTTTTCAGCCCAAGTTGGGGGCATTTTCACATCATACTTCTGCCCACACTGAAAAGCAAGTTTTCGAACTTCAAGAGCAGACAGCCCAAATAGACTGGATCAGATAGGCCGCAAGGATCTTCTCCTGCTCAGGAGTGAAGACTGAACTTGGTGATCGATAGCCGACTTCAGGTGCTGGATTTTTAATGCCACCTCTTGATGAAGCGCATCAGAGATACGTGGCAAAGACCGTGTGCTGAAGCTGCATCACGAAGACTTAGGCCGTTTGCTACATCCGCAGCTGCTGTCTCATAGACCTCTTTGGTAGATGTACCACGCTGAGTCTTTTTTTGTGTAACTGCGCGGCATGTTGATATGACTGGACCACTCACTGTTGAAAGAAAATAAGAAATTTAGTCTACATTATAAATAAAATACATTGATCATTCCATGTAAAAAAAAGGCCAAAAAAAAAGGCCAAAAAAAAAAGGCCAAAAAAATGGTACAATAATCCTCTAAATGATCAAAAGGATGACCTGAATCTAGCTACAGACATTATAGTACATAACCATAAGTAAACAAAGACTTAAAAACACACACAGAGCCATAAAACACATTATTTCAACTTCATATGTCCCATGGGGATAGTTGTAACAGTGTTACAAACATACCCACCTTAGCTGTTACAACTATCCCCAACACTACTGATTGACCTTCGACCTCATTTCCTGCCTTATCGACTGGCGTTGTGTTTGGAAACTACAATGCCACAATAGGCCGAATGTCAGAGATCCCATCTATGTTGTTTGTTTAGATCAATCATCTTAAACCTTGGATTAGGAAGAAGAAAATAAAAAAGTTGTTTTTTACTTACGTGTATCAGAAACAGATTCCAACAACTTTTTCAGAGATGACGATGAATACAGTCTTGTAACACAGGCGGGAAACGGAAGAAGTGATTCCGCATGAGTGAGTACGTTTTCTTCGGCGCAAGACCATTTCGTGATTTTAATAACTCAATGTTACATTTATGCCAGTGTTACTTTTTTTTACACAAATTCTTGACAACACGAACACATTTCTGTGGTCCCCGGGAATTTGTGTTATCAGGTATTTACTGTAATTTTCTATTTTCCAGTAATTTTTCTTTCTGAAAATCATCTATGATGCCCACTGAGTCACTTTGGCGAAGAGAGGACATCATTCTGTTACCGTGCGCGTGTGTAATATGACGCACCAAGGAGAGCTCGAGTGACCGAGATTTGCTCTTGCTTCTAGAGTTATTCCCCTTCCCCGAACAGCAGCGGCTTGTGACAAAAATGATGACGTCACTGAAGTTCCAGCGGCTACAGACACCTTTATCTGACAATGTATTATTCAGCTTTCAATAAAGGTTCTGGTCATCCAAATTTAAAAGTAAAATGTGACCGTGTCAGGTAAAGTATTCTGCATTTGTATTGCCTCAGCACTCAGCATGATTTCGTTTGACATAGCCTCTGCTTACAGTGGAATTAAAAGATTCACACCAACGTGTTATCATCTGTCCCCAGAGTGTTGGCTAGACAGCGTGCCTTGAGGCTAGCACGTATCTGACATAAGCTTATGGCCGCTACGTGCGCCGTGGGTGTAAGAATTTGGACTTTGCATAATGTAACTCTGTGTTGCCATGGACAGGCAAAGCCATTTTATAATGTTTACAGACGCTTGAAAGACAGTTTTATTGGAATAATGGGTATCACATGGTCTGTATAACGATTCAGCTTTCCTTGAAAATAAATTCAGTGATCTTGACATTGATGCCAATCTTGACATTAATGCCAGGATGCTAATGTGTAATTGGTTTCAGACCAAAATGGAAAACGAACCAGGGTGGATTGATGACGTTTAGTTTTTAGACGAAGCGCATTGCTTGGTTCACCGCGGTATGTCAAATAATAATAATAATAATAAATTTAAAAAAACTCTATGTCTTGGCCGGTCAGCCACCACCATATGCACTTGAAAGGCCTTTATAATCACAGAAATGCACAGCCTGGAAGTCTTTAGTTGCCGTGACCTGGCTCCAAGATGATGAGGGTGATCAAAGAATGTTGCATTGCCATGCTCAAGCAGTTCTGAATAGCATTAGGACAGCGCCATTTTCATCGTGATTGCCAATGGTTTCAGCAGAATGGGACTACACATCACACTGCAAATGTCGCTCTTGCGTAGTTGAAGGACTGAGCGTCTCATCAGCAGACTTTTGAACATTCAGTTGGTGCCCCATTTATCTGATTTCAACTCCCTTATTTCCCCTCCCCACCCCCACCCCCGAGCTACAGGATTTATTAAATAGCACTTAGAACTGCAGCACAACAAAGAGGATGAGATCCACAACATTGCTTTTCCAGTATGTCAGTTTGTTTTTCAGAACTTTGAAACGAGGGTGCGGCTATGCCTTGAAGACTGAACATCCCTTTCAAAATCAAAGGCTCATGGCAGTCTTTGTTTTTGTAGGATGGTCATGCACGGAATAATCGGTCACGCTCTCGTCAAAGACTAGTCTAATTTCTTATTTATGAAAGAAAGAGATTGAGGAAAACATGCAATACCATTGTCATTTTTCATTGTAATGTTATATATTATGTTGAACGATGAAATTCGTTTGCTTTCATTTTGCGCACATTTTTGCCGAAAAAAAAATGGTGGTATGCGTTTTATTTTACCTTTAAAAAATACAGTAACACATTAGAAAGGTCACTTTTGTCCACAATATAGACCCATAGTTAATTTTGCATGTGAATTTTTTCAGCGTTTGATTCATTTTTGAGAAGTTGCCACCTCACTTGTCTTCTATAGTAGATGTTTCGCCAATTAGAAATATCTAATTGTCCTTTGTCCTGTCTCAAAACTCCAGTCTTGAATCTTACCTTCTATCCGTAACCATCATATTATTTTATACTGTTGTATAATATAGCCCTTTTTATCAGGTAATTTTAGCGTCTTATTTAAATTAAATTAAATAAAGAACCCACAGACTAAGCCCATATGACGCCAGAAATAAAGAACCCACAGACTAAGCCAATATGACGCCAGAATGCCTGGTATCAGAGGATTTCGTGTGGTCAATTCCACGCCCACCGAATTTGCAAAGTCACCCCTCCAAAGAACACAGGAGGGGGAACCCGAGAGTTGCAAAGAGGCTTTTTGTGAACTCCTGGGGCTGGACGGGTGGTATCCTCCGGCCGATTGAAATGGGGGTGTGGAGTCGTAGCTTATCCCCGCTTAGGTTCACCTGTGCCGGCAGGCCAATGACCGGGCCTACTTTCGGGCCTCTGGGTGCAGTGAGGTCCTAGCTGGCTACCCCGACTCGCCACTCCACTCTGCGGTCCGCCCCCGTTCTCCGAAGGGACTAAGGCTACGAGCGAGCACAACCACAAAGCTGAAATTATAAAGGGATCCATGAGGTACTACGAGTGCCACGCTGTCACCAGAATATACGTTACCAATGGTATGGGGCCTGCGTGCGGTAGTTGTGACTCGATCGATCCATTGGGTAAAGAATAAAGATAAAGATCCCGGACCGGTTTGCTGTTGCAAGAGAGCGGGGGTGGGTAATGCTCACTTGGATGAACACCCTCCCTATTCAGCCCAGACTGGTGTCCCTTCAGCTCACCCCTGCCTCCGGGGCCTGGCCACTCTACCACTGGGCACTCAACTTGCTTTGGACTGTTGCGAGATACCCTTTGAGAGACGGCGGTCCTCCTGTCCATGGCAGTCGGACCACCTGGGGTAGAGCTCGCCCACCAGATACGAAAGAGTGCCATGGTTCGTACCTCCCCTGCACGAGCCCATCAGTTACTGGCACGGTCGTTGCGCCATCGGGCATGTATGGCCCTAAGCGCTCAAAACACATGCCTCAACTGTGTCGTTGTCCCTATGCCCCCCCCCCCCCCCCCCCCCCCCCCCCCCCCCCC
>JAWQUT010000041.1:2944762-2986429 GCA_033807755.1 Ellobium chinense
AAAATAGTGTAAATGTTGAGAAAAGAATGGTTCAATTACCGTCATAATTATATGTAGATATATAGTGGTCAAAGTACCGGCAGCAATTTTGCGGATTTGTTGTGTGAAGCAAAATACCAAAACTGCATCTACATCATTTACACTGCCTCTCTTTAGTATTTGATATGTTCAAACACGACAATATATATTTGTAAACAAATCGGTTAAACTAAGAAGCAATAAAATAGCCCAAACGATTTTATTGGCGCCAGCCTCCTTAAAACCCGCCATATTCGACAAAGTTGGCCTCAAGATGTCAACCTGGCTGCAACACTACAATAGTAGTGACGATATGAGCATGTTTGTTAATTTAAAAAATGGAGCAGGTCATTCGGAAAAAAATTGAATATTGGCAAATCCATTTTCTATACATTTCAGAGACAGAAAAAGGTCCAGTTACGGTGGAATTGTGATTTACACAGCAATTTTGATGAAATCAGTAGAAAAATTACCCCCCCCCCCCCCCCCNCCCCCCCCCCCCATGGTGTGTATGAGACTTTGCAGTTGGTATAGCTAAGTCAATCTTTCTATCAGAAAGCACCTGTGTGGTTCATACTGAACAGGGAACAGGGCTTTTACAAGGGCAGTGATTCTTGCCTAGCCAACTTTTACTTTCTCTCAGGCCAGTATTATTCCCTTTGATTACCTCACTAATTTTGCCCCTGTCAAAATTACTCCTCTGGTTACCCCAACTGACTTATCCCTCTCCACATCAGGTCAGCAATACGAGAGAAACTCTTTCAGCATTACGAGAGAAACTCCTTCCCCCCCCCCCCCCCCCCCCCNATTCCCACACACACACAAATAAGTGTGAGGATACAGTGCTCTAGATCCAGTCATCTAAATGTACGACGATAAAAAGCAGAGGGCGCAGAAAGTGATAGTAGAAAGCAGAAGTGATAGTAGTTAAGATGAAGGAATGAAACACGAAGATTAGGTGGAAAGACATGGCGGGAAGATACAGAAAAAGTCAAAGAAACATGCTCTGATCTGTTGTGTGTTGATCTAAAGTTTTACCTGGCAGGCTTCAGAATGTTGTCCAGCTCCGATGCAAGGTGCCTTCTGATGTAAGACTTCGATGGAGAGATGCCCAGAATGGAAGCCAAAGTGTCCGCATTAAATGATGGTTCTAGCACCATCAGAGCGCCATGAACACCAGTCCCCACAAGATTCGCAGAATATTCCTGGGGATTTTAAATGTAAAATCCTTATTTTGCCTGTTATTAGGTCACGTTTTTTTTTTTTTTGNGGGGGGGGGGGGGGGGTTTGCAGGCTCCCGTGTTACTTTGAAATCGAAAACTAACATAATGAGTTTTAAAAGATATGGTGAGACGTTAAGGGTTTGTAGGTTTTGGGAACAATCCGAGGGCTCACTGAGGCTGCTGAGTGAAAGGGTGAAATACACAAGCTATTCTATTCAAACACTAGGAGGTGATCTGCCTATTCGTTCGTTTTTGCCGTTTGCTTACCAATCTTATTTTGCTCGGGCTTGCACAGTCATGTTTTTCTTTCCTCACGACACGAACGCAGATGTGTTATTTGTTTTGCTCGTTTAAACAAAAAGTGGCAAGGGTGGTGTGGTGAACAGCCAGACTAGATGCTAATAAGCAGAGTCAGACTAAATGTGTAAACATCTATTGTATAAACAATATGGCTCCTGATCCTTCCGTATTCATTAGAAAGTCCAGATTCTTATTCTTTCCGTATTCTCCTCTAATGCTATTGACGCCGGGATCACATTATCGAATCTTGTCAAGGTATCTTATATTACCAACCCAAAATTTTGCATACACCTCCTTTTTGGTCTGAAGGTGTTTCTTTTGATAATTTCTTCGCCTTAAACGGTCCGTAAGTATTATTTTGATAATTACGTAAATTGTCTTTCTTTCGTGAATACGGCCCCAGTTCGGTGTTTTTAAATTGACCATACGTCATTGGTTTTTGCGGTTCGCCCCTGAAATGTTTACATCCGGTCGCCGAAATTGAAACCGAGCATTTGTATCAGATGCCGGGTCGAGAATATGTACGTAGCAGACTCAATCGCCAGAGTGAACATAATCATCGTTACGAAAAGGAGCAGAATCAATAGAATGAACATGACTTTGGCCGTGTGAACCACCAATGCGAATACTGGTGCTTTCCGATAGAAAGATGCAAGTCGTAGACTTGGCTGTACCAACAGCCAAAACACGCTTCCTCCCATGCACATCGTGGAAGTTAATTTCTCCACTGATTTCGTCATGTGTAAGTCAAAACCGACCATAACTGGTCCTTTTTAAAAAAAAAAAAAACTGGTGGGCTGCGATGTTCCTGGTTGTCTCAGAAATATGTAGAAAATGGATTTTCCCATATCCAGATGACCTGTACCATTTTTTAAATAAACGTTTATGCTCATGAAGTCAATATTATGGAGGTGTATGTAGCCAAATTGGTGTTTTTGAGGTCAAATTTCTCAGATACGGCGGGTTTTTAGAGAGGCTGGCTTTGAGAACAATCGTTAATTTTTAGCGTTTCTTTTCTTTTTTTAGCTTAACCGAACTGTTTACACACAATGACGTATATGAGCACAATAATTACAAAAAGAGGAGCGGTGTTAATGTTGTAGATGTAGTTTGGTTGTTTGCTTCTCACGATAACGCCGCAAATTTGCGGGTGTTTTGACTAGTTAATACAAACAAAAACTACTGATCTTCCAACTTCGATTATGGAAGAAATGTAAAATATTAACAAATTCTCACTTACATTGCAAATATAACACTGCTATTTTCGTGAAATTATGAGAAATGGCCCATTGTTTAATTTTCTTAGAAATTCCTATGTACTTTATTCCTATATAAATATTCCTATTTTACTATCATGCGAAAAGTTTCCTCTCTATAATTTGTTTTCCAGACATCGAAAATTCTGCAATTCTGCAAAACGACATGATCGACACCGTAGTTGTGTAAGGGCATAATGGTTTCCCGAAGAAAGATTTTCACATCACTGATTAATTTAATCTGCAGCTACCTCTTTTACTCTCTCAATGGATATGGAATATTGCCATTGCCCGCCGCCTTCATCTCTTTTCATTTGTAATGCGTTTCGGTGCGTTTGGTATCCTGCCACTCTAGCTCTTAGTCTCTCTCGCTTCATCATGCAACCAGCAGATTACTGTCAACTGTTTAGAGCTATACACATCGTCACTCTACCATGTCGATCCCATTCGTAGAAGAGTGAGCCAGTCCATTGAGTTTCTGTGTTTTCATTTTCTCCTATACATATACATCTCGGGAGTGACGATGTAAAAGTTCGAAATGCAACAGGTGATGCTACGGTGTTTTCCGTTTACGTCCCATTGGTGTAAAAATGCTAAATGTTTCACCAGGCAGCAACTGTGATTTTTTTGCTAACGACTGTTAAGAGAACTTTTCCTGTTAAGGCAAATTGATTTAGGGACCCAAGAACAATTTCGAAACAATTCGCTCATATCATAAGGAAAGAAGATACTGAGGGCATTTTAAAAAAATTATTTGTGAATGCACTATAGCTGGTAATGGTATGCTGGAGAATGGGGTGAAGGGGGGGGGGGGNGGGGGGGGGGGGGTGAGGAGGAGAAGGAGATGCATCCTTATTTATCAGTATACGTTTCCGGCTGCATTCATTTATTGTCAGAACCTGCAAGAAGGGAACCATAGGTACCAATGACCATTTTTCTATTATTGTTGTTGTTATCGCTGTTGTTAGAACACACACAAAAAAATGATGTCACGTTCAAGAAACTAGTCTACATGATGCCAGTCTGTCCCTTTTGAGCATTTTTTTTTAAAAGCCGGTTTGGGGTGTGTGTGCTACCTTTTTAAATTCCATAAATAAATAAAATCTAGAACTCAAGAATACATTCACTTGTTGCCGCAAACATCATCATAGTATTCATAGCCCTTCGGACATGTCCATGACTCTCTAGGTGCTCCGATCCCCACGCCAAAAGTCGCCTCAGAGAAAACAAGTTAATTGTACCGGATACATGTATTAGGTTGCATTACGCTTCCACAGTCCGAACGAAAACCAAGAAAACCGTTCTTTCATTACGTGTCCGTGTCATCTATTTTAACTGCCCACGATTTTATATCTTTGAGTTGACAGACACCATTATCCTTCTCCGCCACCCGGTCTTGTTTACTTTATGGCAATTATCATTTCCACTTTTAGTTATTACCATCACTATGACCACCACCCCTGCCGTAGCTACAACCGATAAGTAGCCTTCAATCTCCTGTGAGGCGTGGCATAAAATGCCTTAGGTCCGGCGCTGATGTCTCAAGAGCACTGAAGCCCACAAATTCGTTACTGTTAATTTCCTATGTTATGATAATAATGCAGTTTATGATATTGGGGGTTATATGTGTCTTATTCAGGTTAATGCTCGCTCATGAAACTTCACATTATTATTATCCCAGCAGGATTGATCACTCTGGGACTATCAACTCC
This sequence comes from Ellobium chinense, assembly GCA_033807755.1. Taxonomy (NCBI): domain Eukaryota; kingdom Metazoa; phylum Mollusca; class Gastropoda; order Ellobiida; family Ellobiidae; genus Ellobium; species Ellobium chinense. The sequence goes on from JAWQUT010000041.1 coordinate 2,949,272, forward strand.
CTGAGGAGCTTAATAGTGCTGTTGTCATTTACAGGCGCTGATCACTGGCATGCAGACAATGTCTTTCACTGCCTATAGCCAAGTACCCATTTTTACAAACAGGTGGGCTGAGGAAAATGTGAATGACATGCTTTCTCAAGACATTTACAACATGACCATGGTCGGGAATAGAACACAAGACCTTTTGACCGTGAGTCCAACGCCGTAACCATTGAGCACGCTACTCCACACACAAAAAACACAACAACACTTTTTACACTTATAACAAATTATTTCAACAAAATATTAGCTACTCACTCCAAGATCAATACTCCGTGTCCATTTAATCAGTCTTTCATTGGTCCAGACAATCAGATCAACGTCCTTATCTTCACACAGGTTGCGCCGATGATATAATCTCTGTTAGACAGTGATTTTAAACCGACATTAGTTAAACTGGTGTTGGGATTTGTCGCAAGTCTTGTTGCGGATCCAGTCAAGGCTTGGATCCATGGTTCTGAAATCAGAATTTCGCACGAGCAAGGTAGAGAGAGGCAAACGATAAGTCTTCTTTTACCACAAATCATAAGACCAAAGTCAGAATGGTTAAACAGAAATGCACCTATTTCAGTGTGTGTATCAGAACAAAGAGAGCGGCGAGATTGTTCTGGTTTCACTTCAGAGCAATGTAAACAGAATAGACTTTGTGCTAGATTACTTCCATTTTGCAATCAAGTTTCTAATTTCAGAACCGTGGATTTTTGACTTTAGAGGCAAAAATAAGTAGTCCAGTGGCAGGGCCCCATATTGTTGGAGAACCTTACAATGTCTCGCCATTCGCTTGCCTTTTGCAGTATCCAAGATGGTCGCCAAGATGGCTGCGACTCAGAACCAAAATCTATGATGTAACTTAACTTCTGTTCTAAGTACAGTAGAATGGCAGTTGTGGTATCTAGTAATATGTTTTCAAGGGTGAGAAATCTGTTATTTAAGATATTTTACTCTTTGGGGGGCATACTGATGACGTAATTCCAAAAATTATCAGATAAAATCCAAAATCATTACCAAGACTTGACACTTTTTTTCACAGTCCTTCTCATCATCTTGCTTGTCTGCAACATCAGTGTCATTCAAAATGCATTGCATGTACCTGCGTACTGTTTGAAACTATATTTACTTGGTTACTTATAACCTTTGACCTAAGCCAAAGCCACAATGAGGGGATATAACTTACGAAGGGGCATAACCAAGGTTGTGTCATAATGCTTATATCTAATATTTTGGGTTTTCTGTGACAAATGATTAACATTTCTATTTTATTTACATGGAAATTCACTGGTAGATCATGGTTAAAATGAAGAACAGCTCAAGATGGTATTGCTATGCACAATATATATATTCACAATCTCCTATAGTCCCAATACGCTAATGAGAAAATTAAAAAGAAAAAAAAAGGGATGAAAAAAAAGGAAAGAAAAAAAAATAGTTGTTCTATATACAACGATTCATTCATTTGAGTCCAGGAAAAGGCACTCACCACAGCTCTAAACTTTTGAGTTGACAAAATATCTTTCTGCAGAATTTCTACTGATCACGACGACTGTCATACAAAACCGACAACTGAAAAGGGTTCAGTAACAAGTGTCAGTTCAAATTTAAGACGTATGTTACAGATTACCAGAATTCAGATCTTTGTGACTTTCACTTTGAATGTTACAAGATCTCAAATACGGACTTGGCAGAAATTTTTTGTATTTGCATAATTTCCCTGAAATTTTTAAAAAATCATAAAAACTTCAATAATCAATATTTTGAGCTGAAAATATGCATGTATTCATTAAATGACCACCTCAATAGCTATGCCAAAAACCAAGATAATCAAAGAGATTGTGATGACAAAATAATTTCTAAAATTTTGGACCCATAATGATATAAGCCTAATAATATCATCAAGATGGCCTCCAAATAGCAAAATGACTTTGCAGTCAGATTTGTCACCCTTGAAAACATGCGAACAGACACAAACATCATCTTTCCTTTACTCTGCTTAGAACAAAAGTTATGATAAAATACTAAATATAGATTTTGGTTATATGTTAGGGCCATCTTCGATTCTGAAAAAGGCAAGCGGCTGGCATACGCCCGTTCGGGCTTAAATTCAAAAGGGCACTATGAACTACTAAAAAATGCAAAGAAATGCTTGTTTATGTGTTCTGCCACTGGACTAAAGAGACAGGATCTGGATGGAAAGTTGTTTTTTATTAAAGCGCTGCACCTCTGCGATGTCTGACCACGAAATAGTTCGGGAAAAAAATGTAATTGTGCAAACAGAGTTGCACAGAGTTTCTCTAGGACTCTAGAACGAAACCATGAATTAAAGGAGTAAAGGACTCTAAAAGATGGATGTGACAGGGCACACATTTTAGCCGAGTATATTCTACACCATAACAGAATGTCCGTGGAAAACTATTGATATTTTATGTGCATGTTACTCATAACCCACTGTTTTTAACAGTATCTGCACAGTTAGAATTCAATTCCCGAACTATTTCTGCTCTAGACATCGCAGGCAAACTCTCCGGTGCCTCTAAGGCCACCATTATAAATTTCAATCCAAATGTTTCAACACTCAAATGACAAATTTTGAAGTAGAATTACGAGAACTGTAACAGTGTTCATACATCATGTTATGAAACTGTCTACATGCAATTTAAGATTAGCCAAAGGTAATTTATGCAAACACATATACTGATCACTTTCATCAAAGACAAATTAGAGCAAAATGTGCTAATAGATAGAGCTTCTTTCCCTAAGCAATTATTTAAGGAGAGGAGATGAATGATGTCGCCAAGGTTATTGCAGTTTAAGACAACATATTAACGTGATCAAATTTCATATATAGTGGGGTCCGCTAAAAGTGAACAGCAAGGAACCGGCGAAAACCAGATTTGACTTTCACCATTTTCAGTGCGAATCAAAGTGGAACTGTGGTGTCTGTATTCCTGTCAGTGTTGCCACTCTGGTCATGTGTTTTTCCTCTACAGCCACAGTGATATTTCGTTTACATTTCCTAAGTACGATGTTGAGGCTAATTTGGTGCAAACAGTTTTACTGTTCGAAAAGAAGAAAACTAGGCATTTTACATACCTTACCCAATTATGCACGATAGTTAGCTGTCAATCAAATCCTATGCTGCTGTGCAACATCTTAATAATCTAAATGTGCCCCTCAGGCAAATGATAAGTAGTGTCAGAATCATCGTAGACCAGTGAGAGCTCACTAAACAATACAGCGGGAAAAAAAAAAGGCACAGACAACCATACATAGGCTATGCATACATTGATAATGCGACTCACTCAGTGCTCATGCTCCTTTTATCAAATATTCATCCTGCCTTTTCTAGGTTACAGACTTGTAATAGGATTGGACCCTTTTTTCCTCTTTGGGCTATATTAACATTTTGAGCTGCCCTCTGAACCCAAAGTTTTAGCTTTCACCCAGACCCATACCAGATTGAAGCTCATTATGTGGCCCAAATTTTAAGACTTACCCAACCCTAGCAAGCCCATTGAAATTTTGAGCTTGGTTGCTATTTGTAAACAGACCCTACATTTTTCACTGGTCAATGCCAAACCCCTCCTCTTCCGCCTGAGCACACCCTTGAGCTGGCAGTTCCAGCCCAGGGCTAAATAGTGCCTGGTAAAATAAAGTAAAATGGACACAGATTCCCATGATATCAAAATTTCCCCCCTGGAGCCCTTATTACTGGAAGCAGGGCATGCCAAAAGAGGGAAAAGGGGAGATGAAATATACCCCCTAAGTTGTAGGACTACAAAGTGAAAGTACAATTACAGGCCTGTAACCTTTCTAAGATTAGTCAAAGCACCTGCAAATTTGCGGAGTTATTGTGTGAAGCAAACGACTAAACTGCAACTGCAGCATTTACACTGCTTCTCTTTTATTATTCATTAATGCTCAAACACGTCCTTGTATGTAAACATATCGGTTAAACTGAGAGAATATATAACACGCCAAACGACTTTTACTGGCTCTAGCCTCCTTAAAAACCCGCCATATTCGAGGGATTTGGCTTCAAGACGCTAAGTTGGCTGCAGACACCACAATAGGCTACGCAAAAAGAAGTGACGTCATATGCATATGGATGTCAGAGTTTCAAAAATGAAGCTGGTCATTCGGATGTGGGAAAATCCACTTTGTATAAATTGGGGGGGGGNGGGGGGGGGGGGCAGAGGATGAACCATCACTGACCAAAAAAGGACCATCTGCACAGAAATTGTGACACACAGCAAATTTGAGCAAAATTGGTTGAGCAATAAACTCACACGGCTGCGTACAAAGAAAAGCTTATTTTTAAAATAATATGATTACAACATTGCGGGCACTTGTTCACAGTCATCAACAAAAGACTTATTGATTATATATGAAATAAAAGGCATCAAATTAGCAGCGAGGAAAGTTATTGCAGTCTTCGCACAACGACTTGCCACACAGCTTGCCTCTCGCTTTTTGACGTCACACCTCATTCCCGCGCTGACCGGACGACCAGTTAGGGCGCCACTGCCAGCGTGGTGTGAAAGTCCCGAATTTCAAGCTGTATTTTCTCGGAAGCGCTCGGGCGAAGGAAACCTGTAAGGGGTTCAAAATTTATGAAAAATTTTGTAAGGCGTGAAGCAGATAGCTACACCTGTTCCTTTAACATACTATGTTTTTTGTCTAATGCAAATGTTGAGGTCGCCAAGGACATTATCTGTGAAATGTTGCATAATCAAGAACCACTCATTCTGACCCTGTTAAATTGGATATTTCAACCACTGCACTCTGTCAACTGCAGGCACCCTTTACACTCAATATGTGTCATGCAACACACGCTATAAAAAAAACCACTGGATCTGTGGTACGGGAGCATCAAGGACGCATACTCATGTTCACCTCTACTCTTGCATGATTCGGACCATAACAATGTGAGATTCACACCACGCTACAACTCAAAGATCTGAACGGATGAAGCAGTAGAACAGCTCTGCGGCTGCCTTGAATTCACGGAATGAACTATTACAAATTCAAATATTGACATTACATGAAATTACAAACACAGTGTCATCTTACATAGAATTTTGTGAAGACAACATCATACCATCGAAAACCTTACCCTAATAACAACTCTGGTTGACAAATGACCGTAACGAGCTCAAGAGCAAGCATTTCGAGAATTTGATTCATAAAAACGCGTCTAAACTTGAAGAATCCTTTGGGTCCAGTGACACCAAAAGTATGTGGGCGGGCGATTTTTCCTGCCAACTTACGAAAAGCAGTTTTCCCCTACATTGGAGAAAATGGCTTTTTGTAGTCAGTTTGCTCTACGTAAGGGAAAATCTCCACACTGTAAGGTATAAGAAGCTTTTGTATCAAATGGAATATCATTGTAAAAGGTAAAAGGAAGGAAAATTTACGAATATGTAATGCTGCTGTATGCGGGTAGTAGGTCTGCTGCGGCACAAATTGTCGCCGGGCACAAATTGTCGCCGGCACAAATTGACAGACAATGTGACAGACTGACAGACTGTACGACAGACTGACTGACTGACTGACTGACTGACTGACTGACTGACTGACTGACTGACTGTTAGTCAGGATCTTCAGAGTTCGTCATTCTATCAAGTCTGTCATGGTCTGTTACAAACACAAACACTTATTACGGCAATTTAATCATCAGCGATACTTTGTGCTGACGTTTAAGGTATAAACTGTCGCCGATGCGCTCGCTTGCGTGTAATGACACTCTCGGCACAAACTGTCACCGGCGACACGAAACACCATACACGAGACAGGTGGACTAACTAGCATTTTTCTTGCATTTCAGCTTCAATCCTATTACATTTTTTAAAGGGTAACATTATTTGAACATTGAATAAAACTGACAGTAGTATGTTTATATTGATTTCCATTGAAGAACTCGTCTAAAGTGCCAACAAAGGCTTCAGCCTAGGCTCTGACTAACTCTGAAAGGCATACGATAATGCTTGCTCATGTTATTACGAAAGAGGAAATATCTGTCCTCGAAAACAAGAAGAGAAGATCTGTTGTAATTCATTTCACGTATGAATGAGTTTGGTTACCAGGTTTCAAGCCGAGAACACTTACACTTTTTCCAAATAGTGCATCTCGTATATGACAGCTGTTAGTGTTATGGAAGAATGCATCCTTAAGACATCTTTCACTGAGACATGTGAAAGTCTGAAGTTTCAAATGTGAAATAGCCCTCATTACGTTGGCTTAAATGTTATTGCAATCTTGATTTTGGCCTGTTGATGTGGGTTCCTAAAAGAGTAAGCTTAACACAGATGGCAATTTCCGGTATTATGAAGAGGTGGTATAAAGTGTAAATAGAAGAGAGCAAATCTATAATTATAATCGACGAACATTTGTGTGAATAATGGTGCGCTGCGACGCTATATAATGCAGTAGTGACATTTAAAGGGACAAAAAAGTATTGAGTTCTTTAATCGTGTGAGTAATCTATAGTAATCAGAAATTTCTCTCCCGCTAACAACTGCATTCAAACTTTTGCTCTAACTTCTCGGTATCTTTGACTATTATTGTGTGTATCACTGCTAGGATCCCAGGCGATAGAGGTGGAAGATAAGTTCAGCTAAGGTCGATGGTGCAAGCTCGCTCGCGAGATGATTTTGGTGACATGTTTTGAAGATTTTCAGGCTCTCGAAGACCCACAGGAATGACTGAGCTTTTTTCATGTGCAAATCTTTTTTTGCTGATACAATATGATTTCTAAGCTAAAGAGAGTCAGCCTCAAAATTGTGGAATTCATCCAGTTGCAGTTAATTTGTCTTTTAAATTGGGCAGTGGCCAGTTCCCTGGTGATGGGTTTGGTGTTCAGCGTTAGGCACCAAAATGCTCGAAAAGACGCAACATTCTAAAATGCTGTTTGCTTTTCGTTTAAACTTTAAAAAGTGCCGAACTCTATCATCTTTCTGGCAAGGCAAATTTCTCAAAATGTATGAATATTTCGTTGAGCCCATATAAGTGTTCTTTTTATCTAACGTTTGTGCCAGATAATTGTATTACCATTTTGAGGCCCACTTTCTCTGTCGTTTTATGCCAACAGAACGCGAGTTTCAGAGTCTTCAGAAAATTATTATTCTTCATGAGAAATTTTATCGTTTCCTAAACATATTATTATGCACCATTCTCCATGTTCTACTTGGAAATCAACTGTAGCTGAGTTTCAACAATTCAGTACCTTCCATCTGGTGTACAACACTTAGGCATAGCTTTTTCTGATCATAGCCAACAATGCTGTTGAACAGCAACATCGACATGTAATGTGACCGTGAATATTATTCCTTATTTGTAGGAAGTTCTCTGCTCTATTAGCATTGTATTGTGGCTGAAATAAGTACTGCATTAAGCGAACATTAACTTAAGAGGAGAAATACATGTTTTGTGCATTTAAACGCACATTCCTGAGCAAAGACACAGAAGCTTGCTATATTAATTCATTATTGACATTGTTTGTGTAAACGTTTGGTGTGCGCGTGCGCGCGTGTGTGTGTGTGTGTGTGTGTGTGTGTGTGTGTGTGTGTGTGTGTGTGTGTGTGTGTGTGTGTGTGTGTGTTAGAGAGAGATTGAGAGAGAGAGAGAAAGAGCGCGCGCGTGTATGTGTGTATGTGTGAGAGGGAGAGAGACAGAGAAAGTATAAAGTGAGGGACAATATCTAAATTCTTTCCATACAGCTATTCGTATGAAATAGTCAGCTTGAAGCTGCCCTTCTTTTCCAGTAGTTTAAGCATAGTGATTAAGCAACATAATAGAATGCAACCGTCTTCCTTTTAAAGAAGCGATTTAATGGCAATATTCGACCATGATACATGCATAGAGGCTGTAACACGGAGAGAATCTGTCTTCTGTGCGTATTATCTTGAGACGTAGTTTGGCAACTCTACTCAAAGGACAGTGAGAGCAACAAAAATCGCGGAACTTTAAATGCGTCTTCTGAGACGATAAACTCAACCCAGAATCGGGCAAATCGTGTTAGTTGTTACGTGAATCTGGTTCACCATCTTGAGACACGCAAATCAATAATAAGTAAATTGTACAAAAACTACTGTTGGGCTGCATAGGGTGATACAACTTGGAATGAGCTTTCGAATAATGTAATAAGAAAGTTTCGCGCCAAAACTTTGATACACGAAACTGGCTCTTAGAGAACATATTAAGACGATTACCTGTGATCGGTTTGTGAGCATCCCACACGGCAGGCAGGCAGCAGGCAGGCAGGCAGGCAGGCAGGCAGGCAGGCAGGCAGGCAGGCAGGCAGGCAGGCAGACAGACAGACAGACAGACAGACAGACAGACAGACAGACAGAACAGAAGATCAGATGGAGAAACAGACATTCACACAGTTAGAGGAACAAATAATGAGACAAACTGAAATAAACAAAGCGGTAAAAGACAAGAATGTGGCGGCCGTTACTACGACCAGTACGATACCTCTTTGCTGAAATCTGTTCGGCGTAAAAGCTCCACGGCATGAAGTATAGAAGACTGGTGAAATTTTCTGTTAACAGAAAAGTACTTTTCTAAGTCACGGCGGGTCAGTGTGTTTAGCACATGCCCATCACACAAGTGTTCCTCAAAGACATCCGTGTACTGTGGGAGGCCATGATCAGGAAGGAATCTGTGTGCAATCCAGGTTGGATCCATTTCACTGGCTTTCAGATATGTTCTAGTATAAAGAGAAAAAAGAAAGAAATGAATTTCGCCACGTCCAATGAAATGGCAGCCTGGTTAGTCCAAGAATGTTAAATGACAATGTTGTCTTGTTATATCCTAACAATAAACTAGCATACGTTCGTTCCTTGACTAGTAGTGGCACTTCACAGAGAAATCAATGTACTTCGTAGTTACATGTACAACAGTTACAACAACAGCAAAAATAAGGATGTAGAGTGCATTTCTTTCCCATCCTCAAAACGTAATAGAGGACTGCATATGCACGCGACTTGCCCAATCCCTTCCACCACGCAGCGCGCGTAAATTCGGGGGTGGATCAGCATCTCGACATTATTTGCGGAATTTGTCGGACTACCGATCCCTGCCCTTATCCATCAGCATAAGTCCTTAGGAGAATACTGTCATACAGCCCATGAATCTTATATTTGAATCTTAAAAAACATACCTGGGCTGCCTGACACCGCGTTCATCAGACTATTTTGACTTTCTATGAGGGTTAGGGGCTCCATTAATCGTTTTGGTTTTTTTCCATAAGTGTAGGAGGCATGCGATCGAAACTGGCGGTAGATATTTCAGAATTTAATCATGAATTTGATTTAGATCCAGAGCAATGCCACTGAAAGCACTAAAACCATTCGTTAATCTTTTCCCAATAAAGGGTACATTATACAGAGTTTTTTTTTAAGTTGTATTTTTTTCCCCTGCATCTGATTTTAATTGTTGAAACTTATGAGGAGGAGTTTGTCGCAATTTAAGGCATGAGTAACATCCCCATTTTTTTCTTTCTGAGTCACCGTTTTTTCCTTACAATTGTTTTAAAGCAGAAAATGAAAACAACACTATATTTTCCTTAATCTTTTTAATAACTTTCCATACTTTTTTTCTTTGATTGAGGTCTTCGATTTCAGTTTCTCCAGTTACCTCCTCAATGCTGATTAATCGTTCGGCTGGATTTGGCTCACTCGCTTCTAAACAGGGCTAGGGTCAGAATCTGTATAGCTGGATTTTCCGTAACTCACGGAGGCTGTCTCGCGGGATTCTATAGCCCGTCTGCAGTCATCATTGAACCAGAGTTTGGCCTTTCGTGGAACTGTAGAGATCTTTGAGATGCAAGTCTCGGCAAACTCCAGAAGATGTGCTTTCTGGAATTTTTTGACGCTATCGATAATGTCATCTTTACTTTCTATTGGCATAGTAGAATATAATGTTTGCTACTCTGTCCACTGAGCAAGGACAAAGTTCTAGCGTTTTGAGGACGACTGTTAAAGTATAATTTTATGGTAAGAGCCAGGTGACTGTTCCTTTTCTACCACGAGCCATTGGCTCCTTGTGGCATGAAAAAGTCTGCGGATGGGACTCCGTGTGGTCCCCTCACGTCTTACATAAAATCATGTTATCGCAGTGTCATCCCCCCCACCCGCCTGGGCCCAGGTCCGCTTCAAGGGACGGGCTACCGGCTGGGCAAAATAGTGCCGAATGTCTCTCTGGGGGGCTGGCTGTCCTGGTACAGCTTTTGCAGGCGGGCACCTGGCCTGCGTGGCCACCCCTTTGGTGAGGAAAGCTCTTATGTCTCTTTGGTCGGGCTGTTGGGGGGTGAGTACCCTTTGGTCCCCTCCGAGTGCGCGTCGAAGGAAAGTCGACGTGCACTGGAGTTGCTTCTTTGTCCCGTACAGGCAATTTTGTATGGTTGGGTTCACAGGAAGTAGTTGCCGCCGTAGGCCCTGCAACTCCGTGCATTCACTGAGGATATGCCGAACATGCTCGCTCGGATACCCGCAGTGTCTGCACGTGGGATCCCTCGCTGGGTTCAATCTGTTCAGATGTCCCCGCAGCTCGATATGTCCTGTGCGCATCCTGAAGATATCAATTTGCGCCTGCCTCTCTAGCTCAAACCAGGCATCCCTCGGGTTTGGCTTCTTGTAAAATTCGTGGAGTGCTCGGCCCTTTGCGCTTTCCTGCCATCCTCGCAGCCACCGATCATGAGACCAGCGACCGATGAATCCTTTGGCGGTTGCGTAAGTGGCCGGCCTCTCTATTTGCGGACATCGAGACCCCTTCTTTGCGAGTAGATCCGCCCTCTCATTTCCCCACAGGCCGACGTGACCCGGGATCCATTAAAAGGTTAGATCTACTCCGTAGCCTCGCATCAGCCTATCTGCGAGCTCGAGCACCTCGCACATCACTACCGTGGTACTGCACGCGGAGTGGCTTTGCAGTGCTTGAAGCACTGACATGGAGTCCGTAAAGACTACCACGTCTGTGGGGGCGGCGGTCCCATCTTCGAACTTGTTCAGGACAGCAACCAGCCCCTTTTTCAGCGCTGCCACTTCCGCGTCGTAGTTCGAGCAATATGTACCACAGGGCCCATAGAGCTCCTGCAGCTGGTGGTCTGCGTCTGGGTAGGTGTTCCGTACTCCATACCCTGCGTTTTCTGTTGCTCCCTCGGTGCTTCCGTCCGTAAATATGCGCACACTGTCCTCGCGGTAAGACACGACCGTTTCCAGTGCAATCGTTTTGAGAAGGTGGTGCGGGCTACTTTTACTCATTCGTCCGTCGACAAGCTCCGTCCGGACCTTGGGCTGTCGCAAATTCGAGAATGTGGGGGGGGGCTTCCGGTACGATTACTATTGGCTCCCTGACCGTGGGAGGTTTCGCTTCGTTCTCGAGCATCCTGGTTGCTCTCATAAATGACGGCTTCTGTAGCCTCTCCGTGTCGTGCCAGCTCTCCACGAGTTCTCGCACCGGTTACCCACCTCCAATCTTCTGAGTCTTTCTGAATGGCTCAGTATGAATTTGTCTCTCCTTATGCCCAAAGGTTCCACGTTCGAAGCCACGTCGAGGGCCTTGTGAGGCGTGCTACGGAGCGCTCCGCATATGAAGCGTAGGGCCTGATAGTGGGCTCTTTCCAACGTGTCGAACGTTCGCTTGCTGGCCAATGCTTCCATGGGAAGGGAATAGTCGATGATCGACCGGGCATTGCCCAGGTAGACTTGTCTCAGGAGTTGTAGCATCCCACCTAGTGCTACCAAGCCGTTTGACTAATCTCAGCCGCTTCCGGACCTTTTCAGCCACGGAGCTCGTGTGCTCCTGCATAGTGAGCCTCTGATCGAGTTGGACACCCAGATAGCGGGGCAGTGGGTCTCTCTCTAGCCTTACTCCGTCGATTCGGAGGTCAAAGTCCTGTTTGGGGAACAGCCGACCGTTGCTGAAAACTGAGAACACAGTCTTATTAGTGTTTATCTTAAGTTTCCAGAATCTGCAGTAGAGTGCAACCATGTTGAGATCTTTCTGGAGGTTCTGCGTCACTTCAGCAGCATTCGTTCCGGTTATCCAGATCAGCATATCGTCAGCAAATTTTGCCTTTTCGCATCTCAGGTGGCTACTAAGGTCATTTATAAAGGCCAGGAATAGGGTGCACGAGAGCGTGGACCCCTGGGGGAGTCCCTCCTCTAGGGTGCTCCCGGGTGAGCGCGCCTTTCGGATTCTGGTTTGGACCTTCCGGCTGGTAAGGAAGTCCTTTATCCAGCGGTACAATCCTGCACTCAACACCCATTCCGCTCAACTTCAGCAGTAGCCCCAACCGCCATACTCTGTCGTAGGCCGTTTGTAGGTCGAGGAACACTGCTATTGTGCTTTGCTGTTTTCCTTGTCCTGCGATCTGAAAACCATCGATCACTTTCTGCGTGAAATGAATCAGCTGGTCTGCTGTTTGTTTCCCCTTGCGAAAACCCGCCTGTTCGCGACATATCAAGGACTTCTTTTTCATCCACCAGTAGAGCCGTTCATTTACCATCCTCTCTGCTACCTTGCCGAAACAAGAGGTGAGCGAGATCGGGCGGTAGCTGTTCGGCTCATCGACAGGTTTGCCCTTCTTTAGGACTGGGACAATTATTGTCCGTTTCCACGCCCGCGGGAGCTGGCCGGCTCTCCACGTTTTGTTGATAAAACCTAGTATTACTAGCCGGCCGAGACTCACAAGGTTTTTAAGCATTACATTGCTGACTCGATCGAGGCCTGTGGCTTTCTTCCCTTTCGCTTTTGCTAGAGCTGCCTCCAGCTCTTTCATTGTGAACTCCGAGCCAAACGGACCATCCTCCTTCACCTGCATGGCCTTTTCCCTCTGTACCCTCAGCTGCTTGACTTTGCGGTCCCTAGCAGTGTGGGGTTCTGACTTATTGACTCCGGCGAAGTGTGTGTTAAGCAGCTTCGCCTTCGTCTCGTCTGTACCGGCGACCTACCCCCGAGAGTCCCGGATGGGCCCCGGGTTCTGGGTCGTTTCGGTACGTTCCATTCTGTTGAGTAGAGTCCATGCCTTAATTCCCTTTCTATCTAGGTTCATTTTGCTACAAGCGGAGCGCCACCGTGCTCGCTTGGAGTCGGCAGTCTGTAGGCGCACTTTGGCCGTGAGTTTGTTATAGATAATCCTCTCCGCTGCTCCGCCTTTTGCAGCACGTTCTCTGGCCTCTTGTCTCGCTCTGACCGCCGTTTCCAATTCATTGCTCCAGTACGGACTCTACTTCTTTCTACCTCCCCTCGGGATACTTCGTCGAGCGGCCGACAAGATCCCTTTCACCAAGGAGTCGTACTCGGAGTCAATGTTGTTTTGGTCTTCTATTTTGGCCAACTCTTCATTCGCTAGCTGTTTGAAGAGTGGCCAGTTTGCTCTTTTGTAGCACCATAAGCGGTGAGGCGCCCCCACGCCTGTCCCATCGGGTGCTGCAATTTGCAACAGAAGGGGTAGATGGTCTGACCCGATGTCCGTGAGGACTTTCCACTGGAACCTTGGACTGGTGTCCACGGATACCAGGGAGATGTCCGACCTGCTCTCTCCTCCATGCCCCCTGTGGAGATGAGTCGGCGTCGAATTTGGGGTTTGTTGTAATATTAGGTTGCAGCCGTCTAGGGTTTCCTCCAAGCCCTTCCCGGGGGTATTCACCACTCTTTGGTCATAGCCTAGTATGGCGGAACGAGCATTGAAGTCGCCCGCGAAGACTGTCCTAATGTATGACTTTCCCACGCTGCCCAAGTCGAAACTGTTGTTTGGGGAGTTATACACATTATAAAGTGTGTATTTGGTTTTGTTGAACCAAACTTCCACCTCTTGGATGTCGAGCCCACCAGTGCTGTCTGTCGGTTCTCTGAGGGAGGCAGTGATATCGTTCCTGACTAGAACAGCAAGGCCCCTGCACTGTCGGCATTGGCACTTGTGCATCGAATATCCCGATATGTGGGGTTTCCTCGCGCCCAGCAACGTTTCCTGTAGCAGTGCGATATGTATATGGTTGTCTCTTAGGACCTTAGCCAGCTCTAAGATTTTCGGCTCTAGGCCGCAGACATTGAGCTGGAGAACATTGAGCTTGCACCCATTGCTTCCAGGAGCGTGTAGGTCTGATCTACCGCTCTTGTTTTCCGGGCCAGTAACCCTTGTCTCGTCTCCGGCCTGCCCCGTCGCACCAGAAGACGGAAGTCCGGTAGCCTTTGGTCCGGCGCTGGCCCGTCCTTCTCCACCAAACGCCGAGTCCATATGTTTGGTTTGGACAGCCCTGCGATAATCTGATTTGAACTTTTTCATTATTGTATGAAGGGGGGTGTGGCGGCGTTTCCAATCCCCAGAAGACGTAGCCAGGCGAGTCCGTCCCCCTAGAGACGTTCGGGGGTTGGACTCTCAAGCAGCTGCAAGGCTTGTTCCGTATACGCTTCGTCCGCCACGGGGGTTGCCGTTTATCAGTCCGCCCCTTTGAAGGGGGGAAGGACCATATTCAGCCAAAACGGCACGGTCAAGATCCCAGCCCTCTTTAGCAAGCGTTCCACCATACCAGAGCTTAGCGTTGGCTTCCTGCCAGTATCCAGTTGCCACCACGTGGAGGTAGAGGGTGAGTCTTCCCCGGTTAGGCCTCAGTTTCCTAGCGAGGGCTCGTTACCCGCTAGTACGCCCCTTCCGCCCGAGGGAAGAAGGTTGCCATCGGCCTCGCCGAGAGCTGCGGGTTGGCTGCGTAGTGGGGCCCCGAAGCAACATATGGTAAGAGCCAGTTTATACCGTTTCGTGTATATTTGAACAAATATAATTTAACACGATTTAAACATCACCAATAGACCGAAAAAAAAAAATTAAAAACACATTTTCGAACCAACGCCTTATTCAAAGTAATAAAACTTTATTTGTACTAAATAGGAATAAGAAGCAGAGGACACAACTATTCGGATAATAGGGAAGTGGTCTGAACCGTAAATGCTCGCAAGGACAGACAGACCATTCGAAGTCGGTAGACAGATGTGGATGTGCTATTATCAGATCTATCCTATGAGCTTTAAACATGCAAAGGTCATTCTAGAATCGATTAAAGTATCGATGATTTTGGCTTTGAATTGTGCACAAAATAAGTANAACTCCAATTTGACCAAAAGTGGAGATAGTCACTTCTTGCGCTCAGCCGTCGATATGGTAAGAGCCAGTTTATACCGTTTTTTGTATATTTGAACAAATATAATTTAACACGATTTAAACATCACCAATAGACCGAAAAAAAAATTTAAAAACACATTTTCGAACCAACGCCTTATTCAAAGTAATAAAACTTTATTTGTACTAAATAGGAATAAGAAGCAGAGGACACAACTATTCGGATAATAGGGAAGTGGTCTGAACCGTAAATGCTCGCAAGGACAGACAGACCATTCGAAGTCGGTAGACAGATGTGGATGTGCTATTATCAGATCTATCCTATGAGCTTTAAACATGCAAAGGTCATTCTAGAATCGATTAAAGTATCGATGATTTTGGCTTTGAATTGTGCACAAAATAAGTATAGGTCTAATATATTTTAATTATTTACAAAGAAAACCATGGAAATTCATTTTTTAAAATAAATGCTTTGGAGGGAGGGGGAGGGCTGGAAATAATAAAATAAGTTACTCAACGAAAAGTCACAAATGCGAACTCGCATTCAAAACCCCTTGGATGCACTCTCTGCATCTGTGTCTCATTGAATTAGTCAGGTTCCGATTACATTCTGAGGTACAGCATTCCATTCCTGTACCAGGGCGACCTCCAGGGCTTGAAGATTAGGAATTGTTTTATTTCTAACTCTGCGGCCTTTCTCATCCCAGAAATACTCTATTGGCAACATGTCTGGCGAATAAGCTAGTACTCGTCAGTCCATTACGGCGAAATTATGAATGAGAGGAGCTGTATGTGCATAGGTATTGTCATTCTGGAAGCTCTGGAGATGTTGAAGGACTGCAAACACTGGCACAACGGTGTCATTAAGAACGTCGTCTCTATATGCATTGACAGGACCTCTGAAGACATAATGCTTTCCTGTAATTGTTGCTGATCACACCCCACACATGGATGCTTCTACCTCCAAACCTATCCTTTTTTTTTCAAATACACAGATGTCAACGAAAAGCTCTCCTGAACGACGTCATGCTTTCATGCGCGCATCTGCATGTGATAGGTTGTAGTGACTTTCATTGGAGGAAAGTACGCCTTGCCATTGGTTTCTACTCCATCTTTGATGACGATTAACCCAATTCAGATGGTTCTGCCGCCGCAGAACAGTAAGCATAGTTCCAAAATATGGCTTTGAACCGAGTCCGGCTTCACGCAAAAGGCGGCGCACACCTGAAGCCGAGAGTGGCCCACGAATTCCAAGAATCCCTCAAACAGTCTCAGCAGCGGATTGGAAGCGGTTACGTAGATTACTTAATCGTTATTAATAATAATATGAACATCTTGTCCAGAAGTAGTGGCTCCTGGATATCCTGTACGCTGCTTGTCCCGAGTGGAACCAGTTTTCCATTCTTTGTTGCAATGTGCCCATACTATTTTAATGCCCTCTTCTTGACGGTAGTTAGCATACATATATTCGTAGCGACCAGCATGCCTTCTGAATGTGTTGCGGATCTTATCATTTGGAAACGTAATCCCTGTCTGAGATGTTGAGTACTCTTTGTAGCATCTCATTTCCATGAGCTGTGTCTTTGAAGCTCAGCTGCCGGTGCCCATGTTTCTCAAGCATGCAGCAATACCGAAATGAGTTAACTCACATTTCATTTGGACTCCTGTGCTGCTCTATGGCAAGCCTGAGCTTTCTTCTGTGCATGGGATTGGTCACTCCTAGAGCTGCACTCAGTTCATTATCACTTAGACCTAACAGGACCTGCGGAAATATAAAAAAGTAAGCTGTTACTGAAGAGATTTATGTGTGCCATCTGACCATTTCCTATCCTTTGGAATTTGATTATTCAATGATGTGTACTCCATTTAATACAAAGAAAAAAACTGGTTCAACTCGCTGACGGCCAACCTCTGTTATTTGTTTATCTATGGATGTACACTTTCACAGGCAAGTTCCTTTGTGTGCTAATTTGAGGCAGGTCAATTTAAGCATGCAGCTTTTTACTGCGCTGACTGTCCACTTCCCCTTTCGCTTCTCATATCTCGCAGTCGGCGAAAAGACCAATAGGACCCTAGGGAGAATTAAAAATTTAGCTTATCAGAAGTTTAGGAGGTAATTGTCAACAATTCCCAGCTTTTTTCACTTCAGACACACCATCTTTCATGTAATCTAAAAGAAGTCGGCCTTAAGGTATGAAGATGCGAATGTTTTTAATGGTGGCTATATTAACTATATAAGGTTTCACACCTCACTTTAACAGGGGTCCCATGCCAAAATACTTTCCAAACATATTGTTTAGCTCTTCCTCCAAATGTTGACACAAAGAAAAATACCCCTAAACCAATTAGATCTTTAGAACTTAGGCAGTGAAACATGCTATCTGATACTTTTAGGCCTTTTCATTCAGTAAACAGGGTAACCTTATCACCTAGCAACAACCACAATGTTTATACTTAAGTGTCTAAAACTCACCTATTCTGAGTCCATAAATGTATTTGCACCTATCTAAGCCATTGAAATTCAAATCCAACTCTTTTTGCACCTCCCCATGGCCAGTTTTCTGATTTTATAGGGATTTTTTCAAACTGCATACTTTTATGCCAGGTGCTGTTGGCATCTTTATACCTGTAAAGGCAGCTATTCGCAAACCAAGGAGAAGGAAACCACTTTTCAAGGCACAGAAAATATTAATCTTACCAATCGACAAACTCGACCCAAGAGTGATCTAGTTAAGGAAGCCGTTTACGGTATGAAGATTTTAATAGTGGACTACTTTGAAATGCACTCTCAAAATTCAACGATCATAGGAAGTGGTAGTGGAGGGGCCCTATCGGATATTCAGTATTCGTCGAAGGTGTCAAGCAATGCTAAGAAGGAGCCAGACTGGCGCCAGTGGTGGATGGGGAAAGGGGCTTAGCAGCAGACTTTCCCACAAGAACGATCGATCTATCTGAGGAGAGACAAACATATTGGTAGATAAGGCAAGTGATGTTTCCCCCTCAAATCGGTACGACATCTTTTCTTCAACCTACCAGAAACCAAATATCGCATGGTTCTAGGTCAGATTTAATCGGTAGGTGGGATAAATATAAAACCCTCTGGTGTTCTAGAACCTGAGTTGACTACTTTGCATGTGGGGATCTGTATTATTATGCAATATCAATGTTTTTATAGTGCCAACATTTAGCGTTTCTTCTTACTGCTTCTGGAAGTACCATTTGCTTGTATTAACAGGCAGTCATTGTAGAATTGCCAGGAAAAAGATCAAGTGCGAATGACCCCTAAATAACCGAAAAAGCTCAGGAGCAACCGTTTCCTGTTTTGAAAAGCAGGCCTCAAAACGAAGCTGGTCCATATTTCATTAACTACGATTATGTTAGTTAATTGTTTCGGTTCTTGGGATACTGGGTCACATCTTTGTATTTTAGACCGAGGATTTCGTATTTACCGTCACATTTTCGATAAGAGTAGAAATAAAAGTGCTTTTGCATTTTTTCAATAAAATTTTCCTGATATTTTACACTGACACGCCATCAGTTGCATGAATTTTTGTACAAAATGTGTGAAAGCATTTATTCGGGCAGCACACAAGTTTGTACAATACATCCAACTGTTAAATTGTGGGAGTAAAATTTCAGTCAAATGTTATAAAAGTAATAGGACAAAATACTCCTTTTTTCCAAAATCTCAAGGTACAGCGTTGTGGACAGACCAAGGGATATACTGAACTTACAATCACATCTTAAAGGTGGGGCTTAGGAGGTTCGTGCACGTAATGCTTGTAGGTACTACAATTACAGGATTACAGTGGGGTGACCACCACCATTTCAAAATAAACAAGGTTTAATAGAAACAAAATGGTAAATACCATCCGGGGGNGGGGGGGGGGGGGGATATGGGGTCCGCAGACAGGACTATATTGAACGTAAAACAAAATACCATGGACATACCAAGGACGATACTGAAGGTATAAAGTTAAACCATCTTTCATATGGTGGGGCTTAGAAGGTATATATGCTGTAATGTTTGTAAATTCTGAAGTTGTAGGATTATAGCAGGCTATCAATCATCAACATACAAACGAAAGTTTCAGAAAAACATAATGGCATATATATTCTCCCCTTTCCCCCCTCCCCCACCCCTAGGCGGGATATAAGGGGCCCCAAACACACCAAGGACAATAAAAATGGAGCTAAAGTAAGGCCCACTTCGTAAGTGGTTGATTTCAGAAATGCTTGTAGAATCTGACACTGAGGGTTACTGCAAGGTAATAACCACTCAAACAGTACAAAACAAATTAGACTGATGCCGTTTCGGCAAAAATAAACTTTCCTCGGCATTTTTGTTTAGGAGTAGGTATACAGTGGTTATATCATAATTGCAGCATGCTGAAACTAAATTTTCTGTAGACCAAGTTCAAATTTGCGCGTTAAGCGAGAAAAATTGCCTTAAAAACACCTAATTGTTGCTGTCCATCATAGATCCAAACGGATTACCATACACACCAATTTCTCTCGAAAAGAGTGAGTCAGCGCCTAGGCTAATCGACACTGTGTGTTTTTGCGTGATATTTTTTTATCCTTATGGAGAACTCTGGAAACCTATAATATTTTATGAAACGTTGCTCACTTGAACTGATATGAACTGTTTTGAAGCATATTGTATAAGTCTAAACCGTCCAGGAACATCTCTGGATCTAAGTCTAGGCTAGCCGAGAAAGGAGTGTTGTGCCGGTCAGTAAGGCAAAAACAAATCTATGTGAACTCTCTCGTGCCAGAGAGGTTAGATCTAAATAGACTAGAGCAATACTCTGATGTTTGAAACTGGCCCTGCTGTATGGATAGATTCCTTGTCAATGGCACGATCGAACTGAACAGGCATGACATGCTGAGGTCAAAGGTCACAATTTGTGGGTTACATAAAGAAGATGGTGTCGGGCCTAACTAGACTTATTTGAAAAGTGTGTCAGCTGTCTCTGGCCAGGCGTAATGCCACAATTACCATATTTCGTGTCAAATCTAGGCATGCACTTGTTTTATGTGGCATGTATTACTTGCTGCACATTATTCTGCCCTCCCTTGAATCCGCCTTCTTACAAACCTCATCTTTTTTATTGAAGAGTATAGAACACGGGTTGTGTCTGAGGATGAAAATTTTAATACATTCAGCGACACACATATCATTTTCTGAAATATCGCTCATTCCTTTATTTATCTATTTTCATAGTTAAGTCTAACAGTTAACTCTGATGGTGCGAATTAATTATGCTACGTTCGTGAAAATTCACAAAAAAACACACCTTAAATGTTTGCTCTGATACTGTAGGCCTAGCCTTCGGTGCAGAAAAGCACAATCGCACACACACACCTTACAGATTGCTTGCATTTTGTAACTTAGAAAACTTCTTCAGGGAAAAAGGTACCTTGTATATTATTTGATACATTTTTGGGAGAGGGTTGTAAAATCAAAATAATAAAGGTGACTGCACAGTTTCACTTCAATTGTCGGAGAAAACCTATTGTAATCTCTTTCTTTTTCACTTTTTCCTAACAAGCAAATCAGAAATAGAGAATATGAAAACTTTGAAACAGTCAGTAAAAGTAGAATGCTCAGAATAGATTTTATGCCATACAGAACAAAAAGCAGATCAACTAATCATGGGTGGTCTTCTCGGAGTTACCATTCTTCATGATTATGCAGAGAAAATAAATCAGTTTTGAGATCTCAAAACCAGAGATGCAGTTGACAGAATTCTGACCCAAAGTACTGTTGCTGATGATACTTTGCTATTCTGCTTTCACAAAGGAAAAATTCCTGGTGTCCGAAGCAAAGCACTTTTAAGTGCATCCTTAAAATGTAGTATGGAAACCAAGAAAGTCTGTCTGAAAAGGTAGGTGACATTGTGAAACAGACCGCGTCATAAGCGATAGACGGGATTTTGCTTTTGGTGTGCTTGGCGGCAAGAAGATAAGATAAGAATAACTTATAATCCATAATAAGGTTGCAGTACACATGTAGGCTACGCAGTAATAATAACACCAGTATTTATAGAGATCACAACAAAGCAAAAGACAACACTCTTCGCACGCATTCAGAAACGTAACATACAGCAAAGTTAACGGTCATCGTCACAACAGAAAACCCACTCGCTCACTTTTACCTCGTGTCCCACCCGGTCGCATTGGCCTTTCTCACTCAACAAAACATGATGTCCACTGTGTTTCACATTGGACTTCAAGTTTGTAAACACATCTTTTGTTTTTATTTTTATTTATTCACTGTGACGGAGACTATTGCACAAAGGTGTAAACACAGTGAGATCCGTTTTCTACTCGTTACCGACAGTTGACCTCAGTGACCTAACGTCCCCTGAAGTGTTTTACCGGGAGATCTTATTTACCGCTACCAAAATATGCGTTAGCGCCAGAGTGGTTACCTCGCGTCAGTCTACCGGCTAGTCTATCTACTACCTCGCGGCAGAAAAAGTTCACGAGACCATTTTACGGTTGCAATAAAAACCTCCCGACTTTCTTCCGGCAAATCCAAAGAAAATCATGGACTCTTCTGAAAGATTAATTGAAGAGGTGCAAAAGCGGCAAGCCTTATTCGACAAGACAAACAATACTTATTGCAATAGAGTGTAATTGGATAAGCAATGGAGTGAAATTGGAGAAAAACTTAATTTGGACGGTAAATGACATTGTTTTTAAATCCATTATTTGTTTATCTATTCACTTTCTCGCACGCTTCCTCTCTCTCGCTCTCTCACTCTGTCTCTCTCTGGCGGTGTCTGTCTCTTTCTCCTTTTTACCTCCTCTCTCTCTCTCTCTCTCTCTCTCTCTTTCTAATCTCTGACTCTGTCTCTCTGTCTTTCCTCCCTCTAGTTCACGTTACGTTAACGGGACATCAACGAGAGCCACTCTGTTGGTAGCTCTCCTCACGTTAACGTGACTACACCGTCACGTTAACCACTGTGTTTGCACCTTAACTGAATGTGACGCAAAGAAATTTCGGTATCTCTCTGTTCTACAAGAATGGGACTTCGTAGGCCTACTGATGTTTTATATTTATAGAAGAGGGGATGTTCAGTGTCAGAGAGGAGTTTCTTTACTTTATCGATGGTTGCTTTCACATACAGCTTATCAAAATATGTCAAGGTGGTATTTATTGATTTCTCCGCTTTTTGATAATGCGATTCACTTTGTTCTTCTCACTGTTCTGATGTTGCCGGCCCAGCATGTTACACTAAAAGTAATTTTTTTTATACTTTAAAGGGCTGAGGTATAGAACAGCTGGATGAGATTATTGTGTACCTTATAATATCTGAGCCGTGAATAAAATATAGGCGCTGATTTGATTTTTAATTAATCTCTCAATATGGTGGTGCCACGAAAGTTTATTGTCAACAGTGATGCCTGGTATTTATTTTTTTAAAACAATTTCCACATCCTGATCATTGATCGTCGGAAGGGTTATAGGACTCTCCTCTTCTCTTCTTCACACGAAAATAGGACTCTTCTCTTCTTCACACGAAAAAAGGACTCTTCTTCACACGAAAATAGGACTCTTCTCTTCTTCACACGAAAATAGGACTCTTCTTTTCTTCACGTGAAAATAGGACTCTTCTCTTCTTCACATGAAAATAGGACTCTTCTCTTCTTCACACGAAAATAGGACTCTTCTTCACACGAAAATCGTATATTCAGAAGTAGGAAATTGTCTTCACACCATTTAGTAAACCTTGTCATCTGATTAAAATAGTTTCCTTCATGCTTGATGTCAAGCCGACAATAGAGGTGTCGTCTGCAAATTTGACTATAGGAATATTATCGAAACAACTTCGGCAATCATTGGTGTAGGTGATATACATGACAGGTGATAATATACATCCTTGGCAGTGGAAGCCAAGCAAGGCATTCTTGCATTACTTTGGCCTGTTTAAAAAAAATTACGAGGTCAAAGCAACTAGTTGGTCTTTTCCACAAATCAGATCATAGTATTAGCTCCAAAGCATCCTCCACGTGGATTCATCGAAGGCAGAGGCTACATCGAAGGCATAGGCTACTTCGAATTGAAAATGAGGACATCGTACTTATTAATCGGACTCCACATCGATTCGCCCACTTTTCACCAGATAGCACTGACAGTCTGGACACAAGCTGGAACGGCAAAAATACTTTCCATACCATACAGATGGTTGCCTGGCAGCGCGAGCCGCCCTATAATGCACATGCATCGGTTTTGAAGACGCTTAAAAGTGTTATCAGGACCAGACATTCTGACGACTTGCAAAACTCTCAGGAATAAATTTGCGAACTGTAGAGGCAACTTTCTAAAATAGGGTTAAAGGTTTAGGAAAAGGCAGGATTCACAATCATTGGAAGGATTGGAAGCAATGAAGCAAGTTTTTGTTTTCATAAGAAGTAGCCAGAGCAAGCGGCAGAAAATGAAGGCATTTCCATTAAATATACTATGACACAAACTCACCAGACGGTCACACTCTGGCTTTTAGAGTAGGAGAGCCGGCGTCTAGTCTTCTCGGATAAGGACGAAAAACTAGGAGGTCCCGTGTGCACGTTGCGCACGTTAAAAATCCCTTGGCAGTTTTAAAATCGTAAAAGAGTAGGCCTAGCGGCCGCTGTCCGTACAAAATTGATAGGAAAATTCTACTAAAAAACGTTCACAGTAACCATGAGAGCGTAATATAGCCGTAATCGTGCTGACACGCCGTAAAACACAAACTCAACCGCCTCAGCTACTAGCTCCTTCACATGAACTGGAAACACTCAGCGCAGTTGTCCTGGTGCCAGCACGTGATCCGAGAACTTGGAAAGAAGTACATCATGCTCATTGACGCATGAGTGATTGATGTCAGAGGAGGTTGCGTACCTTATCAAAAAATGCTATGTGCTTTATCCTATATGTATACAGCGCTCAGGGCCTCATCCACGTTCTATTGTCTGACAGCTACAGAGATGCTATTAAATTTGCAAATGAATAGAGATCAGACTCAAACTTTTCGTTTCGATGGAGCTATCTTAAATGGTGAGGCTTCCTCTTCACTTGCTGCGGAAACAGAGACAAGACATATGAAACCTCCATCTGGAAACAGAGAAATCAATAATATTTCTTTAGATACGATCACCTCAGTTACGCCATGTCAGCTCTCTCCATGCAGTGCAAAAGAGTTCAAGACTGGAAATTTCTTGCCAGAATTGGAAGTATCAAGTTCTATCAAGTTTATCCAGATCGAACTTGAGTGAATAAATGAACCGGTGAAAGGTTAATGCGGATTATTTATTATGGATCACGATTTTATCTAAATGCAATTCTCACATTTAATATCTTTTAATTCGATGCTATTAAGGATTTATAGTTTTTTGGATGATTATGTATAAGCACTTGGCAAAAATTTGGAAGATTACATATTAGAGGGGCACCCACTTGTTAGTCCAGGTCACTTGTGGTCCCTCTGCGGTCATGCTGAAATTTTTAACATTTGTTGCAGACTGTGAGTCACTAATGTAGTCATACAATGAATACTGCAAATGTGACACAGTGAAGTACGACAAAATGGTGTTATTTGAATGTTATGAGTGATAAATGAAGTGGGTAGCTAATAATATTATTGATCCTATAAAAAGTAATAAATAGGATAGCAATTGCTTGCCTTAGAGACGTCAGTTATAATTCTTAAGCACATATCCTTGAGTAAGTGATCTGTCGTGGGCTAATCCTCACGTATATTAAGTCGATATTTGAATTCAGCATCCTAGAAATTGATATAGATCTATTTCATTTGCGGTCCCTTTTGTCCGAGCATAGACTAACTATGATCAGAAGTCAGCACTGCTCACTTCTGGTCATTTGTCAGATTTTAGATCTGCAGCTGCAGGCTATTGCTTGCCTTAGAGAGGTCAGTTTTAATTCTTAAGCGAGTCGGTGAAGACAATTTATGAACAGGTTGCAAATTAAATAATGGTATGGATATCTACTGATGGTCATTTAATGGTCATCTCGCTATTCATGTACACAAGAATGCTAGATATGCAGCCACCCCAGAATGAGATAGTGGTTTATTTATCGTTTCACAGCTTCTTGTAACACCAGCAGATGTTTCCTCTTCGAGTTTATTGAAACTTTATGTGCATGTCTCTACAAATGATAATCTAAGTGGTCATTTTGAATGTTTGAAACATAGAGTATCACATTAAACTCGACATATTCAAAATCAGCATCCATTTCCCATTATGAATACTTTCTTTGATGAACTCAAAGCTCAACAAGGATTTTGTTTTATGGCAGAATTTGAATCATTTGCAAATGGTCACTATTGGTCACCTCAATGGTCATTTTGACCCCTTAAAATGCAAAATCGAGCTTGGTATACAGCGGATTCGTGATTAGCGCCCAAACATTGTGAAAGATCCATAGCTGGAATATTCCTACCCCTAAATGCCGAGCACACTTTTTCTAGGCGCAAATGAATCAGAAAAACACAGGCATAATTATCCCTCCCCCCCCCNCCCCCCTCCACCCCCACCCGAGAGGGGGAAGGATGTGCCCGCGGACAGACCAAGGAGTATACTGAACTTACAGTAAGATCACATCTCAAATGGTGGGGTTTGGAAGGTGAATGCACTGGTATGCTTGTAGATCCTGGAAAACAACCATAAAAATATTGCAAAATAAACAAGCTTTAAGAAAAACAAAGTAACAAATACCCGGCCCTCTGGAAGGACGGGGCAGGAGGTCCGCCGACAGACCAAGAACTATACTGAACGTAAGGTAACCATAGTGAGGTTAGGGGGCGTATGTACTGTAATGCCTGTGGATTCTGAAATTCCAGTGTTACTGCCACGAACAACTATCAAAATGTTGCAAAATTACCTAGGTTTTTAAGAAAAAAGACAACAACACAAAGATAGTGCCCCTCGGCTGAACAAAGTTTATTGAGAAAAATCCCAAACCACAGAGTGGTGTAGGGGCATACATAATGACAAATGACCGAACTAATTAAATATCAAACAAAACTTCATCTGTCAATAAATCATGAAAATCAATTAACCAACCCATCAGCACACCAGTTAATCGATCAATCAATCATTCCACTGATGAATAAGTTAATCAATCCATTCTACCTAGCACTCAAATCTAACATCTGCAGGGCACACATACGTGCTAATTAATGACAAAGTACACTTAATTTGTATTCATGGCGTTCTATTATGTTTGCACAGTGTCTGTTATTTTCTTAACTAATATTGACAGGCCTTTCAGCAAATTTAGATCTTTGGCTCTAAAGGGTTCTAAGTGTAACCGGATGGAAAGGCAATTGTAGCATGGTATTGTATTCTTTCTCTTATATTTAAGGGGGAGGAAGGTGAGCTTAGTCAGATAATTTTTCAGAAGTTACATATTATTTTAAGGAAGTGTGTCACCAGGGATTTTACCAAATTACTAAAAGTTCAGTCGTCACCTTGCGTCCTATTTCACCTATGAGCCATTTCCAAAGCGTGGCAATACGTTAGCTAATCGTAAATAATCGAATTTTGAGAAGAAGGGCTGAAAAAAACCTACACTAGAAAATTTCTGTCCCTGCCGGGGATCGAACCAGGGTCTCTCAGCTTGCAAGCCTGAACGTGTTACCACTACATTACAAGGACGCTAACTTCACAGCAATTTAATTCTTAAATACCTACTGCCTGAATCGGTCCCTAACTTCCACGTGCGAACATAGTGTTCACCCGTGACCCAGACACACTTCCCGACTGCTCACACTCCCCCCTGCTTATCCATGTCATGTCATCACGACAACTTACAGCTCTCGATGAGTATGTGGTCATTCTTATACAATATTATCTCTACTCTATCGGCATACTGCCCACAATGAACCTGAGGCCATTCTTATATGGTTATCTCAGTTCTTAGAATACTACCTCCTACTTTGTCTTATGTCTCTGCCTATGGGTTACAGAATTCTCTGCTCTTGTTACTGCTTCCCCAAGGCCCTAATGAGACATCCTGCCGACGTCGCCAAGTGTCACCGGGTGGCAAGGTATATAGACTATAGTATTCTTTCTCTTATATTTAAGGGGGAGGAAGGTGAGCTTAGTCTGATAATTTTTCAGATGTTACATATTATTTTAAGGAAGTGTGTCACCAGGGATTTTACCAAATTACAGTGAATGATCAATTTTAAGAAAAAGGGCCGAAAAAAACCTACACTAGAAAATTTCTGTCCCTGCCGGGGATCGAACCAGGGTCTCTCAGCTTGCAAGTCTGAACGTGTTACCACTAACACTAAGGGGACGCTAACTTCACAGCAATTTAATTCTTAAATACCTACTGCCTGAATCGGTCCCTAACTTCCACGTGCGAACCTAGTGTTCACCCGTGACCCAAACACACTTCCCGACTGCTCACATAAGTATTTTACCAAGCTGAAGCGGTTATGATAATGGCTGGGCAAAAGTCGTTCACTCTGTTCAGTAAACTGTAGTCCGGGACAGATGAAATGAATTGGGGGGCCACCCACAAATTGAAGGATTCTACAGTTTTTTTGCATTTTCTGACAGAGCAATATCTCTCGTAACTGGACACAAAAGTTTACCACGCTCGGAAGGGTGGAACTAGCTTTTTTAGTGGACAGTGGTCAGTTAGGGTCAGAACCCACCTATTTCCACTTAATTGCTCAAAACAAAGGAAATAAAATTAGAAATAACATGAAATGAGTTTGTTTCAAATTATTCAATTTTAATACGATAAATCTGATTTTGTAGCCCAGAATTTAAAAGAGAAATAGAGCAAAAAACGAAATTTAGGGCGGTTTTTCTCAGTTTTACGACTGAATGTTTAAAATGCAATTAAAAAGTTCCATATCAGAACGCATAACGTTCCAAATTGCCAATTTTTTTCTTAACAATATCGATGCATGAGGTGTAGGGCTACATAGCAGTGTTTGACACAAGAGCGTCGGGTCTGCAACTGTTAAGTGGACATTGGTCAACATAAGATGGATCTCTATTTTCTTTTCTTCGTTTGGAGCCAAGAAATGTAAAATTATCAGGCCCGCAAACTGCACAGTAACAAGCAGGTTTTCATGTAATATGATAATGAAGTATCTTCCAAACAATGGCACAAGAAGTCGCCCTGATCAATATAGTCGAACTGGACTGTCTAGTGGACAGTGGTCGCCAGGGGTCAGTGACCATCAATTAACACATTTAGCTCAAAAGAAGACTTATGAAATTTAAAGCAACAGAAGCATGTTTCTGTTAAAATATTGCATTCAGATATGACTGAATTAGCCTTTTCTCCTCAAGTGCCAAACAGTGAAATAGGGAAGGATACACAATTTAAATGTCATTTCCCCTGTATTACACGGAAAAGACAATGAACAACAGTTTAAGCAATCAACGTACATGATGTGATTCCCACAACACCATTCGTCTAAGAAAAATTACAAATTAATGCGTAAACAAAGATTATGACAGCTGCAACTACCCGCCTACAATTAAAGAATGGACAATGGTCAAATAGAAACAGGTACATGGCAACCATGCTTTGGTATGCGCTCAAGAAGTTTCAGTCATTAGAAAAAATAGAGCACTGTTTCCTCGAAAGGGGTCATACCCAGAACGAAAACGATTCAGTACACTCGGTCATTGCTCGAGCTGCCAAAAAGATCCCCATCTACACACCCGAGCAGTGGTCCACTTTGATTCGTGGGGCCCGTCGTGATAAACACCCATACACCGTGAAAGACATGACTGAAGGTGACTTTTACGATTTCAAGAAACTTTCAGCTGCCGTCAAGAATTTCGACAAAGATGACAACGGAGACAAGGTTCAATGGATGAAAATAAAAAGTCTCAGCATTGAAAGATCAGACCACAATGCGCTGAAAATCAAGTATGATTACAGTGAGGATTGACTTAATGCGTGGCAAGAGAAAATCCGAACAAACCGAGCTTCAGTTGGAAAAACTGCAAGAGAAATCAGGAATAACAGAGACCAAGAAAGCAGATTTGGTTTCTTTGTGCAGAATGGGACTGATTCCAGCTGCATACCATAATTTTTTTCAGCAACTTCCCACAGTGGTAGCCCCGCAGGAAGAAACAACACAGAACACATAACTCATTTACCTCTGATATTCATTATCAACTGTTTGTTGATTCCATAGAATTTATCAAACTGAAAATGTTTGCAACAGCAATGTTGCTTCAGGTTCTTGCAAACTACAATTTACCTCTAGTGGATATCCTTCTTTGGTTTAATTTTGTTGACTTAATTTTAGAAGATTTGAGAGAGGTCAATGGCTATCTTTTAAACGTGTGCATCCATCAAAAGATGGGTTGTTAATCAATATCTCTTTTACCCCTGAGATTGATTGTCAGCTGTCTATTAATTCCATACAGTTTATCAAGCTGAACATGTTTGTTTTTTTTCACAGCAAGGTTGCATTAGGTTCTTGCAAACTGCATTTTACCTCTTGTGGGTATCCTTCTTTGATTTAATTTCGTTGATTTAATTGTAGAAGATTTGAGAGAAGACAATCACTATCTATCAAACTTGTGCATCCATCATTTGGTTTGTTTTCATTTCGTAAATGGGGGGCACTTATTGCTCATGTGTAGACATGATGAGAGATACGATTCTTTGGCCTATTTTACACAGTTTGATAATTATCTTATGTCAGTGCAGTGAGTGCACATTATCAGAACATAATGAATAAGAAATTCAACTTCATTTGGTACCCAAGTAACCATCTTCCATTGATGCGTTTGCCATATATTTTTTTTTCGATAATGCTGGGTGCCTATAAAATATACTTTGTGTAATTCCTTTTATAGAGTTATCGCCATAGTGAATATTTGGATTATATATTGTTCATGCCATAGGTGGCATACACTTTGTAGCCATTGCATTAATCAGTTTACTTCACGAAGTAACTTTGATTTATTTTCTCCAAACTGTACTTTCAAAACGAGATGGGATGAAAGTTGTTTACAAGTTTTATTTCAGATGTAATGATTATTGGTCGCTCCATACAACAACGACAATAAAACGTTGTTTTAATCACCTTGAAGCCTTATTTTTGTTCAGCGCCACATTCCTGTATGTTTCAGTTTGCGTTACCTTTTCACGTTAATTTTTCAACAAAATAAGGGCAACAATCCTGTATGTAGATCATACCGGAAAGTAGCACTAAAATATTTCAAACCACAATCCTATAAGTCGCATTTAGGCCACTTTTGCCAAAACTATTATCTTTATGTTAAAAATCTGTTCATCATGCATTATCATATATATTTACCTACTTCCGTACCGAATATTGGCACTTTCTGACCAAAAATGTGTAAATGGTGAAGTTTTTTGCGTCTCCTGTAAAATTTTGAAAAAGTGAGTTGCCGGAGTGTTGAATCACAGCGACGTTGTGAAACTCAGGGCGGTCAAGACAGGTCTGAGGCATTTGTTATATTCTTTATTTTGAAACTTCGAAAACATTTCAACGCCATTGAAAGCTGAAAGAAGACCATTATATTCTATAGTATATTGAACCCGGGAGAACATGATCCCGTGGTTTTGTGGCAAGACGGTGCACCATACTTGTGTGGAAAACAGCTGGCCAAAAAGTCAAAGCGCGTTATCAGTCTTCCGTTAAGGCCTCACACACGTTAGCATTAGTTGCTTAGATTTAAACTCGAAGTATTAATTCAAAGCAATGTAACCGGGATATTAGTCATTACAGTCGATCTGGAACGATCTTTCAGGGAAGTTTACCTCCTCATCAGTAGACCGAAGTCCAGCGTCGACTTCCATATTTTTTCTTTATGAAATCCGCGCCGCGGGGATCTATTTTGGGTTGTGTCCCCTTGATAGCACGCTGCTTCCGTAAGTATGGAAACATTTGCAGGCCATTTTATTTGAAAATAAATTGGTCATCTAAATGGTCAATTTTGACCTCTTTCCACACTTCCGATTTTGGTAAACTTTTGTGTTGTAGGTCACACAATATTGTTCTTCAGTCCTAAGAAAAAAAATCGTAGAATCCTCCAATTTGTGGGTCCAGACGTATGTGTCCCGGACTACTGGGGACAGCAGAGAAAGTAATGAAACTCAGCACCTGCATATATGACAAAGCCTATATTTATAATATGGTATGTTCTGGAACCTTCCCAGTTCAACGAATATACAATGATTTCCGTTCTATATTTCATAATAGAACAAATTCAGTAGCTTCTAAAATAGGAATGTAAGTTTCCATTTGCGAAGTGTAATTATTTGCAGGTAACATAATTTTTTCCTTTGGAATATCTCTTCTAGGCTGTTTAACCATGGATAATGTCTCCTAGCCGAAAGTACCGTTTGTTCCTCCTGAGCCAGTAAGAAGTATGATACAATTTTTCTTTCTTGCTTTTCATAATTTTTGTCCACAATGATATCAAATGCTTTCGGATGTTGGCATGTAATGGAAGTTTGCCTAGTTCTCCATATATCACCTATCTGCGAGTGTTGGATTTTATTTGAGTATTCTTCCATAACAGTTTAGGCGGAATTGTTCAAGACTAGATGCATCCTCAAAGCTCCAAATTTCAGCTCTATATAATGAGGTAGCCAGATCACTAAAGGACTCTATCAGCTTCCTGGGGAGTATACAGTGCCGCTGCCATCTGAAGGCGCTGATCACTAGTATTCTGACACTATTTTTTCACTGCCTATAGCCAGGAACCCATTTTACAGACGGGTGGACTTTGGAAAATGTAGATGCAATGCTTTCCCAAGGCACTTACAACACAACCGTGGTCGGGAATCGAACTCACAATCCTTAGATCTTGAGTCCAATGCCGCAACCATTCGACCGAGCTGTTCCACTGCTAGTTAATAGAGTCGTTCACAGGACTTGAGTGCTAATGAAAAACGGATCTGGACGTGAGGAGAAGAACACTGTAATGTTTGTTTAGAACGTGTTATGATGTTTTTGTTTGTTTCCAGCAGGGCGTAGCGTCTATGTAATCTATGATTCTGAAATTATCAACATGTTATCTATTTGTCTAATAAAATTTAATTAATGTTCAATGTTTTCTAAAAGTTCAGTCGTCACCTCGCGTCCTATTTCACCTATGAGCCATTTCCAAAGCGTGGCAATACGTTAGCTAAGCGTAAATAATCGGAAAGCCTATACACTGTCTCACATACTCAGCGCTCCCATAGCCACAATGCAAAAAGCATACAATGGCAACATATTATTATAGAAAGAAACTTTTGAACAAGATGGCCAATAATCTAAGAGAAAAACTTGCTTATCCCCTATTCCGGCGGTCTTTCATTGTTTTCTCTTTACGCAAGATCCTTTCCGAATTTTTTGTTTCATTCAGGGTAGTGGTACCCTACCAGGGTTGCCAATGAAGCCAAATACCAAATTTTAGATTTTAAAAGCCACTGATCCCAAATAACTGGCTGATTGTTTGGTTCTTTGTTCGTTCCAACCGATTGATTTCTGTTATAAAGAGTACTTACACTGCTCTCAAACTGATTAGTATTTCATTGAGATTCCATCATAATTGCCTGGTGAACACGAATCCAAGAACGACCTCAACAGTTTTTCGTTTGACAGTAATTTCTTAAGTTGTTCTAATGTGTGTAAAAAAACTTATGATAATATATACATATATATACATATATGTATATTCAGTTCATAGTTCGAAGTAGTCTAAATTTTCTTGTGTTATGTCAAATCTTAACGCCAGTCCACCCTTTCCAGATAGTTTTTTTTTTTTTGGCTCTTGTATTTTCGACTTGGAAAAAAAAAAACAACGTATGGTAATCCTGGACGGTAGAGAAAACATTAGAATATTGCTCCTGATGAATACAACTTTAATTTTCTTTCTTTGATGGATATCATTTCTAAGATCGCTAACCTACTCACCTCTTCTTTTAAATGGAGCAAGAGAAGCGGATATAAGAACTTCAACCTTTAAAAAACGAATATATAAATCAAAAGTGTCTCGCTGCAGTGTGTTTCACTGATGTTATCATTGCTTAATGTTGTTGTCATCGCTGCTTAATGATAACTTTATTATTTTACATTGGCAGTTTATAGTATTATCAGTAACGTTAAAATGCCGGTCTTGATCAAGACATGGCGATTTTTTTTTCTTTAAACATGTGCACAAGCATTGATGGTTTCAGACAGTCAGCAATCGATGTTTAGTTTATGTTCTAGTAGAGGAGAGAAATTCTGATGGAACCGGAAAAATAAGCAGCAAATCTAATTCGCAACATTTTCTCATGCCGTAAAAACTAGTCTAATATAAATGCCAGATTACCCCCAAAAATATTATCTTCGCTACGCTCCTCGGTTCGAGTATTTTGTGTAGGTTGTTGTTGCTGTTATTGTTGTTGTTATTGTTGTATTTAGTGTCTTGACTAAACATCGGTGTCTGTAAGACGTTATCCGGAAATCCGATTGCGGGAGGTAACTCCTGAAAGTTAACACTTAAAGGAATTATGTCCCCTTTCGAGTACCCACTCGACAATACCCCGAGTTGTACACAATGTGAGGAAAGCGTGTTGCAGAATGGGTACCCAGCGCATCTAGACAGACTGGTGAAGGTGACATACGGATCTGTTTATACAATATTACACGCCATCAACTTATTGACCGCTCGGCCTATTCGCATAACTTTTAGCATCAATTGCAAGCTCAATCGTTTCCACCTGATTTCATATCAGTAACAGTCCATTCCAATATGTAAAACACTGTAGGTCTACAGCTCGATGCATAAACTTAATCACATTATACATCAAAATTAGGCCCAACGTCTTGTGCAGAGTGAAGATCTGTAAAGATATTTACTATACGTGAGAAATTTGAAAAGTAAAATTGTATCGAAGGCCAAAAAGGGTGTATTCTGCCATACTAGACTAAGTCTACGCCTAGTCTAGCACAAATGGTCGTTCGATAAAAAAAACCAAACCGATAAAATGTTTAATCATAGATTAAGAGTTATCGTAAACTCCTGAAATGCCTAATCCTCAAACAAAATCGTTACACACCGTACTTTTCAAATCACTGAAACTTGTAAATGGCAATATTCTGACACACGGATAAAATCTTTAATCATAGATTAATAGTTATCGTAAACTCTTGAAATGCCTAATTCTCGAACACAAATTAAATCATTACACACCGTACTTTTCAAATCACTGAAACTTGTAAATGGCAATATTCTACACACGGATAAAATATTTAATCATAGTTATCAAAAACTCTTAAAATGCCTAGTCATTAAAAAAAAAAAATTAAATCATGATACACCGTCCTTTACGAAATCAGTAAAAGCTGGAAAAGGCAACAATATAACACACCGATAAAAATGTTTAATCACAGATTAAGAGTTATCGTAAACTCTTGAAATGCCTAATCCTAGAAAAAAAATTAAATCGTTACACAGCGTACTTTTCAAAATCACTGAAGCTTGTAAGTGGCAATATTCTGACACACCGATAAAATGTTTAATCATAGATTAAGAGTTATCATAAACTCTTGAAAAGCCTAATCCTAGAAAAAAATTAAATAGTTATACACTGTACTTTCCAAAATCACTGAAACTTGGAAATGGCAATATTCTGACACTGATCAAATTTTTAATCACAGATTAAGAGTTATCATAAACTCTTGAAAAGCCTAATCCTAGAAAAAAAAAATTAAATCTTTATACACCGTACTTTTCAAAATCACTGAAACTTGGAAATGGCAACATTCTGACACCGATAGAATTTTTAATCACAGATTAAGAGTTATCGTAAACTCTTGAAAAGCCTAATCCTAGAAATAATAATTTAAATCATGACACACCATACTTTACAAAATCTGTGAAAGTTGGAAATGACAACATTCTGACACGCAAATAAAATTTTTAATCACAGATTAAGAGTTATCGTAAACTCTTGAAATGCCTAATCCTAGAAATAAAAATTTAAATCATAACACAGCGTACTTTACAAAATCTGTGAAAGTTGGAAATGACAACATTCTGACACACTGATAAAAAATTTTAATCACAGATTAAGAGTTATCGTAAACTCTTGAAATGCCTAATCCTAGAAATAAAAATTGAAATCTTGACACGCCGTACTTTACAAAATCTGTGAAAGTTGGACATGACAACATTCCGACACATCGATAAAATGTTATCACACAGATTTAGAGTTATTGTAAACTGCTGAAACGCCGAATCCTGGAACAAAAATTTTAACTCGTGACAAAAGTGTCTACTTGATATCTTTTATATAGTCTAATGAAGTCCAATATTTCAGAAATTGTAAAATCTGAAGAATCAGTGGTATGATAAAGCATACGTGTAATTTTCACCATACTAAATATGAACGTGTTTTCTGACTGAGTCTAGCCTAGACACTAGTCCTTTCATCGTCGTCTATCAAGCGCACAGAGAACTCTTTTTAGATCGCCATTTTAAGCATTAAACTTGTTCGATGTTATCACTGAAAGACCAGGAACATAAAAAATATTCAGAAAAAATATGCAGTCTAAGTCTAATCATACATACCAGTTCTGAGACACACGAAACACAACGACAACATCCAGCAGAAAACAAACAAAACCCAAAACTCAGGGACGATTAAGGTGGAAATGAGAATGTATTCAAGTTTCGACACAGGGATTTTGGTCAGCTGGGACTGTGATTACACCTGACCTTTCATACGAATTTCACGTCAAAAACCAAACTATTTTCTCTTAGTTCAATGAAAACAGATGTGGTATACTATACATTGTTGTTAAGAGCAGTACGGGAAGACATCCCGGTATCGCAGACTCGGTCAACTTTATCACAAATCCCTTACGGAATAAGGTCTGCAGATCCTAAGCGAAGACGAATTTGATAGCTTCAGCTTCAACGCTGGGTTGAGTGTAGCCCAAGGAGCATCACTCTAGACGAGTCAAATTATTAAGCATCTTATCTCCCTTGATTGATATCCGAAGTATCTCCTTATCCCATTGGAAGGCGCGCTTTTAGGCCTTTACATATTTGGACTTTGCTAGCGGTCGCTGTCCGGGCAAAATTGATAGGAAAATTCTACTAAAAAACGTTAACAGTAATCATGAGGGCGTAATATAGCCGTAATCGTGCTGACACGCCGTAAAACACAAACTCACTCACTCACTCACTTTGATGAGATTAAGACTTACCTTCCCACTCTTTACATTGGCCAAACAGTTCTGAGCATACAGAGGCATGGCCAATGTTATTTCCAGCCAGGCTAAAACTTGATGGGCTTTCCAGTCTCGCATATGTACTCCCACCATTTTTTCTATCGTATTCAGCTTCTCCTGGTAGTTGTCTTGACTCAGCAGACACAGTTTTCGCGACATGTCTAAAAGATACAGTAAGTTAATATCAAACCTCAAAGAACAGATCTATGACAAAAAATATAAAGGCAGGCACATATATCTTGAGGTGTTTTGTAATAAAGTGATTCTTAAATTTGTCATAAGTGCTCATCAATAAATGAAATTATTTTCACTGAATCAAACCCAAAATTTGTATTTTTGAGATAGCAGTAGCGCAGAGACTATTGTAAGCAACTTAGTGCGTTGCTTTCTTCATTCAAGGCTTTAAAACATTTATAGAGCCCAGAGAAATATCACTTACTATAATGATATTCATTCAAACCACTTCTATCCTAATGCTCCTAGTTAGACTATCTACGAAGAAAAAAAATAAAATTTACTTTGTAGAGGAAAACTAACTAACACTACTGCTTATCATACATGGAAACTTATATTCATAAAACACGAGTTTATACTTATTCTTACCATGTAAAAACACAGCCTGCTGTCACAAAGTAATAGATCTAAATTTATTTTTATGACGAATTATATCTTCATTCTGTACTATTTTATTCACCTATTCTGACCAAAAATGGTGTCAGTAGGGAATACACACTAATCTATAAAATCGCTTTTATTGAGATGTTC
>JAWQUT010000041.1:2989593-3001276 GCA_033807755.1 Ellobium chinense
CCTTTAAAGTTACCAACCTTTAATAAATCGCATCTCACACCTCAATTACAAATACCCAAAAATTCCCGCTTCTTACCGTTTCCTAAAAAAAATAAGCGACTGTTTTAGTAAGATTAGATGTTGGTTTGATGTTTTGTACCATCAATTTGCCCCTGGAAGTGGAAATGATACGTTTTAGAGAGCAATTTACCTTTAATGACTTACTATATTCTTACATCGACCACCTATCGTTTCTTCCAGATTAATTATTTATCGACAATTTGGGGTTTTTGGGACATAAATGAGTAATTTAGCATGTGTAGATATGATTCATGGGGTTTTTGGCCATTCATCATGCCATGAACGTGGGGGTGACCCGTTTTTTGAAAGTACCTACCTTTAAAAATCTGCTCTCTAAATGCACATTTCGACGGATTTTCAAGACCATGGACTGAATACAGACACTCTCTCGCCCAAGGTGCGAGTTTCTACACCAAGCCTAACATATGAGATGTTGAAATAATTGTGTTTGCCTCTTCTCCCCCGGCGGGTGTGGAAATGGCCAGCGCTTAAAGTGTATATACCTTTAATAGTTTGCTTTTCAGGGACACCAGTGTCAGATACCGACATGTTTCTGCTTACCAACAGGTTTATTAGAAGTGATTCTTGCTGGTTTTTCCTGCTATGGTATGTCTGAATGTGGATTTTAGGTTGTTTGTCGTTTATCTTTCCTTAGAATGGAAAATAACGCTTCATTTTAAGCAATTAACCTTTAAGAAACTTCTAGTCCATGCCTTAATCGTTTGCAACCGCTTTCAGATAATCTTGTATTGAAACAAATCTTATTTCTATGCAATGAATATGTCTCTGGACCTGCCTAGATTAAAAAAAAAACAGTTGTTTGCCTCTCATCCTTTCTGTGATGAGACAACGGTACGCCTTTAAGTGTAATTTACCTTTAAGAATCTGCTAATTTCTCGCGCTAAGAAACAGTTCAAGCCCTCATAATTTCGCCACCCCTCCTTATAAGGATTTTATTTGATAGGTAACCACATCAAGCTCGATGTATGAGGGTGTGATTTCTAGTTGTTAGTGAAATATATTCCGCTGGGTGTACAAATGGCAAGCTTAAGTTCCCTAACTTTAAAGTTTTGTGTCTGGTGAGCCAGTTGCAGAAACCGCAAACCTTCTGCTTCCTAATGTTAGCCAAAGGAAACGAATGGCTATTTCTGTAAGTGTAGATGCTGTTCTGATATTCTGTGCTGTTTATTCTCACATAGAAGTTGCAATCAAACGAATTTTAGAACATTTTACTTATAAAAACCCATAAATCACCTGCATGACATGAAAAACACAGACACGAAAAAGACATAAAATAATGGCTTGGTGATACGTATACTTTGAATAAAATTTCCTCATACTTTATTCGCATTTTCAAGAGAAATGATTTGGAAATTATTAACATTCGTATCAGAAACTTGTTTGGCAAACAGTGACAAGCATATCAACATAAACCAGTTACATAGCGTCATTATCAATACACCAAAAGGCGTGTGTTACTGATTCCCTTATCCGCTTTTGCTGAATTTTAAACCAATCAATGAAGATGGCATTTTGATCGTAAGCCAAATATGTAAGACGAGCATTAAACCCTCCCTAAGTCAATGGTTACACACGTGTTACTGGGCGCTTTGTCAAGCAAACGAATTGCCATCAACATGATCTCTGTTCATGCATGTGAATTTTCGTTGTCAGACGAAACAAAGAAAACTAAAGACACTTCTCTATTATTTTCAAATGATGCTATCAACATGATCTTTAGGCATGCATGTGACTTTTCCTTATCAGACGAAACAAATTTGAGGAAAGAAACATGTATATTACATGTATATTATTTTTAAATGACCAAGTCCACTGATGATACATAATAACACCAAAAAAAAAAAAGGCAAAGATGTATTAAGGTTTACTTTCGCAAGCACCTGATAAAAAGCATTCATGAACATACCACCATAGGTGTTAGCAAGCATGCCCATTTTATCTCCATTCCACTTAAGTCTTACTGCTTACTGGGGTAACGAGAGGATATTATGCTTGATCTCCACGTTCGCTTTTGCATGCATCTGACAAAATGGCAATGTTCAGACAGTGCAACTGGGTAAATAAAAAAGCACACATTGTTCTCCTTCTTATGGAGCAATTATAACCCTGAATGCTACATACAAATCATTTGAACGATTTGGATAACTAACAGACTAGAAGTATAAGCAGTAGCATATTGAATTATGTAATATCGATGAGCAGCAAGTTCAAATAATTGCAATGAAAATAGCTTAATCATCTTAATCCTCGAAAACATGCCACTGCTCGAAACATATTTCAAGTAGCACTTTCGTGAGTAGCCCTCTGCATTACAGAGCCATATGGAATTTAAAAGTTACGTAACCAAGACAGGATCAAAAATTAAGCAATAAGAATATGTTTAAAGAGACATAAAGTCTCCTATACCAAGTTAAAAGGGCAAGATCTGAAACAAAAAAAACCCAGAAAAAAATTCTTCTGAGAGCCACATCTTACAAATGCGCCTATTCACTGGTAACACACTACCTTACAATTAACAGTTTCTGGCTATTTCTATTAACGAAAGGATATTACAGGCTAAGCAGACTTTAAAATGAATCTTACAAAAGTAACTGTCTCTGTCTCTCAGTTTAGGAATCTTCCGAAAAGATGACATCAGCCATGTTCAGTAAATCTGGTTCTTCGACATCCTCTTCCTCGTCAGTTGGAATATCAGTCTATTGTGTTTCCACCAGAATGTCCGCTAGCTCGCTTGGCATCAGATCACCTTGTGTCCACTTAAATTCAAGATACCATCTGATTCCACCCAGTCATGAGAATCTGGTCGTGGAAGGATGGGAACAGCTGTGTCTTCTTGATTCCAAATTAGAGTCTGGAAATTTGCTCTCTTCAGATGCATTCTCAAGGAATCTCTACAAGGAGGTAAAAGGCTCATGTCGATGCCATCATAGCTTGTAAGCAAATGGCCTTGCCTTGCGCTGAAACGTTCCATGAATTTCTGATAGCGTACTTTGTTGATGGCGTGCTCCGATGAACTGCCGTACAACGGACACGTGAACTTTTCCAGTTCGTCAAGGACAGGCTCTGGAAGATCTTCAACTGTCCCAAGCTGAGCAAAGGTCCCAAGGAACTCTGGATTTTGCTTCAGAATTTTCAGTGGGGTTATCTTTCCTTTCCTGACGAAAGCGCTTGTGGTATCACATCCACTGTACGCATGTAGGGCGGGAAGCACTGAACACATCTCGTTTCCAGTGTCAGCTATAACACCTTTCACGTCAATAAGCCTGCGTTTGCTGGCTGCCCCAGTGTCAAAGAAAATTTGTTGCCGAATGGATCTATTGCAATTTCTTAAAGGTGCATGACTTCATAAAACAACATGTTATTTCCCGTCCCAGGGGAGGGAAGACGACAGCAGACTCTAATCCACATTCATACATACTAAAATAGTTATACACTCTTGTAAAATTTCCAGCCAATGGAAATTTGTCAGCATCGGTCTTCAACGGGTTTCAATGCAAAACAGCCCTTTAAAGGTACATATATACTTCAAATGCTTCCCGTGCAAAGACCCAGCGGAGGACAAATGGCAAGCAACCTAATATTAACATGTGCTAGGTCATAGCTAATGAGGATAGGATACGCATTCCATGCATGAAAAGGTCTCCAATCTTTGATCATTCATTTAAACTGCAGTCGTGTGCACAGTGGGTAAATATCTTCTTAAAGGTAAATACGTTAAAGAAATATGGCGCTTTCACTTTCAGGGCATGATGAGTGGTCAGCAATGCAATGAAACGTACCTGCACACATTAAAATACTCATCTATTTCCCAAAAAACGAAGACTGTATTTAAAACAGTGCATTTGGAGCAGTTTGATGCTGAGAAATACAGGAGTTTTAAAGGTAAGTTGTTAGAAAAAACGTGTTAGTTTCATGTCCATGGAACAGTTAATGGTACGGAACATTCAGTCAACATCTAGACTTACCACAACAAACACTGGTTTCCTTAACAGAGCACTAAGGGGCTGAAAACTGCGGATTTCTGTAACTGATCTGTAATAACGCAAATTCTTAAAGGTAGGTAACTTTAAACACCTGTCGTTTCCACACCCAGCGGAAAATTTTTGGCTAACATCCAAAAATCAACATTAGGCTTGATGGGGGTACCCATCCCATAAAATCCGCAGGGGCGGGGGAGGGGGGTCTACAGTGGGCCCGCGGTCTAATGGTGTTTATCAGTATAGTAGCAATGTTCCCGGCAAAGACGCAGCTTATTGCATTACAAAGTGAGTATACGAAAATCTTTGGATGAGAACATTGAATGTGAAATTCCTTGGGACAGCACCAGTAAATATTGCAAAGAGTATTGATTATTGAAAAGTACTGAAACTATTTATTTTTTAAAAGTATTGAAACTATTGATTTATGAAAAGTATTGAATCTATTGATTACTGAAAAGTATTGAAACTATTGAAACAAATATTACAAGGACGATAAATCTAGAGCTGAGCTGGCTTCATGCTGAATGCGTGAAGGCGCTAGGAACACAACAGTTATCGCGCCGGATCCTTCGTTATGGCTGGAAACGAAAATGCAAGATTTTACTGGAGAGAGAAGCCGCGCGACCACACTCCTATGTTAGAAAAGAAAGATGTTGTGAGGCTGATTTAGTGGGCTTGCTGAATCCAAATATATGCAGGAAGTTGGCAAATATGAGTGTAAACATGCGGCTTTGAATTTTATTATTACACACTTTAACTAAAACGCTGAAAATGAAGATGTCTTGACCCTTCAAAAGTCAGTTTGGAGTTCCTACTTTAAGATTTGAAGTGGAAACAGGGTGTCAGCTAATTGTGGGGTATATGACACTACAAGGGCGAAGGGTCCATATAATCAAATAATCAGTGATTACCAGCCGAAAATGCCGTTGGTCGACCTTGGCCTTCGTGGCAAGTTAGCAAGAACACCGCCGAATCCTATTTATTTGCTATTTGTCAGGCCCACTCTTACTTTGACCCACGTTCAGAACCTGATATCCCTCAAATTTTATCTGCTCTATTCACTGATTAAAGGGATAAAGAAGAACCTGGACACCCCTACAGCCAAATGTGGAGTAGCCTCACAAAAAAAACCAAAAAACGAAAGCAAGTAGATTTCACCGGCTGGTCAAGAAGTGCTGCAAATTAAGGTCTCCGCTTGATTTGTGGTACTTTCACCTATCGCGGTTTAATGTGATGCAGACCAAAAATAGCACACTGGTAAAACGAGACACTATTCTATAGCATTTAGTGACATTCATTATTATCAAGGGCCTCTTTATTCGACAATAATCAACACTGTTGCTGACAAGTGGCATGCCCTCAGTCACAAGTTTATGACCACTTTTATTTTTCGCTCAGTATAGAAATGAATCCACACTTACAGAAAGCCACATACGCTTTCATACGACCTTGACAAACCAAGGCCGTGTTAACACTCAGTAAAGGCAAAATTTATTAGTTTCTTATTCTGTTAATTATCAGGTGCTTCAATATTCAGAAAAACAAACTATGGGTACATGATACATACAAGGGAAGTCTTGTGCTTGACCATTAGAACAGCGTTTTAAGGACAGTGATATCAGAAAGTTACCTTAATTTTTTTAAGTAGTCACCACTTTTGACTACACAAAAATTCCATTAATTAATGACCTTCAAAAGTCCATTGTTCTTCCCTATATTGA
Organism: Ellobium chinense; assembly: GCA_033807755.1. Lineage (NCBI taxonomy): Eukaryota > Metazoa > Mollusca > Gastropoda > Ellobiida > Ellobiidae > Ellobium > Ellobium chinense. Next base: position 2,995,376 of record JAWQUT010000041.1, read on the forward strand.
TGTCAGCCTTCATTTCACCTTCCACCTCGTCAGCAACCCAGAGTGCGGTCTCTTTCAGTGCTCTTTTCTAGTTTTAGGAATAGTGACGAAAAAAAAATGTTCGAAGGTTCCACACATGGAGAATATTATTTTGGATGGAGCAATATTCTCGTGCAGATGGAAATTTTGCTTTACTGTGATGGTTTTCGTCAATTTTCTTACTTCATTCATCATCTGCTTAGGCTTGTCGTTGATGCTTTCTTGATGTTTGATTCCTGCCAGTCTCACAGGGGACATACCCTTTAACAAAGCGGATGAGACAACGGCGCCATTTCTTCTAAACTTGGAGCAATCAGTGTTGGCAATGTAGGTAAAAATGCTCAAGACGCTTTCATACGACCTTGACAAACCAAGACCGTGTTAACACTCAATAAAGCTCTGTTTTCTTGATTCTGCATTCGATCCTAAATCAATAGGAAGTGGTGTTTCTTTTTCTTACATGATTATGATATGTCAAATTCTTCCTGCAGCCAGACTTCTTGTACATTTTTTGTAGACATTCTTTGTGTTTTTGGGAACCTGCTGCAATCATCTCCCCAGGGATTAGAGTTTTCTGCACGTTATGGTCGTTGAAATGTTTTTTCTTTAAGGTATTCTTCACTCATTCTCCTGGTTTTGAAGGCAGGCATGTCTCCAGAAAATTAAACTTAACATTTTCCTCTTTCAGATATATTATTACTGATCCTATCTTTACACGTCTTGTGTCAGGACGCGGAGTTCTCTTTAAGTGTGTTTGCAACAGCTGCTTCATCGCCAGATTGAGACGGACCAAGTGGCTCAATGTGAATACCTCATGAAATTTTTTTCAGTGATAATAATAATGTGTATATATTCAATTGCCTTTGTGTGGAACGGGCTGGACAGGCTAGCTTTTCCTGTTTTCCTAGTACCAAACAGTCTAGTCAACATGATTATTTGATGTTGGTGATCATTAAAATGACAGATCTGACCAAACGAGCCATGTTGAAGGAGTGCCTCTGCCATGTTTAATTACTCCCCAAAAAGAGTAACCAATCAAAGATTAGGAAATGCTTACATGATTAAATAATGTGAATAAACTCATAGAAAAAGGTTTGCATTTCCCGACCAAAGTGGATTTGAAGAGAGCCAGATGGATACATCAACTTGATCAAGAGCAATTAAACTAGTAAGTTTAGAGGCTGATTTCAAAACGGCCTTTATTTTTCCAGTTCGTTCTCTCCATCAAGAGATTAATCACACTTATGGGGGAGAGGGGCGGGTCTTACAAATGAGGTCTTGGGGTGAAGTTATCGAGGTAAGGGTTTTACTATTTTTAGGTATTTTGACATGTTTAGAATCCAGACAAAGTATTGCTGACTGCAGGAAATTCCGTGTTTTGCCTAAGAATGCATCTGAAGATGGTGACAGAAGCTTAAAGTTTGTTTTCGTCAATTTGAGGTAGACTATCCCTGGAGAAATTACGTAACTTTGAGCTTGATTTTCAGCTATAAGCCATAAAAATCGACCCATCGTGTCGCATGTCAAACGAAAGAAAATTTTCTCTTCTACATGAGATTTGACCAATGAAAGTGTATGTCGTACAAAAAGGTATGCTGAACTGAAGCATAAATTATGTTTAGCACCAGTCCTCCTGCTATATATAGCGAGGTCAAGACCTACTTTTAGCTCGGCTCAGGCCGACAAACATCGGGCGCCTATTTGTTTGATTCGCTCGTCGTATTTTGTGTGTGCTCGCCTCGACTGACCCAGTTTTCTGATTGGTTCGGGCCATTCGTAATAGACTAGTTATGTGGTTTACAATAACAACAGAAAGTGAACTCCCTGATGAATGTTCGTGTGCATGTATGAAAGTGTCTCTTCTCAGAACTCAAAATATTAGCCTCCTTCATTATTTATGGAGGAATTTTTCTAAATGTTTGTATATTAAGTTGCTCATATGTGTTCAAAAACGTGCACAAAAATATATTTATTTCATTCAGATTTCACTTTGGAAACTTTTGATGGCTGATTTCTTCTGGACCAATCTATGCAGTTTTTTGAATAAACCAACTCCAAATATGTACGTAACAAGTAGGCCCTTATAGAGAGATAATAAGGTTTTAATTTTTTTTTATTTTCTGAAATTCGTGGTCTTTTTGTCAAAAAATTGTGAAAATTAGTTATTTAGTGGAACCCCATATTTGAAGCTGTTTTATCAGGATATTCGAAAAAAAGCTCTCTATTAGTGTTGAGACAATATCTGTGGACATGTCTGTGTAAAATTTCGAATGAATAGCTTTTCATTTGACGGAGGAGATACCTATTGAAAATGACATAATAATTCATTTCTATAGCGCACATATTCACCCAGAGAAAAGTGCTCTATGGCGCTGCTTAACACACAGGATTTAGACATTAATTACATCCTTACACTTCTATAAGCACACCTCACTCTCATACACATCACTTACTCACAATAGGCATTCACACCCAAGCGTGCAAGGTTAATAAAAAAACACTTTCATTACTGCTTCATGTGAATGATCACCGACTATTGAAAATCATATGCCAGTGTAAATAATTCTGTTTTCACTTTCTTTTAAAAAATCATGATGTTTTCACTTTTCCTTGTCTCAATACTGACGTTATTCCACAGTTTAGGACCACCTACAGAAAAAGCCCTTTCGCCAAGACATAATCTGACTGTGGGCGTTTCAAGCAGCATTGCATCAGCTGATCTTAGTAAACGTATTGGCTGATATATCTCCACTAGTTCTGACAAGTAGTCTGGGGCTTGTCCATATAAACACTTAAATTGAAACATAAGATCTTGAAGTTTACTCTTTCCTTTATAGGCAACCAGTGAAGAGATTTAAGAACAGACTCAATGGTTACTGAGGGATATGATCGTGTTATTAATCTAGCTGCTTTGTTTTGTATTTTCTGGAAACGATCTAGTGCGCATTTAGGGATTCCAAACTGCAGCGAGTTACAGTAATCAAGCTTGCTCATGATAAAAGCATGGACAAGTAATTTTGCTGTGCTTATATCTATCAAATTTTGTATATCACTGATATTTATTAGATGGAAGTGAGCAGCTTGACAAGTTTTAATCAGATGAGTTTACATCGAGAGATCATTATCAATATAGGCACCTAGATTTCTTACTGATGCGGAATTCCATTAAGAATCCTTTAATCACCCACGATCAAATATTTCTTTGTTGCTTAGTTCCCAGCACAATAACTTCTGTTTTAGAGTTATTTAGTTTCAGCTTGCTAACTATCATCCACTTCTTAACATCACTAATACAGTCTTCAATCTTCCTGACTGCCTCTGTTACTTGAATTCCATTCCGCAGTGGGATGTAGAGCTGAGTATCATCTGCATGCATGTGATGTTCCACTTTATGGTTCATGATAATGTCACTCAAGGGACTGGTATATATAGAGTGAAGAGGAGGGCCTAATACAGAGCCCTGTGGCACTCCATGCTGTAGTTATATGGGTTCTGAGATGATGATGCCTGTCTGTGATAGTAATGATGAGGCTGCGGTGGCGGACGCATTAATCTGCACTCACTGTGTTCTGCCACTAAGATAAGAATATATATCCATTTGAGAGCCATTCCTTTTATTCCAAAACAGTTCTCCATTTTTGAAAGAAGCAGCTGTCGATCTATGGTGTCAAAAGCGGCATTGAGATCTAACAAAACCAGTGCTATAAGGTTCTTCTGGTCAATGCGACGGATGACATCATTATGCACACTAAGTAGCGCCTTTTTAGTACTGTGCATCTCGCGATATGCTGATTGAAATACAGATCATTTTCCTTCAGGTAGTTGTGTAATCTTGAAGATACAATTTTTTTCTATAATTTTGGAGATGAAAATCGAATTCGAAACAGGTCTGTTGTTGTTGAAATTTTCTGTATCTAAATTTGGCTTCTTTAGAAGAGGTACCACCAATGCTTGTTTGAGAACATTTGGCATTTCACCATTCACTAGGCTCTCATTGACAGTAGAAGTAAGTGCCGGTGCTAATTCATGGACACAGTCCTTGATTATCCATGTTGGAATTGTGTCTGGAGAGCAAGTTTTATTTGGTGCTGATGTTTATCACTTTCACAATTTCTTCATTGTTTGTTTTCTGGAATTACATCAAAGAGGTGTCAGCGTAATCTCTATGTTGGACGTCCCATGTTACAGCTTCTGCATCTAGATGACTTCTAATATCATTGATCTTGTCACTGAAGAAAGATTGATCCTCACACTGTGGTAACACACGATTGTCATTACTCTGCTTTACAAGCCCAGTTACAATTTTAAATAATTCTCTTGTGTTCTGTTTGTTCTTCTCAATGTTATTCATTACATGATTTCTTTGTGCTTCAGTGATTTTCTTATTATAATTGCCTTTTACTTCCTTATACATTTGTTTATGAACGTCCAGTCCAGACTTTCTCCATCTCGGTTCTGTTTTTCTTCCCTCATGTTTCAAAGCTCTCACGTCATCATTATACCAAGGAGTGATAGGTCTTACAGTAATTTTTCATAGTTTTGATGGGCGCATAGGTATCCAGAATATTGATCATGATGTTATTGAAAACGGTATATTTTGCAAGAACATCCTTCTCTTCCATGATTTTGGTGGTGATGTCAGAATCTTTGATTGCCTGTCTGAATTCCTCCATGTTCATGCTTCTTGTTTTCCTCAATGTTATATATTTTGTAACTGGCATTGGTTTTATACACTTGATGGTAAACACAAGGCTATGGTCAGATGGACTATCGTGGTCAATAGTGACCCACTGGACAAACTTGTTGTATATACTGTCAATGGCGAGATCAAGGCTATGGTTGTGCTCATGCGTTGGTCCAGTTACATGTTGTTGAAGATTCATCGACTTCAGCAATTCTAAGAATTTAATAGTCAATGGGTCTGCTGCATTTTCAGTATGGATGTTAAAGTCGCCAGTTATAATCATTTCTGTGATGAACAGACTTTTTTAACATGAAATCATAAAACTCCTCCACAAATTGTGCGTTACTGAATTTGTTCTTATTTGAAGGAGGTGGCCTATATATATGCACAACAATTTGTAGTGCTGATTTTGAAATTTCACATTAGCCATCAGATGTTCAAATGACTTGACATTTTCATGAGTAGTTCTGGTCACAGATAGACGACTCTTATGCAGGATCAAGATTCCACCACCTTTCTGATTTTTCCGGTGTTGCTGGACATAAGAATAGCCACAGGGGACCAACTGATTTAATATAATATTGTCATTATCACCAAGCCATGTTTCTGTTATGACCAGAATATCAATATCATTCTCGACCACATAGTCTAGTTGTTGATCCAAGGTGCCTCATTACACACAGATCTTGCATTTATGTTGCACAAGAGAAGATCATTGTTATGAGCTGGGGATGTAAGAACAATAAAGATTGTTTTGGTTTACTTTCCTCTGTTTGCAAACATTTGTCCTTGTCCAAGTCCTGTCTTTGTTTACACGTACCTTAATCTTCCTGTACTTGTCACCTCGACAACCTCTCTTTGTTTGCTTTAATTCTGGCCTACATGTTCTCAAAATTCTCGGCTGTTGTAAAACTCGAGTTGTCATCGTATTTTTTCCTTGATCGTAACATCGAAGCTAGTCCGGGACAGATGAAATGAATTGGGGCGCCACCCACAAATTGAAGGATTCTACAGTTTTTTTGCATTTTCTGACAGAACATTATCTCTCGTAACTGGACACAAAAGTTTACCACGCTCAGAAGGGTGGAACTAGCTTTTTTAGTGGACAGTGGTCAGTTAGGGTCAGAACCCACCTATTTCCACTTAATTGCTCAAAACAAAGGAAATAAAATTAGAAATAACATGAAATGAGTTTGTTT
>JAWQUT010000041.1:3019454-3039725 GCA_033807755.1 Ellobium chinense
CACACACACACACACACACACACACACACACACACACACACACACACACACACACACACACACACCTATATGTTGTTTGTGGAGTGTTAATGCAACTTTCATTTAACATTTTCTGAAGAATTTGAGTGTAAATAATTTGTTTGTACAATTTCCTCCAATATACTTTTCACAAATCCCCTTCGGGTGTGTCTTTTTTTTTTCAAAGTGAAATATATAAATGTGTATGGCTGTGAATAACTTTTCCCTACAGATTTAATAAAAGCGTATTTCCAAATTTACATGTACAACTTCCATGTGATATTTATATAAAACTAATATTTCTTTGTGTTTTCTACTTACCATCAACATTCAGTATACTTTCCTCACTACTTTCTTGCTCCTGGCTAAAAGTGCTGTTTAGAATGGATGATTCCTCCATTGTAGAGAATCCTTTCTCGTCATTAGGCGAGAATACTGGTTCATCTTCAGTCAGGACACTAGCAGCTGCTTCAAAGGCTGTGGACGTAATATCCTGGTTCGGAAGTATCTGGGTATTCTCAACATAAAAAAAAAAAAAATTGCGAGATGTATTGCCTTACTGCGTTGCACATCAGTACATTCAGTAACAGTCTTTAACATTCTGGGACATAATCGCTTTGGCTGCAGAGACGTGAGGGGGCAGAGGAGGTGAAGGGGGATAATTGGGAGGAGGACGGGACATATAAAGCTGTATGAGTGTATGATTGACAGTTGTTCAGGCGTATTATCTCTGTATGTCTATGTGTATTCTAAATTAACTGTGAAGACGAATTTCCTAATAAGGAAAGTGTTTCTCGCCTCTTGACTTTTGACTAAACTGTAAGACTGACCCTATATTTTCGCCGTATATTGTCAAACATATTACGATAAATAATCCTGATCATGCACCGGTTACAAGTTAGAAAGTATATTTTATAGTCCATCCCAAACTAAACAGAGGGTTTTTTTGCGATTTTCTCAAAAAATGCCTAAACAGGAATTATTCCAACTTTCATAAGGTATCGTTCTCCATTCGCCATAAATAGAATTTATTAAATTTTATGGTAGGACTGGTTTACAAACAAAAGGTTTGCTTCTTTAGACTAGACAGATTTTGAAATGAGCCATTTTGCGAAACAATGAAAGTGTCTAAAGCTAGAAAGCCATTTGATTTTCACATATAGAGAAACATTGTATTTCAATTTCAGGCAACTGCAAGACTTGTCATAAATTTAATGTTGACGTCGAGAGCATAACCTGTTGCAATAGATTAATATGTTACGGTACATATACCGGCATACAGAATTTGAATATGGAGGAGATAATCTGACAAACATTTTCAGAATGGAGCATAACATTTGAGCCATTAAATTACGAAATACTACATTCCCTAATGATTAGCGAGGTTTACTGCCAATGCATTGTCATAAGAATTCACTTGACAGACGTTTTGGGCACTAGTTTTGTTGAAGACCCGTTTAATGACGGGTCATCATACCCGCAGTTTTATTGTTTTAACGACACTCCCTCGATCTAGATCTATTCGGCCCCTTTTCCTCGCATTTCCCTTTGAAGTGTACATCTGCATTCATCTGTTTGCGTCCACGTAATTCGGCAAGTATGGTTTTTTTTTTTGGACGTGGGAAAAAAAAGGAGGGGATGGTGAGCATACCTTGTAAACGTAATGAATAATACGTGTGGGAGAAAATGCCTATATTATTAACTCATAAATTCCAGTTTAAAATAATAAGCGAACCCAATTTCTGGCATATTTTGGCCACATTCATTTGCTATCAGTGAATCAAACTTTAGCGTGGAAAGTATGTTTTGATGACGCTCTTAATGGCTTAAGAATAAAACATCAAACATTACCATGACTAACCGTTTCTCACTTTATATATCGCTTTTTAAAATGATGTTCAAAGCTACTGGGCACATCTTATTCAAAATAAAATATATTTTAGAAGGGACAAACGGATTAAAAAACAATTAAGTGGACGTTTTGAAACAATTCGGTTGGGCCATAGCGGAGATATGTCTTAAAAAAAAAAAGTCATCAAATAATTTCCGCCCACTCTATAGAAGTCTGGTAATAGACGACTTTGGGCCATGCCTGCACTTCTGATTCAGAACAAACCCTTTTACCCACATACGTGGAGCACCGTGTCGGTAACTATTTCTGATAGAAGCAAGATCTCTTCTAGCCCATAGTGTTCGGTTATCTAGATCGAACTAAAACTAGATTCAAATAGTGAATTACAAAAATATCTATGCACCATCCTAATACAAAGGACACCTTTAAGTTCGTAAATAACCACTTCTTGTTCAGCTAAAGGCATTAAATGATTAGTTTCTCAAGATACTTTCCTTAATTCTGGATGCAAAGTTCTATCGAATATAACACTAACAAAAACATGTGTGCCATTCATTACAGGTCAAGGTCAAAATATAATGCGGTTAGGGGTTTTACTCGGGTGTGAATAGATTTTTATAGCACAAAAACTGCACTGGGCAATCTTTTAAAGAAAATATGACACCGGGAGCAAGATATGCACTTCTTTGTCGTAAAAAAAAATGTTTGTAACTGAGCGGTGGCATTACTGCAATGAAAACAAGATCCAGTCGGAGATTTACCAGGACATTTTTGTCTCCATTATTTGAAGAATTTGGATTATCATATACTTAATTACTGGTCGCAGCTAACGCTGGATACCAGTCACTGATTAACAGGACCGGCATTCTTGCCCTCTGGGCAGACCCACAGACGTTCAGTACTCTGCAACAAATGTTTAAGGGTGTAGATGCTGACGGCGCTGGTGTCTCATGCTAATCTGTACCCCAATAATAAAAAGTGTCCGGAGAGACATGCTGGCGTGACTTACGGACATTATGGCATATGCTAAAGTGCATCTGCTCACTTTTGCTTATCCAACATATTAAATACAGCTTTTGGCCTCTACTGTTGTTGTATTAAACACACATGTTTTCCTGCCTCTGCATATTTTCGTTCATCCTATTCATTACTGAATGTAAGAGGTCTATTCGGCACTTAAATATGTTTATCTTATTCCGAAATAGTACACAGAGATCTAAACGTATAATTTTATTAGAATCGTCTTAGTTCCTGCTAGATGACAGAGGGTTGGCATTCTTTTTTTATTTGTTGTTTATTTGCAGGATTTTTTTTAAGGCACTGACGGAGGGAGACATAAAGGCACCAAACGAGAAGCAACGAACGGATGTAGTAGGCGGATGTGCTTTAATATAAGCCGACATCCGTTCCCACCAATACTGGCCGAAATCTTATTTCATTATGTTCAACTTTTTCAAGTCTTAATGTTTCTTGAAATGCCAAGTTTTCGCTGGAAAGTAAAGGTACACACTGCATTCAAATAATATTTCAGATTTTAACTGGTATTTAAATTGTAAAGACTAGAATTTCTTTTTATTAATCAAATCAATTGATCTGTTTGAATGATATAACTGTGAATATGTGCATGTCTGTCGACATCGATGCAACTTCGAACATCAATGACATCGATGCTTCTAGTCAAACTGTCGCCATCTGAAAAAAAAAGTAACTCGTAAATGCGTGTATGATTAGTGAAAAATGAAGAGTGGGAGGGTGGTCGTAGAAACTGCATATGTAAAGAAATCCCGAATAAAAAATTAGTTTGTGCCTACTTTGGCTTTTGTTGTCAATAGTTGACGAGGAAGCAGAAGGAGACAATAAAGCATTGAAGGGGTAGGGGGGAAGTCACATGTGAGACACTCTAGAATGTCATGAACACCGGTCCCTCGTCATTATGTAGGCCCTAACCTCCATTCCCTTCCTCGTGGCCTCTCTCTTGACTTTGATCCGCGTGTAATCCCAAATTCTTGCAGTCCGAGGGATACAACTCATCGACTGATACATTTGCGGACAATTTGTAGATGTCTCAATTTTATCTATCGGTAATATCTCTATCTCAAGATCCTCAGCTGCCAGCCTATCAGTTCGTTCATTGTCGTGGACCCCAGTGTGACCTGGACAATAGAGCTAAATGACTCCATTAAGGATGGAGCCCAGCAGATCGACCATCCACCCATGCCTCAACCATTCACTTTGGACCTTTTGGAGTACGGACTGCGAATCTCTCACGATGCTACTGTAGTTCCAAAGAGTCCCATCAGAGCCGCAGTGACTGCTTCCACCTCCATTCTGATATGCTAGCTCTGCTCGGTGATGACCCTGCCTCTCACTATCACTGAGAAGCTCCATTCTGAGTTCATGCCACGTAGCACAGACCCATCGGTGAACACGATAGCATCGTCTTCTCTCGAGTAATCAGTATGAGCTGAAGCTCGAGCTCGGCCCGCCAGTATTCAATACACTGTTAGTAGCACTGTCCACCTCACTAACTGCACAGTTGAAGTCACCACATAGCACTGTTGTCTTCCAGCCTGTGTCTCCTCCAATATGTTTTCACTTAAGTTTTTGAACAATCGTTTTCTCTCTTCTGGAATAGTTGGTGCATAAACATTTATTACTTGTATATTGTTTTTACGGCCGTTCAGTTCCCGGCTTCGCGAATAATAGGAATGACGTGGTGCTAGCGTGTCGTACGAGGCGACTAAATGGCAAAAAAAACAGGTAGTGACTCCCGACACAGAGTCACCTGGTCCTCCAGGTTGGGGGTTGGGTCACGGGGCTAACAACCCCTCCCTTAAAACAAAACATTGTTACAGAAACGCATACAAACGAAAACCTGAATCTCTGCTTGGCTGATTGTGGAATTTCTCCAAATGGAGAACTCATGATACGTGACAGTCAAATCCAAAAGGAAGCTCTTAGGCGGACGCCTCCACCATCATCCAAGTCTCTCCGGATTGGATCGTGGAACGTTAGGACCTTGTATGAGACTGGAAAAACTGCACAGGTTCTTCAAGAAATGCACAGGTACCGTCTAAACATACTAGGAATCAGCGAGACCCACTTGAACCAGTCTGGACAGAAACGAATGAAAGAAGGAGAACTTTTTATCTATTCCGGAAGTGACAGAGATGGACCTCATAGAGAAGGAGTAGGAATGTTCATAAACAAGGCAACACAGAAAACATTCAGAGGTTGGGAAGCACATGGCCCAAGAATCATCATGGCCTCATTTGGAACAAAGAAAGAAGTCAAGCAAAAGGAAGGTAAGAAGGTCATAAACATGAACATCATACAAGTATACGCCCCAACCAACGATGCTGAAGAGGAGGACAAAGACAACTTCTACAACCGCCTCCAGAGTGTGATAGACAAGCTTCCAAGTAAGGACATCAACATTGTCATGGGAGACATGAACGCCAAGGTAGGCTCCGATAACAGTCACTACGAGGAAATCATGGGCAGACAAGGACTAGGAGAAGCAAACGACAACGGGGAGAGGTTTCAGAACTTCTGTGCATTCAACAGCCTAGTCATCGGAGGAACAATCTTCCCACACAAGAGGATCCACAAAGCAACTTGGGTCTCCCCAGATGGAAGAACGGAGAACCAGATAGACCACTTCTGCATTTCTCGAAAGTTTAGACGCTCACTGGAAGACGTCAGAGCTCTGCGAGGAGCAGATGTCGGGTCGGACCACCATCTGATCCTTGGAAAGATGAGGCTGAAACTGAGAAGGTATGCACAAGCCACAGCCGGAAGTCGCCAAAAGTACCAAGTCAGTGTTCTGAAGGACCCTGCTAAGAAGAAAGAATTCAAACTGGAACTGAAGAACAGATTTCAAGCCCTCCAAGATCTGGAAAAATGTGAGGTAAATGATCACTGGGACAAGATAAAGGAGGCAGTAAATGCAACCTGCCAAAGTACCCTTGGACCAAAGGACAACACCAGGAAGGAATGGATCTCACAGGACTCCCTAGACAAGATCAAGAGAAGGAGAGAGCTGAAAGCGAAAGTCAACGACTGCCGTACCAGAACGGAGAAACTCACTGCACAAGAAGAGTACTCCAGAGCGAACCGGGAGGTAAAGAACTCCATCAAGAAGGACAAGAATACCTACCTGGATGGCCTGGCAGAAAAAGCAGAGAAGGCAGCAGCAGACGGACACTTGAGAATTGTTTATCAGACAACCAAAACTCTTTCAGGGAAATTTAGCAAGCCCACCCTACCAGTGAAGGACAAGGAAGGAAACACCATCTTTGACTCAGCAGGACAACTCAACCGATGGCGGGAACACTTTGACAAACTCCTGAACAGACCACCACCAGACAATCAGCCAGAAATTCTTCCAGCCAGAAAGGATCTCCCAATAAATAAAGAACCACCCACGAGAGAGGAAATAGCGGCAGCTATAAAATCCCTGAAGTCACACAAGGCTGCAGGTCCCGACCATATACCACCGGAAGCCCTTAAAGCAGATATGGAGACATCAGTGGAAATGCTATACGCCCTATTTGAAAAGGTTTGGCAGGAAGAGGAAATACCTACAGAATGGAAGGAAGGACACCTGATCAAGATACCAAAGAAGGGAGACCTCAGCAACTGTAACAACTACCGAGGCATATCACTCCTGTCCATACCAGGGAAGATCTTTAACAGAATACTCTTGGAGAGAATCAAACTGGCAGCAGACGACAAGCTCAGAGGAAACCAAGCAGGATTTCGCAAGAACCGATCATGTGTTGACCAGATAGCTACCCTGCGCATCATTGTTGAGCAGTCTCTGGAATGGAAATCACCCCTTTTAGTCAACTTCATCGACTTTGAAAAGGCATTCGACAGCGTTGACAGGGAAACTCTGTGGAAACTCATGAGACACTACGGAATACCTGACAAACTCGTCAAGCTTGTGAAGGCCACCTACGATGGAACAAGCTGCCAAGTCTTTCATGAAGGACAGCTCTCAGAACCATTCCAGGTACAAACAGGGGTGCGACAAGGATGCCTGCTGTCACCTTTCCTCTTCATCTTGGCAATTGACTGGGTCATGAAGGAAGCCACAAAAGGCGCACGAAATGGAATACAGTGGACACCTTGGCAACAGTTGGATGATTTGGACTTCGCAGATGATCTTGCACTGCTGTCACACACACACTCTCAGATGCAAGAAAAGACCAAGGAACTCAACAGTCTATCAAAGAGCGTCGGCTTACGTATACATCCTGGGAAATCTAAAGTGTTAAAACTAGGCACAGTCTCAAGCTCTGCTGTCACGGTAGAAAACACATCCCTGGAAGAAGTTGACTCATTCACCTACCTGGGAAGTATCATTGACAAAAAAGGTGGTACGGAAGCGGATGTAAAAGCAAGGACTGCCAAAGCAAGGACTGCATTTAATCAACTATCAAAGGTCTGGAAGGCAAGCAACATCTCACTGCGTACCAAGATCCGGCTTTTCAATTCAAATGTCAAATCAGTGCTCCTCTATGGCTGTGAAACCTGGAAGACAACAAAGACAGTAATGAACAAAGTCCAGACATTCATCAACAGATGCTTGAGGAGTATTCTAAAAACGAAGTGGCAAGACAAGATACGAAACGAAGAGCTATGGGCAAGAACAGGACAAAAGGAAATAGAGGTAGAAATTGGACACCGTAAATGGCGCTGGATTGGACACACCCTCAGAAAACCTAGTGGAAACATCACCAGGCAATCACTGCAATGGAACCCACAAGGAACACGAGGCAGGGGTAGGCCACGGGAGACATGGAAACGATGCACGGAAAGGGTCATGCAAGAAATGAAGCTCACTTGGAACGAGCTTGGAAAGATGGCCCAAGACAGGGAAAGATGGAATTCGCTTGTACGTGGCCTATACCCTGCTAAGGGTGAAAGGCATTGATGATGATGATATTGTTTTTATCTATGTTGAATTGTATTGTAATCTGTCGACCGGTAATGTCTGTCTCTAATTCACAATTTCAATATTTACTTTTGAGTACCTATTTACTAATAATGCCACGCTTCAGGAGCCGTTAGACCAAACAGAAGGGCTTGCCCATTCAAGCGACCAGCGTCTCTCTTCGTTTCTCGTGCCACGGTGTAAGACCGCCATGTCAACTTTTTCCTTTCTTAACCAAAAGGATACATTGTCTCTTTTGTTTTTGTTATTTAATCCCTTCACGTTCTGTTATTATGATTTTTGCTTGTCATTCACTTTGTTTATGTTGACATTTTTAACTTTGGCTTACAATGTAAGTTACATAGTACGGGGATTCCCCTTGCTTGGTGCGTTTTTCATTGCCTCTGTATCTTTCTTTTTCCTTTCTCGATCAGGGTGGGTATCGAGATCTCTGTATCCCGCTCCTGAAACCCCCACTACTTTGCTGTTTTTATATTTCTCTTCCATTTGTTGAGCGAGTCGCGCACAATGACTATCGCCTAGTATTAATGTTACATTGTCATTTATGTTCATTACTCCTTCATCAAGTGTGCTATCCTCTTCTGTAGTATTTCTGACTCCGCTGCTGCCTTCCTCACCATTCATGTTGACTGGCCTGTTGGTATCCTCTTCACTGATATCATATCTCCTACTTTAATTTTCAACACAGATGTTTTCCTCTTCACTTGCTTGTTGTGATTCGTCTTTTCCTGATGTCTGATTGTCTTCATTTTCCATTGTTGTCTCTTCCATTTTCTTTTCATCTCTCTTATTTCCTCCGCACACTCTTGGAATAAAAAAGTGTCACAATGGTGTCTGTGTGTCCATATTTGGAGCACAGTGAGCATTCGATTGTTTCTCTTTGTGGACAGTCTTTGATAAGGTGTTCACTACTTTGGCATTTAAATAACTGTTCACTTTTTTACTTACATTCCTTTTCTCACACTGAAAAAAAGGCGGTCATTTGATTTGCAGGATTCACATTAAGTGTTCTTTTCGGCAAAAATTCTGACTTCATGTGAAGCAAAAGATGTTTGGTTTGGATAAGTGTCTTTCACGCCTAGTAGTTGAATATACGAGTATCTTGTTCTTCTTTCAATTGATGTACCGCGAATATATCCTCTCTGTAAGCTACCGTGCACAGGTGTTCCGTATTTAGACATACTCCAAATGCATATGATAACTCATAAGGAGCATAATTGGGCCTTTTTTTTTCTACATCGTAAGCTGTTATCAGTCTTTCTCTTATTTCTATACCTTCTCTCTTCATGTTCTTTGTGATTTCTTTGTTTTTCAAAGTTATATAGCATTTGTTTTCAGTTATTTGTATACTTGAGATATCTTTTTCTCCCGGTGTGTACTTTTCAAGCCCTCGTATACTACAGTGGGTAGAAGTTTATAAAAGAACGCCCAGAGAAACACACAGTGAGTTCTCTATTGACGGTGGGTGCCCCCGTGCTCACGACTAGATGACACTTTGCATCTATAAGTATGAACAGCTGTGTCGGGCGCACTGAAGCGTGACTCCCCCCCCCCCCCCCCCCNCCCGTGTGGCTTGGGGGGAGTTTGAGACGATCCTACTCGAAGCAAAAAGAAAAAGATATCGAAACGATAGGCTAACAGAAAGGCGCCCAAATGTCAGGCAGAAAGCCATATTTAAAACTAGCTTATGTCTAAAGTCTTCTACACCTTAGATCCTCGTCCGTATTGTATTACCTTCGAAAAAGGAACGTGGAAACAGTATAAGGCACTTACAGCGTCTCTGTCAGCGACAGCAGGAAAAACACAACCGCCATTTTGCAGAGCCCACCGGAAGTCCTATCAACAGATTAATTAAGCAAAAGGGCAGAGCAAAATATCACGAAGAAATAAAAACAAAAATAAATTGGACAGTAGGGTGCATTCTTCTCGCTCCACAGACCACAGCTTCGAAGAGAGCCTGAGTAATGGCAATACGGGGTACAATGTTTTGTGGGTGAAAGCGGCTTCACAAAAACGTTTATAATTGTTACACAGTGCTGTACGTTTATAAATGTCACACAGTGCTATAAATGGTTTTATTTACAGAGTGGCCGGAGTACTGCAGTTGAACAGAACACATAATCACAGGCTAGACTGGTCGCCACGTGGTCACTGGTCACTGAGGTCATCATCTACGGGCAATGCAGGTAGTTACCTGTCTGTCGTCACAGTCGGTGCTATCAGTTTAAACTAGACTCGGACAACGCTGCCTTGATCTTTGAAGAAAGGCGTGGCAGTGGAGGGGGGAAAGGGGGGTGGCTTCGAAGCGGGAAGTGGATAAGAGGAATAATCCACTCATTGGATTAGCAAAGATGTTAGGCTTAGGTTGAAGTTTTGTTATTGTTGTTTTTAAATAAGGATAGAAGAATATTTCAGATAACAACCAATAATAATCTTTGTTTACAAAAACCTTGTGAGTCACTAATTTGTTTCTTCGTCATGCATAAAAGAAGACAACATTTAACCAATAATAATATTTTCGCTAACATTGAGTCGACGATGGCATTTCCCATGTTTCACACCTACTTGCCTTGGGCATATATCTAACGAACCAGTGAAGGCGGCCACCTGAGGTAGACGCCACTGACAGCTATGCTTTATTACTAGTTCTTTGTTACGTATATTCTCATTGGAGATATTGCTACCAACAATGTCACTTAAGAGAGTGTACGAGTGCTTTCTGTTCTTTCGCATTCATTTCTTCTGCACCACAATTCTTACAACTCACTAGACCTACAACGAGGAAGTGAAACAACATAAAGCTGAACTCTGACACAAGTAACACTGACGGTTAGCAGTGTAAGTAAACTGTTTAAAAATTTAAGAGAAACTGGCTTCATTAAGAATACATCCCACTACAGGAAGATGTATCGAAAGTAATCTGATCGTAGAAATTATCGAAGAGCATTTTCCTCTGCTACCATTTATATACATGTATCTCTATGTCTGCTACGCTTATTGTTGCTGGGGATAGCTCCTGAGCTATACTCTCAGTGTCACCGAGAACTTACCATCTAAGCCGCTTAGCGCTATGTCTGATGTCACAGCCGACAGTGCCTGAAAATTATCCGCAATGTTATTGCGGATAGTGCCTAAACGCTGCCTACAGTGCTATTTCGGATTTTTGCTTTCAGGTATGAAGATGCCAATAGCACCTGGCACAAAAATATGCAATTTTAAATAGTCCCTATACAATCAGAAAACTGGCCATGGGGAGAGTGTACGAAAGGGGAAAGGGGTTGGATTTTAATTTCAAAGGTTTAGATAGGTGCAAGTACATGTGTAGACTCAGAATAGGTGAGGTTTGCCCACTGAAGTATAAAACTTGTGGTTGTTGCTAGGCGGGTAAGGTTACCATGTTTACTGAGTGAAAAGGCCTAAAAATATTAGGTAGTCTTCTTCACTGCGTAAGTTCTCAAAAGCTAACTGGTTGAAGAGCATTTTTCTTTGTGTCAAAATTTGGAGGAAGAGCTAAACAACATGTGTGGAAAGTAATTTGGCAAGGGACCTCAGGATAAGTTAATGAAAGGTGTAAAACCTAATACTGTATAGCCAACAGTGAAAAAAATATTGGCATCTTCATACCTTCAGGCATGGAAATTCTAACAGCGCTCGTGGGTACTGTTGGGGCTCAATGTGGGTACAAAGCTAATTTTTGCGCCTAATACAGGAAAAAAGGCGCTGACGGCGAGTTACTGTATGTAGTCAAAATCCTCAACAACTACTTGCTGGCTAAGCTGGACTGCGCCTGATGTTCAGTCAGGCTTCAAGCGCCATTCTTGTGATAACATTTTCAAGTGACTTGTGCAGCGTTGTTTTTTAAAAAATAATTTCACGGTTTAGTCTATTAGAAGGCTGCGAATTCATATTGGGCTACGAGCGCTGGCAAATTCTTAATTCCGTGTTTTCTGGTCGATATTGTACACTTGTATAGCAGGGTAGTTTGTTAGGGTGCACTGGAAGGTAATATCTCTCTATATAAACTATAAACATAATATGTTCTGGCAAGAGGAGGGGGTGTGTAAGATGAGGTACTTGTTGAGTGGGAGTGTGCTCATTGCGGGTATGTGGTGTGAATATGCTTATATTATGGACGCTGAGAAGGAAGAGCGTTTCATGAAATATATAGTTTAAGAGCTACTGATTGCCTGCCTGCCTGCCTGCCTGCCTGCCTGCCTGCCTGCCTGCCTGCCTGCCTGCCTGCCTGCCTGCCTGCCTGCCTGTCTGTCTAAGCTGAATTAGTGAAACATTAATGGCAAGTGTACTTTATTGTTATCATGTGAAAAATTGTTCCCGCTGACTTGATCTGTTGTATGACTGGCCACTGACCTACAAGAAATAAACTATTGTCTGTCCAACATTATACGGTTATCGTTTTTCGCGAATATCTCCGATTTGCTTTGACCAATCTTCGCCAAATTTTGCATAGCCTCCTTTCAATTTGTCTTAACAGAGACGTGTTTATTCACGTGGACAGTTACAGAGAAAAAAGGTTTATTCATTAAAGTATATAAAAAACCTCAAGAAGCACGATGCCTCAGAGAACAGAAATGTTACGGTACTCACAGTAGTCTTCTTTTCACGAAAGGTGCACATAAGAGCAAGTCCAAATAATTCGGTCAATGCAACATTTCGTGGTTTAGCTGTTTAGACATAACAAGCGCTATTTTTACCGCAGACAGCAACCGTTAACCAAGGACAAAATATTACGCCCGCGATCAGACAAGTTACATTTCACATGCATAAAATACAACAATAGTCACAAACAGTGTAATTTTACACTGACATACGACCTCCCCGTTTATTCCCCCCTCCCCCCTCCCACCCTCGCCTCATCCACGTACTCTAACATAAAGGCTGAACTATGTGCACATTTTTTGCCTTCCCCATTTCAGGCATCACTGCACACCTCATTTTGTCATGATCATGCCAAACATTCTGGTGCATAATCGAACACATCATTAGAATGTAGACACACATTTAAACTACATATCTGGAACATTATGTCTCGACAATACGATTCTGCAGTCAAGCAAGTTGCGCTCAGAGCACTAAAATACCATAAACGTGAAGCTAAAGAGAAGAGTCTCCAAGTATCTTTACACTGTCCTCTGAAACGCACCAGTGCCTGCTTGGATGTGAAAGCAACGACGCTCAGAAGCTGGAAGAACGAGCTGCCAGTTCTTAGCAATGACAGATCCAGTGAAAAAGGCCGGAAACCATTACTTGACAACTTCGATATGGATGTCATAGAAAGATGCATGATGAAACTGTTTGAGGACGAAATATATATCACTCTCAAAATATTGAAACGCATCCTTCAGACCGAGCACGACCTCAGGGTCTCAAAAGGAACTCTCCATTCGGCCGTGAAAAAGTTGGGCTTCAAATTCCAGTCCACAAGGAGTGGAAGAAGATTCCCAAAAGAACGATCAGGTCTTGTTTCAGCAAAATGCAAATATCTTAGGTGAGTGGAAAAATGAACCGCTGTCTTTTAATTACTATCAAATTGAACAACGAACTGGCTAATTTATGAAAAGACTGACGGAGCGACTAAAAATAGCCGTTTTTGAAGAAAGATGGACGCTGCAAACTATAATTGTGGTCATAGACTAGTCCGTCGTTTAGATCCTGACGCCACAAAGTTGTGACCTGCAACATAGATACGACCTGGCTATATTATCTCACCTCACTTCATCCCACCTCACCATCTTATCCCACCTCACCTCACCCCTCCCCATCTCACCCCAATCACTTCCCAAGCCAACCCCATCTCTCTCCTTATAATATCTCCACTCATCCCATTCTTTTTGTCTGTGTAGACTACTTGCAGGCGGGCGAGAAAAAGGATATGAGATCATCTATTTAGACGAGATCTGGATCAACATAAATCACGAATCACCGAAGGAGTAAACTTCAGCTGATAACAGGACTGGCCGGAAAATACCCATCAGCAAAGGGCAACGCATCAATGTACTGCATGCAGGAGGAGAAAACAGAGGCTTCGTTGAAGGGTGTGCTCTAGTATTCACCTCCGTGCATTTAGACGGCCGCGACCACTACAGTGAGATGAACGCAACGATATTTACAGAATGGCTACAAAATCGCTTACTGTCTCGTCTAGAAGGACCCACATGCATTGTAATGGACAGTGCAAGTTATCACTCTGTGCTGGAAAAGAACTTTAGAGTATCTACATCTGCCAGCTTAAAATCTGATATGCAAACCTGGCTAGACAGCCATGGTTTCCCCGACAACGCAGAAATGAATCGACCTGAAAAAGTGTATGTCTCAGACAACATCATCCGCCAGCAAGGCCATGAAATTTTGCAACTGCCACCTTATCACTGCGATTTGAACCCAATCGAACTGATATGGGGACGCATCAAGAAGGAAGTCGCCAGAAACAACAAGGACTTTAAGCTTCAGTCAACGATCCAATTGACAGAGGCAGCAATAGAAAGGGTCAGTGTTGCACACTGGCAGGCCGCAGTCGGGCACGTGAAGAAAGTGGAGGATCAATACATAAGAGATGCATACGGCCTCTTCATCCCCCCGTTGTCATTCCATTGGATGCCTCATCTTCATCATCATCATCATCTTCTGAATAATTAAAATACTGTGGTTTTCTTATTACTTTCTCATGCTTGTCGTTTGTTGGACGAGTCAGATCTGTTGTTATTGCCATCAATTCGTCTAGTTCGTTCTCTGTATCTAATTCAGTTCAAAGTTCACGTTCATAAACTAGAGAGACACCCAAAAAATTCATATTTACACATATATATTATAAAACTGGGAAGAGGATAACAGAACCTTGTGACCGATATTCCCAGGTAGTTGCAACTTTACACACCTCATATAATTCAGATTTGACCATGTTTCTATTACAGACAGAGCCAATCTTTTTATCAAGGTAAATTCAAGGTGGTCAGTAACTTTTTGAGTTATCTTGATAGGCACTCCAGACGACTAATCTGCCGAACGGGACAGTCATATCAAAACTATTCCTCACAACAAACAAAATTACATCATTCACATACCGACTAAATGCTATATATTCAGCTATTGCATTTACCCAAGTCCAAACCAAGTCAAACACAGTTCTTGTTAAAACATGCTTTGCCATTATCCATATCAAAAATGTTTGCGTTTAGGAAAGCTGCGTGTCATCAAGTCACATTCCATGAAGCTGTAAACCATCTTATATTTGCAATTTCCTTTCGGTCGATTCTTATACATAACTTTATGAAGAAAACTTTTATATTTCCATCTCTATGACCGTCAAAAAATAGTTTCTGGTCTAGACAAAGTGAAACAGGAGGCAATGCAAAATTTGGTAAGGACTGATAAGGGCAAACCGGAGATATTCGCGAAAAGCGAAAACCGTATATTGTTGGTCGGCCTATATAAGCCATATTCAAATCTATGTACACGAGACAAGTGAACACCATATCTGCAACGTTATCTCATTCAATCATGAAGGAACCTACCTGCTTCAAATTATTTTCTAAGTCCCTGATGCACTGTTCCTTAGCTTCGAGCTGTGCCTTCAATGTTTTAATTCTTTCTGTTGCATCTTTAGTCTTTGAGATAATTTCCCATTTTTCAGCTTCCACATCTTCTTTCTCTTGCGCAAGCTGCAATGAAATCAAAAATATTACTGAGTTTCTTGGCGACAGTTCTGGAGTGTTATTTAGTTGTCCGTGAGCATGAGCAGTATTAGTTTTTATTTCAGGGCGTGTTAGCACCGGTTATATTGTGCTGAGTCTGGATCATTTGTCACATAGTGATAAATTATTACATAAAACTGGAATAAATTATGTATGTGCCAAAGATGTACTAAGAGGGAAAAAAAGAGACAATCCTAGGCATCAGTTTTGTTGTGTTTTGGGTTGCTGTTGTTGTTGTGTGATAAAATAGAGTGCGTGACGCCATTGTCTTTGCTCACCTCCTCTCATTCCCTCCGCCCGTTCCAACAAACAAACAAACAAACAAAAAACCGCTGAGAAACCCCGATATCAAATCCAAGAATATAAGGCAAAATATGCAGGCAGTCTGGGTGTACGTTTTAAAACAACAGAAATTAAGGGTGAAATATTACTTGGATGTCCTGGTCAAGCCGGCATCCATAGTAATGACCATACCAACATTGCTGATCCAAAAGAAGAGCACTACCTGATAAGACAGGTCATGTATATATTATGGAAATGGCAGACATCTTGAGAGAAAAGGAAGAGATCGGCATACGCCATACATGGATTCCAATAAGATCGGGCAGGAAAGGCTTGGTTAATGGGTGACTGGGAGACAGCGGTGCATAAAATACAAACATTAATATTTTGACGAGAGACACTTGGATGTCCTCTATATAGAGGAAAAGTGCCAAACATGAGAATGTCCCAAATGCAACAATATTGCTTCATGACCCAAGACTCCAAGAATTATATAATCATGCATAATAATTACATAATAATTCGAGTTCGGGTGCTCTCGTGCATGATTTTCAACACAAGGGTTTGAGTTTTTAAAACCCAAACGAGGATGCAAACACAAAAGGACATGATTACGATTCAAAGTCACATTCGGCCATTTACAATATTTAATTTCTCCAAAATTACACCTCCTGTTGGTTTAGTCTAACTTCTTTGAACTGACAAAAAAATCTGCTTAGGGCCCTAGTGCTGCGATGTCGACTGCGTAGACAGCTGACGTAGAATTAAAAAAAAAAAGGATCCCATTAGAGAAATACTTATGACATCGAATAATTATAAATGTAACGTTCATTTCCTTAGTGCTGTTTGCAATTCATAAGCAATGATCTCAAATAAAGAAATGTGTTACATCAATGAGATTTTATAAAATCAAACATTTTACCAGACGCTGTAATAGGGAAGGCACATTTCTAAAAATAGAAATGAAACGTCTAAGCTAGCAGTCAGTTTCAAACTTCATGGAGATATATCTTGAAATGTTTTAAACAAATATAAGGGGCTGAAATTTTATATGGCCTCATATCTCATTCGGTCAACTGTGAAAAGTATTTTTGGGCAGTACTGCGCAAAACTGAAAAAAAATTATCAGACTATATTGATTTGTGTCTGCCTCATCAGATCCATTAGGTTGTTGTTCTTCAGTAAAAGTCTATATGTCACAGCAGAACAATCCATAATATGCAGAAAAAACACACAAATTGCGCATGGCGCTTTTTCTATGGATAAATGGAATTTTCAGTGCACTATTTTACGGCATTTATACGCTGACTGTGCAAACTTTTGCTATACCGCATTTCGGTTGACGGTGTTACGTCCGCATGATGATGTTCCGAAATTATCTATATTGAACCTTTTAATGCTTCAGGAGAGGGGCAAGTAAGGTGAGTCTACTTGCATTCATAGATAATCCTTCCTCACATTTTAAAAAAAAAATTGAGATGTAGGTCTATCACAAGTTTTGTAAAACAAAAGCTAGACCAGCACCAAATTTTCATCAAATTTCACGTCTGATAAACTTTCTCAGAAGATCTCTTCTCAGCACACAACTGATTAAAAGTTTTCGCAAGTACACCATTTTCGTCTTATGCATACCAAAAGATAATAGGTTCTACGCCAGACCAAATCTACCCTTTCTATCAAGTTTCAAATAAATAAGTTTAACAAGTTTAACAAGTTTATTGAACAGCTTATGGTACATTTATAGTACAAAAAAGCATTAACTTTGGTAAAAGGCCTCTGTAAATGGCACATTGTGGTATACGACCTTCAAATATGAAATGCGTCACATAAACTTTACACTCATACCAACCTTCCAACCTCTTTGAATTATCTTGCAAGAAATGTAAAACTTATGAAGTACTTTGTGAAATATGTGTTGTCAATTTAATTACCACAACAAAAGTTGATTATTTCTTAGTCTGGTCAGATCCTACCTGTTCATTAAGTCTCATAAAAATCGGTTCGTAATATTAAAACATCCTGCGTGAACAAGCAGTATGAAAATCATGTAGCTAGGCACTGCAAAACTTTACGAAAGTTTATAACGTTGTTTTTAGTTTATAGTTATGAAATAGCATAGACAAACTGAGCTAGAAGGCAAACAAAATTTGAGCCCAAGAATTAGTGTGTTGTTTTTTTTTCTGCAACAGATTTTGAATCCTACTATAACAGGCCCTTGGGCTTTAGTGCAATGTCGATTCCACGCTTTAGGTATCGAAGTGAAACCAAATACTTTCAAAGGCATAGACAACAACACCATGTATTTCACTTCGCATAAAATATGACTGCAAATAAATGTATCTATATGTCATATTATGGTAAATAAAGATGCAAAACCCAAACAAATCTTTACAACAATAAAATTAAATGACAAAATGTCTGCTGCTCTTTTTGTCTTGCCATTTCGTGCAAATTTACAGGATGATTAATCCACACTTCTAGTTCATATGAAAGCAGCTGAAAAATACTTGTAGTGCTGTCTGAAACTCCAAGTCATGAATCCTTCAGATATTAGGATGCGAGGAAAAACGTCAAAATGCTGGATATTTTAAGCCGGAAACTCGTCGATACCGATACCCTAAAAAGTAATCAGTATCGATAAACGCCCAGCACTACAGTGCATTGGCTTTGCCCTTGGTTCGACACTAGACTATGAAATGTAAACTAGGCCTGGGCCAAGGCGGTTATAAATAGCACTGGAGAGAGAGAGAGGCTCTACTACCGCGGAACCGGCTGGCTGTGCTGATTAGAGGGCTGTGCGAGCCATGCCTATGACGGCAAATTAGGTGTCTCTAAGTAGACCTAGATCTAGATCTAGTATGCAAACACTAAGACGCCGGGCAGAAGAAGGCATTATGATAATCAGGACTTTACCGATAGGCGATACATTATAATTATAATTTTAAAAACAACTGTTTTAGTTTATGTTTACTATAGTTACTGCATTCGCCTGATAAAAATAGTTTGTATATTTTTAACACAAGAAATGCAAAACTATAGCCTAATGTGGGAAAGGCCCATTTTGTAAGCAGATAAGAAGACATAGAAAATATTAATTACAGTGATATTTATCTAGTTTTCAATTCTTAGATAGTCTGCTTTACTTTTTGGAGTGAGTGGTAAAATCTAGTAAGAAATTGCATATTAAAAGCCCTTGTCACACTAAACCAGGGTACAGAGTTTAACATTTTGTTTTAAAGTACAAGCTCAAACCACAAGATGGTATATGGGCAGTAACGCCATTTAACAACAACAACAAAAAAAAAACCACGAGACAGATGAAACAATAAGAAATATATAATAATTTAACCCTATTTTACACTTGGGGTCTGACAGACCTGAGACCCCAGACACCTACTCTTTCTGTGACTCTGTCATAACTTTGCTAAATATCAATATTTTTTCACAAGCTTTTATAAGTGCCTCAATAACGTTTTTTCCTAACAGCACATATCATTTTTACTCAAATGTTGGAAATGTGCTCACGTTGGCATGTTACTTTTAACCACCCAAACTGCACTTCGGGGGGTCTGACATATTTCCTACTTCCAAAAAGAACTAAATGTTGAAAATCCCATTTTACATTCGGGGGGGGGGGGNGGGGGGGGGTGTCTACCAAACCCCCTGCTTCCAATGAGTGTGAACTGTTGAAAGTCACATTTTACATGCGGGTGGCCTATCAGACCCACACAGATTGCAATGTCCAAATACTAATAATCGGATTCAGTGGCTCATTACTTGGACACTTCCAGACAAAACGGGGGCTATGAAAGCTGCATTTAGTCATGAGGGGTGAGTACAACAAACTCAGACTTGTTGATGTATGACTGGATATTATGGTCAATTACTAAAGACTATAGCCTACTTTTAACGGTGATCGACTTTGGTTACTTACTCCGGGGGTAAGACCCGATCGCTCACATAGAGCCACTGGTGATCTGGTCTTATATGACTCAATAACTTTTATGAGGAAATGGCAGTCGGGGTCTTCTAAAATCCGAGTATGTTGTCTACAAAACTGTAATCTGGGCGCACATTGTAGTTATTTCGAGCCTTTTAGACTACCGGGTAAAATGATAGTTGCATCCAGACTAGCAAAGTTTAATGTTTTGTCCATTTTTTGAGGAAGAAGGTTGAGTAATCTTTAGATTACCTATCATTTGTCCTACTGTAAGCTTAAATTACTGTAGGTAGGCCCATGTTTGTTCTCATTTTACTGTTTATGCCCGGGGCCATCGACCTGGAGGATACTTACAAAAATGTGGACATCGAGACTCTTTGACAGACTGCAATATCAAAATATATGGACTGGGGTACATGGCTTGTAAACTGGGTCGCAGCTGCTCTGATGGAGAGAAAAGTTCCTCTTCTGTTGGGATCATGGACGTCTTAAATTATATATATATATA
>JAWQUT010000041.1:3039782-3056044 GCA_033807755.1 Ellobium chinense
TGTATCTCTATGTCTGCTACGCTTATTGTTGCTGGGGATAGCTCCTGAGCTATACTCTCAGTGTCACCGAGAACTTACCATCTAAGCCGCTTAGCGCTATGTCTGATGTCACAGCCGACAGTGCTTGAAAATTATCCGCAATGTTATTGCGGATAGTGCCTAAACGTTGCCTACAGTGCTATTTCGGATTTCCAATACACAAGCAGTTTGTAGAAAATTTCTTTTTAAGTAAAATCCTGACTCCAGTAGGCCCGTTCCGGACATGGTTGATTGATTGATTGATTGATTGATTGATTGATTGATTGATTGACTGACTGACTGATTGATTGGTCGATTTCTTGCTGGATGATATATGGGCGATTGATTATGCATAATAGCTATTGGCTTGTTGATTGGATGATTGGATGTCTTCTTCTACGTTTGAAAGAATGCCTGAATAGTTGACTGATTGATAAGCATAGATTAGTAAATGATATGACTGATTAATGTTATTAATGTACAATCTGTCCCGTCATTTGGTTTTTGTCAATGGTTGCTCATATGCCACATTTGTTATGATAAACTTGTTAAACTTGTTGTTAAACGTGTTTGTTTGGCTCATTTTTGGCGCGTTTGCATATGCAATTTGGCTTCGGCTCGCAAAACAGTCTGACAGTGACAACCTTGCTCGGTGCGTCTAACATAGGTATAAACTAGATCTTAGTTTAGAGCTAGACCCTAGATAATTCGAGACCGTGTGTAACATTTGTGATGCTTGATGTTTGTTTGGGCTAGTGCCCCCCCCCTTTTCCTTTGCTGTACGGTCCTGGACCGCGGCTCCGGTCCTTCATGATTCGAGAATGTTGCAGTTGGTAGCGGCTGACCTTGCTGGGATCAGTTGGTTTTTTTCCTCTCTTTTAACTAGGGCGGCAGTGCGTTACGCTCCCGTCCCGTCCGCTAGTATTGAGACTGTCTAGTGTCAAGGTCAGTTCGACCGTATAGTGCTTTGAGTAAACGAAGTATTAGCCTCCCCGAAGGTTCGGATGGGATGCTTTAAGTGAACGCAGTATTAGCCTTCCCGAGGGTTCGAGTGGGGCCGCGATCAACATGTTTTGGTTCTAATTAGTTAGAAGTTGCTGTTCGTACCTTTGTAGACTAGCATGTTTGTTTGGGCGCATCATATGATGATGACGTCATTTATTCCAGAATTTCTACTGAAATTATTATAAAAGGCACGAGAGTGAGAGTGTTGAGAGAGTTGGCTGTTATGGTCTGTGCATTGTGAATCATTTGCTGGTTACACCTTGTTATCAATAAAGAAGTATTTCTGTTTCCTGCACAGCGGACTTGGTTTGTGAATTAAAGTAGCAACGTCAGTGGCGTTTCTAAGGAGAAGCTATTGTATTCAGTGCCTCTTCACTACACGCCAATACTGATTGACACCTGCTCGCTACATCTGGGGGCTCGTCCGGGATCGGAACTAAAGTGTTTCATCGGATCGAATCGATCGGATCAACTGGAGTATTTCGATTGGATCAAGTGGAGTATTTCAATTGGATCAACTGGAGTATTTCGATAGGATTGGAACTGAAGTGTTTCAACTACAGACTGTGCAAGGACATCGGAGTACATCGTCACCTACAAGATGTCGGAATTAATCGCAAGCCTTGGACAAGAAGCCGATGCTCTCGGACTCGAGGGACCAGAGAGGACACAATTTATTTAGGAACGGATAAAGGAAGAGAGAGAAAGGGAAGCGGAAGAGAAAAGGCTCCGGATAGAAGCGAAAGAGAAAGCTCGTCAGCATGAACTGGAAAAGCTCCGGATCCAGCATGAACTAGAAAAGGTCCGGATCGAAGCAGAAGCGGCGAAAGGGACTTCGCAAGAGCCTACCTTAACTAGCCAGGCGGCTTCTAAACGGCCGAAGTTACCTGCCTTTCAGGATCGTAAAGACGATTTGGACAGCTGGCTCCTGCGCTTCAAACGCTTTGCGGAGACGGTCAAATGGCCTAAGGACACATGGACGACCTTTCTCTCTGCCTTGCTGACCGGAAGAGCTTTGGACTGCTTCTGTCGTCTCTCTATGGATGACGCCAAGGATTACGATAAAGTCAAAGAAGCCCTTCAAAAGAGGTACGGCTACCGGCTCATGTTCCGACAGTCCAGGCCCGAAGACGGAGAGAATGTTGGTATGTTCATCACAAGAATTAAAAGGTACCTAAATCGGTGGGTGAAGCTATCAAGGACAGAAGAAACCTTCGACGGCGTAAGGGATCTCTTCATCAAGGAGCAGTTCATGGATGCATGCCCCTCCGATTTGGCTACCCACGTCAGAGAGAAGAAGCTGAAGACCCTTGACGATGTGATCAATACAGCTGAGGCATTCCTAGTGGCAAGGAATAGGCAGCTGAGGGGCAGTACCAAGCAACAGAGCCAATCAGCAAGGGTGAGGCCTAATGGCAACACAGGGAATACTCCACAGGTGTGCTAATTTTGTCAGAAGCCGGGGCATGAGGCAGCGGATTGCTACAAGAAAGGCAAGTGACAAGGGCAAGGGCGAGATGAAGTGCTACGCCTGCGGGAAGCCAGGCCATACAGCAAAAAAGTGCCCATCCCAGACGGACTTGGGACGGGGCAAGCCCATCAAGGCTAAGGCGGCTGTAGTGATGGTGGCGGAAAATGTGTCGTCAGTCCAGGATCTGGCGACGGCTGACACCAACATCAACGTGCAAGCGGTACTGAGGGACGGTAAACTTATCAGTTTGAGGTGCCTGTTACGTGCGGAGGATGCAGTGACGGAAGATCCGTGGACGAACTGAAGCTACCCATGATGAATAGCTTGATCGGGGATCAAGAAGTAGACGTGTTGCGAGACACCGGTTGCGAAGGCGTTGTGGTGCAGCGAAGGTTGGTGAGCGACGGACAGCTCACTGGACAGAAGAGGNGACAATAGTATCCTGGTGGCAGAAGAGGCCAACATTGATGTGAGGACACCTTTCTTCACGGCAGAGTGACAGCACTGTGCATCCCAGAGGCCATTTGTGATCTGGTGATTAGGAACGTCGATGGAGCGAGGGACCCTAACGACCCAGACACTACGGTGATGGTGGGAGCAGTGACCACGAGGGCTCAGGAGAAGAAAAGAGGTTAACCCACATTGCTGAAGGTGCCGAAAGTAGAGCGGCACGCGGGAGTCGTCAAGAAGGAATTAGTGCGACTCCAGGAGCAAGACGAGGCTTTGCAGAGGTTGGAGCAGAGTATTACTCCAAAGGTTAAGGGCAACAAGTCTCTGCACTTCAACAAGCGGCAAGGAATCCTCTACAGAGTCTTCGAGGACCTGAAGCGGGGGACGGTCATTAGACAAATGGAGTTGCCTAAGAAGTTGCGGGAGTACGTGATGGGTCTTGCCCATGATTCTATTGTGAGTGGACATCTCGGCGTCAAGAAGACCAAGGACAGAGTTATGAGTAACTTCTACTGGCCTGGTATTGACGGTGACGTCACGAGATACTGTCGCTCATGTGATGTCTGCCAGGAGACAGTCCACAAGGGAGCAACTCCGAGGGTGCCGCTACAAAGTTTACCGGTCGTCGACGTCCCGTTTAAACGAGTTGCTGTGGACATTGTGGGACCTGTTGACCCCCCGAGGGAAGAAGGACACCGGTATCTGCTGGTGTACATTGACTATGCCACTCGTTATCCGGAAGCCACACCTTTAAAGCGGATAGATGCGGAGACAGTGGCAGAGACGCTTGTGAATATCTACAGCCGTTTGGATGTTCCCGAGGAAATCCTGTCGGACCAAGGAACCCAGTTCATGTCAGATATTATGAAGGAAACGAACAGACTACTGGATGTTCAACAGTTAGCAACCACTGTCTACCACCCTATGTGCAATGGACTAGTTGAGAGGTTCAACAGAACACTGAAGAAGACATTGCGCCGACTGTGTACAGAGCAACCCAGGCAGTGGCATCGTTATATCAACCCGTTGCTATTTGCTTACAGGGAGGTGCCGCAAAAATCGACAAAGTTTTCCTCATTTGAACTACTCTACGGAAGGAGTGTACGGGGACCCACGCATCCTCAGGCAGCTGTGGACGAAGGAGGCAGAGTAACCCGAGACGAAGACCTGCTACCAGTATGTCATGGAATTGCGTGAGAGGCTAGAGGACACCTGGAAGCTGGCGACCGAAAAGCTCTCCAACGCGCAAGGCAGATAAGAGGCCTATTTTGACCGGAAGTCGAAAGACAGGAAGTTCCGCCCAGGTGATGAAGTGTTGGTGCTTTTGCCCACGGACACCAACAAGCTCCTGGTTCAGTGGAAGGGGCCGTACGAGGTTGTATCAATTATCGGGATCAACGATTACAGAGTCAAGATGAGTGCGAAGGAGAAGACCCTGCACGCCAACTTACTCAAAAGGTACGCCCCGAGAGTGAGAGGTGAATCTGAACCAACGACGGACCGAGTAGCTGCTGCAATAACAGCGGCGAAATCGACTGTGGAAGTTGGATCTCAGATGGAAGGAGAGTGTGACGTGACCCCCCGTAGTGCGGGACCAGCCCATATCGACACCAGTCCGCAAGATAACGATGGAAGCGCTGCAGAAGATGTCCATCCTTTCATCGATGAAAAGTCGAGGACTGATGACGTCATGGTCAACGGAAATCTCGTGACACGGTCTGCTGGTGTGACTGTGGTCCAGGAAGGCGCGTCAGAGGGCATCAGTACTGGAGATACTGAAGATCTCGCTGACCTGCGAAGCTGGGGTCAGAAGGAGAGCTATAAAGACCTGCAGTACGGCACGCAGCTGACCCCGGAGCAACGCAAACAACTGGAAGAAGTTGTATGGGAATACCGGCATATGTTTACCGATCTTCCTGGATGTTGTCGACTCACTGAGCACCGGGTCGACTTAACGTCGGATGTGCCGGTTCGTCAACGCCCGTATCCGGTGCCATATGCCATGCGTGAGTCGCTGAGGGAAGAACTGCGCACCATGGAAAAACTGGGCATTATTCGGAGGAGTTCGCCGGCATATTCATCGCCAGTCGTCGTTGTCGAGAAGAAAGATGGCTCTAACCGTATCTGTATTGACTACAGGAAGTTAAACAAGATCACGGTCTTCGATCCTCATCCGGCAGCAACACCATCGGATGTGTTCCAGAACCTGTCCGAGGGAAAAATGTTTTCCCGGATAGACCTCAGCAAGGGATACTGGCAGGTTCGAGTTAGAGAGGAGGACGTCGGTAAGACAGCTTTCGTGACCATGGGTGAACATTACGAGTTCGTCCGGATGCCATTCGGGATGATAAACTTAGGAGCCACCTTGAACAGAGTTGTGAAGCCTCTGATTCAGGTAATGGACAGGGTGACAGCATACGTAGACGATCTGCTGGTGTACACAGAGACATGTGACGAACATGTGGAGGTCCTAAAGGAACTGCTCCGACGAATGGACCAGGCTGAACTCACTGCAAGACCACCCAAGTGCCTCCTTGGGACATTCGAGGTAGACTTTTTAGGACATTCCATTAGTAACGGAACAGTTGGTCCTTTGGATGACAATATTTGTAAGATAAGAGATGCCCCCAGACCCAACACTAAGAAAGATGTGACATCATTCTTGGGGCTAGGTGGAAATTATCAGGAGTTTGTACCCAATTTTGCAGCCATCGCAGCGCCACTGTTAGACTTGCTCAGAAAAGGTCAACCTAATATTGTTCAGTGGGGTGAAGCTCAAGAAAAGGCACACACGTCTTTGAAGAGTAGCCTTGTGTCTAAGCCTGTTTTGCGCTTACCTGATTTCTCTAAAGATTTTATATTGGCAATTGATGCTTCAGATCGAGGTCTGGGTGCTGCTCTTGTGCAAAATGATGGTGGAAAGTTGTACCCCATAGCCTATGCCAGTCGTAAACTGTCGCCTTGTGAGATGAAATACTCAGTCTCCGAACGTGAGTGTTTAGCTATTGTTTGTGCTGTGAAGAAGTTTGCATTGTACTTGTATGGAAAGGAGTTTGTGCTACAAACTGATCACCACTCCTTAGAGTACTTGAACACAGCCAAGTTTGATAGCCCGAAGCTGTTAAGATGGAGTTTATTCCTCCAGTCTTATCGATTCAGGATCCAGCACTTGAAAGGCAAGGATAATGTCGGTGCTGATTTTCTGAGTCGTGTGGGTGACTTATTTGTTACATAAGAGACAATCAAGTTTTAATGACCATACACCGATGTAGTTGTCATGGAACCATGTTGTATCACTGCAGTTTAGTTTTTAGACTCCTGTAACAACAATTGTCCATGGTACATGTCTTTGGATCCTAGGACCTAAGAATTATCGAATTGTTTGATCATGATGTGGAATGTATTATGGACTTTTTGACCATACGGGCTGTATGTAGAAGTGACCCTGCGCAGTGGTCTGTTGGTTATACTCCCACTGTATGGGATTGTATGTCCCGGAAAATTTAAGCATTGTGTTTTTATTTTCATGGTTGTACATTCTACATTTGCATAATGAATATGCTTCATTCGAATATTTTGTTGTTGGTTAATGTATTGGTTTTGATATGGAAACTATTAGCTTAATAGTCATGTAGAGCGGGCAAGGGTCTTGTCAGATATCTGGCCCACATATGTTCCTTATTATTCTTAGTTGATCCTAGATAGGCTGAACTTAAAAGGGGGGTTGTGTAACATTTGTGATGCTTGTTGTTTGTTTGGGCTAGTGCCCCCCCCCCTTTCCTTTGCTGTACGGTCCTGGACCGCGGCTCCGGTTCTTCATGATTCGAGAATGTTGCAGTTAGTAGCGGCTGACCTTGCTGGGATCAATTGGATTTTTCCCCTCTTTTAACTAGGCCGGTAGTGCGTTACGCTCCCGTCCCGTCCGCTAGCATTGAGACTGTCTAGTGTCAAGGTCAGTTCGACCGTATAGTGCTTTGAGTAAACGCAGTATTAGCCTTCCCGAGGGTTCGAGTGGGGCCGCGATCAACATGTTTTGATTCTAAGTAGTCTAGAAGTTGCTGTTCGTACCTTCTAGACTAGCATGTTTGTTTGGGCGCATCATATGATGATGACGTCATCTATTCCAGAATTTCTACTGAAATTATTATAAAAGGCACGGGAGTGAGAGAGTTGAGAGAGTTGGCTGTTATGGTCTGTGCATTGTGAATCATTTGCTGGTTACACCTTGTTATCAATAAAGAAGTATTTCTGTTTCCTGCACAGCGGACTTGGTTTGTGAATTAAAGTAGCAACGTCAGTGGCGTTTCTAAGGAGAAGCTACTGTATTCAGTATCTCTTCACTACACGCCAATACTGATTGACACCTGCTCGCAGCGATGGATGTAAAGCTGATTATTAAAACTATTCCTTCAACGACACCGTCATGTCACTTTTATCTACAATGAGTAAACATAAAGTGAATACAATTATTACAGTGCTGTTATGGTTGAGTTAGTTTTTGTCTTTGTTGTGGTTGTTGTCACGATACTTTACTGATGTTATCATGCGCTATTGATATAGAGGGTGCAGCATATATTATTAGTTGCATAAGACCTCGTTTATCTTCCGCACTTTTACCTAATGAAAATAGAATGACCTAAAGACAACAGTGCGATGATTTGCGTGGCCAATGTGCAGATTTGCCTACCTAGTTTCGACCCCCGCGCTACGTCCCTGGTTTCTATAACTTCTTTTGTGACATGTGCTGTCTTATTTTTGTCATTTCTCTCTCGAACAGTACTCTCACTTACATTCACTCTCTCTCTCTCTCTCTCTCTCTCTCTCTCTCTCTCTCTCTCTCTCCTCCCTTTCCCACACACTCTCTCTCTCTCTTTCTCGTCTCTGTCGCGCTTGTTCTTCATTCTTTCCTTACATTCTGTTCTTTGTCCTCTATCTATAAACCACAACTAGGGCTATGCCCACTTTCACGAGACTGGGCTCTAAATTCAACACTAGAATAGACTAGTGCTATCAGAGTACCACTAGATCTAGATCTATCAGGAAGGCCGAAACACGTGCTAGAACTTGAGGGGGATTCATCAATCTTGTTGCCTCAGGTTGTTTCTTCTAGATCGAAATATTTTCGTGAATTCATATCTAAAGTAAATGAGAACATTACTTATCAATGAAAACTACGTTCAACGCTTGCATTCCGACGGGTTTTACAACCATTGTTCACCATTGTTGTGTATTCACCATTGTTCATCAGTCCTCACTGATCTCGCCATTGTTTCCAAACAAAAGAACGGACCGCTTGCCCTCATGCGCATAGTCATTGGCGCAATCAATTGGTCACGGGTTCGCGGGGCAGCCTCCCACTCCAGTGCTATTTATAACCTCCTTAGTCCTTGACACTCCTTTGCCTAGGTCAAGCTGAGCTGCAGGCATGCAGAGCTGATCTGTAGGCCGAAGCAGATCTATAGGCTATGCTGATCTACAGGCCTACTACGCTGCTAGAATATGAATATGTCATTAGATCTAGTCTACTTGTTGGGGGAAACGATATTGATCTGACACAACTATTTGATTGCCTACTACTAGGCTAACACATGCGGAAACGATTTCACAACGATTGTCTGACAACGGGATGCCACAAGTTTGTCGCAAAACGAACAATCCAGTTCGCGAATTTCGAATTCAGTTCACGGTAACATCTTGTGAAGTGTAAGGAATTATGATCCTGATTCCCACGCAGTTACGTAACCATCTAGATCTAGTCTAGAAGCTCTAAAATTTCATCGCCAAGAGGAAAAAAAGATTGGCAGTAGTTTCTCACTAGCCAGCCATTGTTGTCTGCTTGACTGCTTCATTGAGTTCATTGGGACCTAATTCTATATTTTTTAATTCATACGCCAGCAGTCAGCTGTTGATTACACAGGTAGCCTATGATTGAAATTAGCCTACCACCATATGATAAAAAGACCATACCCTAGTAATTTGAAGAATAAGAATGCGAGATTGACTTCTTTTGATATTTTAAAAATACTTTTTTTTTTTTTGGCTCAGATTGATGTGTTCCATAAAAGTTGCTGTACTGATTCAAGAATATGAAATTAAATAAGATGAAGAATCCATAGTCTATCAACTTTAATACATATCCACTTAATAGAATATAAATTATGCAGATGAACGAATAGTCTGGGTATTTGATAGAATAAATAAAATAAGATGATCTAAATCATTATATATGAAGTATATATGAATCAAAATCAGAATTCCCATAAACGGAATATAACCTGGAAATAAAATAAATAGATAAATATAAATAAATAAATAAATAAATAAATAAATAAATGGATCAACATACTGTTTAATTGCATGCCCTTCCAAGTGCCTGTTAAAGTTTCCTATGTTTCGGACTGGCTTGACCAGGTCAAATTTTATATAGAAACATTCACTGATCTCTGCGCTGTCGACTGTGAACGGACCTGTATCACAGGTCTTGATAACTTCTCACAACAGTTGATAGTACATGCTCATCTCTTATATTTCTGACCTCTTCAGGAGAGATCTTATATGTAGCTACTCTTGTCAAAGGACCTCTGTTATTGACGGTAAAAGTTAGACAGAGTGTTATGGTGAATCATATGTCCTTTTACTATGTGCCTCAGTTCAGTCTCGGGTACTTTATTCATGTCATGTTGGCCGCAGAATCATTAGCAGAAACATATATACTCAATGAAAGTGTAAATAATCATTAATATTACATAAATAAATAAATACAAGGTAAAAAACAGTGCGAGTGAAAAATGATAAATATTCCATATTTTTCAAATTTATTTAGATAGATAAAACTCTTTTCACAAGTATCACTGCAACTATGAATTGGGAACAATTTGACTTTCTATTCATCATTGCCCCCCCCCCTTTTTTTTTTCTTTGCTCCCCCACTTCCCCTTCATTCATCTGTTAATCAAACACTCATTGATTTACACATGCCTTTCATTTCCTTTTCTTCTTTTAATCTGAGGTCACTAAAGTATGATATAGTAAGACTTCCTTAGACTATTTCATTTAACTTTAACACTACTTGCATCCT
The DNA here is from genome assembly GCA_033807755.1 of Ellobium chinense. Classification (NCBI taxonomy): domain Eukaryota; kingdom Metazoa; phylum Mollusca; class Gastropoda; order Ellobiida; family Ellobiidae; genus Ellobium; species Ellobium chinense. Next base: position 3,049,805 of record JAWQUT010000041.1, read on the forward strand.
GGAATTTGCAGCGAGGCCTGATCCCTTTAGGAGGGGTTGATAGAGCCCAGAGGAGAGAGAGAAGGAAGTTCTAAATAAAGGTGCAATTTCTTAAAACTGTATGCCTTTCATATTGCTTTTCTTATACAGCAAGGTGATTAGATGTGCTTCTTTTCCATATTTAAATTTACTTATGCATATCTTTGCTATCAGAATGAGTAAGACAGTTAATTCTGTTTTGTACTGTTTTGCTGATATGCTTTTGTGTCTCGGTTCCTAGAATAACCTCTTTTTCTTTTAGTAGTATACATTAGCCTGTCCAAGCTTTAAATACCTTTTCAACCTCCTTCCACTTGAGTTGTACTTTTTGACAATAAAAGAAGAAAATGTTCGATAGTATCAATTTTTTACACCACTGGCATTGTTGACTATCTCTAAGTTGTAAGTTATGTAGGAGAATAGAAGTTGGGTAAATATTATGAATGATTTTCCACTATAAGGTTCTTATTCTTACTTCTTTCGTTACTTCAAATGCCATTTTCTAGTGCTCTTCAGAGACTAATACACCAAATTTTCGATGCCACAATGTTAAAATACGTGGTGGAGTGCAAACATCATATACTATTAGTTTTCTAATATCTTTCGTGTCTAGTTTTAGTATATTTTTATTTTTAAACGACAGAGTTTCTTTTCCCATATTTGGGACTATACCTTTAGCTTTATAGTGGTGATAAGCATGTCCGACACCACTGTATTCAAAAAAATCAAGTTGGCATAACTTCCCCAAGATCTTTTGTGCCTGCTCGAAGGTCAGCGGAGATCCATTGTATTATAAATCATTAATATAATTAATACCTGCTATTGCCCAGTTTCTCAGACTGAGTACTTCTCCCTTGTATGTTATGTGTATATTACTCTATAGATATGACCTGTGACTTTACCTTTCCTGTGCTTTATCCATGTTTGTACTACTGTTTTTTAAAGTGATACTGGAATGGCATTTAAATTTCTTGGTTTGTTTTCTGTGCATATGTTTGTCTCAAAGAATTTTAAACCAACAACTTCTGTTAAGACATACTTTGGGATCTGCGTCCATTTATGGTTTTGTTCCATAATAATCTTTTCAACCCACTTACTATAAAAGCTTTCTTGCATATTCAGTAAGTTTATCATACTCAGTCCCCCTTTGTCTTCACTAGAACAAACAGTTGTTCTCCTTACTTTTTCGAATGCCTTTTTGTTTGAATGTTTCTTGCGCCATATAAAGTTAAATATGTTACGATTTATTGGAAGTACAATGTTTACTGGCATTTCAATGCCTTGCATTATATAGAAGCAACTGAGATATGAGGAAAGTTTTGGCAATTAGTATTTTTCCCTGGACTGACAAGTTTCTTTTAGACCACTGAGAAATGTTTCTGTTGATTTTCTCTAATATGTGCTCCCATATTTCTCTTATTTCTGATATATTTGAGTCAGTCTTGAACTAGACCCCAAGTATCTTTACTTTATCTTCCACTAGAATTCCATCTGTATGAAACTGGGGCTCGTCCACGATGTACAGTGGCATCAATTTAGACTTACTGTGGTTTAGTTTCAGACCAGAGAATACTGAAAGTAACTTAATTCTTGATAGAATTTCTCTATAACTCATTTCATCTCGTACAAAGAGGGTAATGTCGTCTGCAAATTGTAATATTTCAAAAGATTCTTGATGTCCAGGTACTTTAACTCCTCTTAAGTTTGTACTTTGTTTGATATTTTGGGAAAGTATTTCTGCTACCAAGAGATAGATAAGAGGAGAACATGGACAGCCTAATGGACAGCCTTATCTTTCTAAAGGAAAAAATTCTGTGAGGCAGCCCCCTTTATTAATACAAGCCTTGGCTCCCTGTAGAAACAACTTTATCAATTTTATGAATTTGACTCCGTATTCTGTTAAGGCGTATAACATTATATTGATGATTTATACTGTCAAAGCATTTAGAGTATTCTACAGCCAGAAGATATCCTTGTTCTTCTGTTTTCTAACTTAATTCTAAGTTGTCGTCTGTTTGCCTCAGTAACACTGCTGCTGATCTCCCTTTTATTTGTCCCTGCTGAGTCTCTGATATTAATGATGGTAAAATTTTCTTCAGTCTTTCTGCTAGAGTCTTTGCCAAAATTCTATAGTCTGTGTTAGTAAGTGATGTAGGTCTCCAGTTTTCTAACTTGTCTCTTGCTAATTCATTTCCTTTGTTACCCCCACATACTGTGAGTCACTGAAGAACCTTTTTCAAAACTATATTGAAAACTTGCTAATAGCTGATCTCTAATATCTACCTAACAGGTTTTGTAAAATTCTGCTGTAATCCCGTCAATTTCTAGTGCTGAATTATTCTTCAGATTTTTAAAACTTTTTTCCCACTTCCTCTTCTGTTAATCCTTTTTCACACTGGACGAACTGTTCTTCTGCAGGTCTTGGTATGTCTAGGCCTTGATGGAATAGTTTCCTCTTCTCTATGTCAGTTTCCTCTTTGTTCTCATATAGTTCTTTATAATAGCTGAATATTTCTTCTTGAAGTTCCAGTTGTGACGTTATTTGTTTGTTGTTCTTCTGGACATGTGTAACAGTATTACCTTATTTCCTAATTTTTTTTCCAGACCGAGGAAATAAGCATTTCCTCTTTCTCCTTTTTCTGTCTTTAATATTTGCTCTTACTGCAGCACCTCTTTTCCTCTGTCATTAATATAATCTCTAACCCAGCTTTTATCCTGCCTATGGATTTTTTAATTTCATTATTATAGGGGTCTTCTGCTAGTTTCTGTATTGAGTGTTTTCTTCCAGTTCACATTTCTTGTCCCTTCTGCTTGCTGATTTTGTTTTGCTGTATTCAATGAAAGTTAATTTTAATTTTTATGGCTTCCCGTAGGCCATGTGGGGTTAGATTTTTGTGGCTGTTAGCAAAGTCTTTCAATTTGGTCATTAATATTTTTATATAAGCTGTATCCTTCAATAGATTGTTATTTAAGTTATAGAACGAAGGCCCTCTTTGAAAATTTTATTGCTCGAAAGTCAGTGTTACTGCTCTGTGATCTGTCATAGACGTTTACAGAATTTCACTAACAACACTTATGACTGTGATATTGGTGTCAGTTAAAATATAATCTGATCTTCGAGCTATAAAAAGGTACATCCTTTTCCATGTATATTTATTTTTTTTCATATGGATGAAAGATTCGCCAGATATCAAATAAGTTTTAGGATGTAACAGACCTTGTAATAACTGCACTGGTTTCAATCAAAATATGTGGGTGACCTGAGATAATGTCATCTTCATTGTTAAATTTTTCACAAGTTTAACAACACGTTTATTATAACAAAGCTCAGGCCCCACATGTGGCATATGAGCAACCATTGACAAAAACCAAATGACGAGACAGATTGTACATTAATAACATTAATCAGTCATATCATTTACCAATTTATGCTTATCAATCAGTCAACTATTCAGGCATTCTTTCAAACGTAGAAGAAGACATCCAATCATCCCATCAACCAGCCAATAGCTATTATGCATAATCAATCGCCCATAAATCATCCAGCAAGAAATCGATCGATCCATCCATCCATCCATCCATCCATCCATCCATCCATCCATCCATCCATCCATCCATCAATCAATCAATCAATCAACCAATCAATAAATCGACCAACAGACCAGTCAGTCAGTCAGTCAATCAATCAATCAATCAATCAATCAATCAATCAATCAATCAATCAATCAATCAATCTATCACTCAATCAACCGATCAATCAATCAACCAACCGATCAATCAACCAATCAAGCAATCAATCAATCAGTCAACATATTAACTAACCAACCGTTCCATCAATCAATCAGTCGACCAATCATATAATCATATCCTTCCATCAATCAGTCCTGTGACTAATGTCAACCGGTCAGCCAACTAGTTAATATACAATAGCCAGTTGTACTAGTAGGGAACCACCGGAAGATTACTATATTTGCATCAATTGCTCTTTTCGATTATTATTTTCATAAACATGGAAAGGGCCTTAAGATTTTGGAGCGTGTTACTGCCGAAAAGCTTAGTTAAAATGAACATGCTAGGTCGTAACATGTATTTTTTGTCAACATACTTCTTTCTTTCCGCATCAAACAGTTTGCACTCAAACAGAGCATGGAATTCATCGCCCACAGCAAAAGGGCTATTACAAAAATTGCACTTGCGTTCTTCCAATGGCAGATTATTCCATCTTCCTGTTTCAACTGGCAGTTTATGGTTTGCTGTTCTAAATTTACATATGGGGGGCGTCTAAACTTTTACGGTAAAATATCTAACTACTTTTCGAAAAATAGTTCTGTGTTAAGACTTTTGTAGAAACTAGCTTTATCAGAGTTTTCGATGCACCTTAACCAGTTCTGGAGGGCCTGATCTTTGAGTCTCCTGTCTACAATTCGGGTTATATATTGTATATTTAAGGTGGGCCCCTGCCTAAGCCATGTTTCTCGTAGTCCTAGATTGTTTAAAATGTTCTCAACGTTTCATAGCCACTGTACTTGGATAGTACTGTTTTTGTGGTAAGCAAGAAGTACGTCGTACAGTTCTTTTACTAATTTTGTTGGTTTTCCAGTGACAGTATTAAACCAGTACATCAGTATTCTCTTTTCAATTTCGATTGTGAGAGGATATCGTCCGGTTTCTCTCAATACCATATATGCAGGAGTAGATTTTCTTAAACCAAGCACCTTTTTCAAAAATTCAAGATGGACACTTTCTATAATTTTTTAATCAGTATGTCCCCACACTTCACATCCATACAGTAAAACAGGTTTAACTGGAGTATCAAATAAATGGCGTTGACAGCTCACAGACAAATTCAGATTTTTTTTTTTAGCAAGTACTCCATACATAACCCTTCTTGCTTTATCTCTGTTTATCTTCTTCGCTTTGGCATAATATTGCTTATTCTTGCTGAAAGTTAATCCCAAGTACTTGTATTCAGATACAATGTCTAGTTTAACATTATTCATATAAAACTCGGGGCGTCCTCTTTTTCTTCCAAAAATCATAATCTGTGTTTTTGAAGTATTTGTCTGCAGCTTCCATTTTGCACAATATAAGCTGTATGCGTCTAGTGATTTTTGTAGACCTTTTGCACTGTTCGCTATGAGAATAGTATCATCTGCATACAGAAGAACTAATAATGATAAAAGGACTGTTAAATCGTCATGTTTTATTAACTTCAATACCACTGTTTGCCAGATATGTCTCAAGATCGTTCAGGTAAATACAAAACATGAGGCACAATAAATTCTCTCTATGGCGAATACCAGTCTCACATGGTAAGTTCTCAGACCGTTCATAACGGTGCGGAAAAATGTCTAGCTCATCTGATGAGTGTAGTTTGATATAATATGATTTAGTTTGGGCATACATGGACCGTACGATTCTTAGGAAATTACCATTCACCCCTGTTGTAAGAAATTTGCTGAATAGCCCTTCCCTCCACACAGTGTCATAGGCACGTGCCAGGTCGATAAATGCACAATACATTGTTTTACTTTTCATTTTTGCATATTCAAGTAAACCTCCCAGGACGAACATATGGTCAACTGTTGAATAGCCAGACCTGAATCCTGCTTGATTTTCACTTAATAAGCTTTCTTGCTCTAAATATCGAGACAATCTGCTAATATTCAACACTGATGTGAATAGCTTGCTCATACAACTGAGTAAAGAAATGGGTCTATAATTAGCTAGTGTAGCGAGCAAGTGTCGATCAGTGTAGGCGCGTAGTGAGGAGGCAATGAATACAATAGCTTCTCCTTAGAAACGCCACTAACGTTGCTACACAAACCAAGCCTGCTGTGCAAGAAACAGAATACTTCTTTATTGGTAACAAGGTGTAACCAGCAAATAACCCACTATGCACAGACCATAACAGCCAACTCTCTCCTACTCTCTCACTCTCGTGCCTTTTATAATAATTTCAGTAGAAATTCTGGAATAAATGATGTCATCATCATATGATGCGCCCAAACAAACATGCTAGTCTAGAAGGTAGGAACAGCAACTTCTAGACTAATAATAATCAAAACATGCCAAACTCGACCCCACCCGAACCTTCGGGAAGGCTAATACTGCGTTTACTCAAAGCATCCCACCCGAACCTTCGGGAAGGCTAATACTGCGTTTACTCAAAGCATCCCACCCAAACCTTCGGGAAGGCTAATACTGCGTTTACTCAAAGCA
>JAWQUT010000041.1:3065415-3081266 GCA_033807755.1 Ellobium chinense
CTGTCTGCTTGCGCCGTAACCGGTTTTTGCTTCTCCTGCTCCTCCTGACGGTCTCAGTCGCTACTTATAGGCGTCGAAGTGGTGACGGGGATGGAACTATTGTGCTCTACGTCTGCTACGTTTTCAGCACACTGAAAATTGTGTTCGGACTCCTTTTGAACGTTAACGGTATGATGAAATCGGCCAAACGCCAAACACAACCGGGTCCGTTTTTTAACTGAAAAATAATGTCCACCTAAAGGCCCATCATTCATGAAAATCAGAGGGCTAGAAAGTGTCAAAATATTACACTAAAGTTTTCAGCCATATCCATCCGGCATGATGAAGTCGGCCATCCGCTTGGACGATTTCATCATGCCGATTATAGGGGCCTCGGCGTCGCTTGGCCGACCGGGCGCGACTGGAGTCTATAGAATGAAACGCTATAGACTAATTGCGTGTGCGTCCTATTGTAAGGTGTCTGGCAGATTAAAATCCTTTGATCTATTGATCTTGGTCGAACGGTAGTTTCCTGTCTGGTAAGCCAGCTATTGCCTGTCCTGCACATTTATTTATTTTTTTTTTTTAAATTCAGAATCACTGTAAGATGATAAAAAAAGAAAGGTAAAGGAGACTGCCACAAGAAAAGTAACTTAAAAATAAACTCAAGTTAGACATTGCAGAAAGTGCAGAATCTGCTGCTTTTATTTTAATGTTTGTGTGAGGGAACTGGGTTATAAAATGTGCACAACAGCCAAAAGGCGAAAGCGAATGGAAGCAGAACGCCAGAAAGCGCCGAAGAGAGATGAGAAGTGAGGACATCAGCTGCACTGGGAAAAAAATGCCAGCAAAAACTTTGAAGGATCCTTGCTCGTGCAAGTTTAAGGACACTAAATGTTCCGAGTTTTCTTTTGACGTCAGGAATGAAATTTTCCTTCACGTATGGTCACTTTGTTGGAACGAAAAAAGAAACTATATTTATGGATTAGTTGACAAAACAGGTGTCAAGTGGAGAAGAACCGAAAGTACCGATTTGAGGAATGCGTCTTTTCAATGTTCTTTGAAAAAGAATGGACAAAAGCTGACTGTTTGCCGCACCATGTTTTTAGCCACCACAGGCCTGAGAAAGTACTTTGTTCACTCATGTTTCGATTCTAAAAGGGAGAACACAACTACAGACGATCTTTCCTTAACTGAACAGGGCAGCTCTGAGCAAGAGATATCACAAATGAAGAACGCAACAAATCACAGCATTTCTAAACAGAAGAGCAGACCATGCAATCCTCATTACGAGAAAGGGAATGGAGCCCATGACTTTCTCCAAAAATTTTTCGATGGCCTGCCTAAAGTGCCTAGCCACTATTGCAGGAAGTCCTCTGCCAAAATGTATCAGGAGAGAAGGTACCGCTCGGAAGCGGAACTTTATAAAAATTATCAACACCATTGTCAGTCCAACAATAAGGATGCATGTCAAATCAGAGCATTTTCCACAGAATTTCATATGAGAAACTTGTCCATCTATGTACCCAAGAAGGACAGATGTGACTGCTGTGTGGATTAATCAGCTTAATAACTTCAGTGTTTGCCCAAATGAAACGTGAAGTTTAATGAAAATAAAGAGGTGTTCTGCTTTTCAGTGGTTGAGGGGGAATACGTTAAGTATAATCTAAAAAGCCGTAGATACATTTTTTAATAATTTAAAGCATAATATTATGCTCAGACATGGACAGGTTATCTGAGGAAAAAGTTTAAACAATCGAGAAAATATGAGTAACAAGGTATACCAACACATAAAATATACAAATACAAAACATAGTAACGTCCAAAAAATAATATGTACATTTTAACCGTGGTTAAAAAAAAAGGCGTGAACTGGAATACATGATAACCATACAGCACAGTTCAATTTCTGATTATCCGAACAAATGTTTGAGTAAACTAACCACAAAATTGGGGTTTTACAACAATCCAAACGAAAACTTTTTTTTTTTTTTAAGATCGACCCGCTGACCGATCAATCCATGAATTAACCATAACAATCACAATAGAAGCAATGCTATTGATGCCTGAAACCTGAAGGCTGAGGATTCAGGTATCAACTCCTGCTAATTAGGGGTCTAAGTAATTTGTATCACACATGCACACTTCAGTCTCATAATAAAACACTCATACAGACATTAAAACGATGAAAAGCAGCTATACATGCCTGCGATCTCACCTCTCTCTCTCTCTCTCTCTCTCTCTCTCTCTCTCTCTCTCTCTCTATCTATCTGTCTATCTATATATACACACACACACACATATACACGCACAAACACACACAAATACACGCACAGACATACATGCGTATACATAGTCTGTCGTACTGTCACTCAATCTGATCCCAATCTCACACCATTGGTGCGGCAATACAGTGGCCGGCGATAGAATGTGTGCCCGGCGACAATTTGTATCGTTAATATAACGACACAAATTGTCGCCGATGCATTCGATTTCATGTTGCGACACTCCCGGCACAAATTGTCACCTGCGAAAATTTGTGCCCGGCTACAATTTGTGCCGTAACAAGATGCCTATGTAAACAAATAAAGAAAAACAGCAAAGCGAATGCGAGTTCCCAGCAGCAGACACAGACCCCATGACCATAGATCAGTTTATTGAAAAATGCAAGTTCCAAGCATTACTTACTCGACTTCTTCGGGAACTTCCATCAGATCTTAACAAAGTGCTGCAAGGTCCTCGAGCTACTGGAGATGCACAAAAGCGAACATATGTTATGGCAGAGCCAAGTGTCCGGCAGATAAACCAGTCCAAGCAAAAGTCAGCTAACAGGTGGAAAGGAGGTCAGGGGGAGCACCAATAGGCACCTCTGGACACCAGAAAAGGAACACAACTCCAGGTAACTGTGGCAGATGGGGACAGAAAGGACATTTTGTCAAAGAATCTGGACCTTGAACATTATCTGTAACAAATGTAAGCTGAGGGGATTCCTTCTGAAAATGTGCACCAAAAAAAAAAAAAAAAACTGAAAAGAAAACTCAACGGGCAAGGATCCAGAAACAGAACAACAAGAGGAAAGAAGATTTCTTACAATGTAGGCGAAGGTTTTGATGATTGTGAATTAGATTCAGAGGTGTTTGCTTTTGCCAAACCATGATATTGAATAACTGAACCAACTGAATAACCAAAATGTCCACTTTCTAGTTGACAGTGGAACCTCAGTAAACATTGTCAAGGAAGCAATTGCAAAGCCCGTTAAAACAGATGGGAAACCTACAACGAAATGTCTTTATTCCTGAAACCAAAATAAGCCACTTAAACTGATGGGAGAATTTATAGCTACCATCAAAAGCGAACTTAGCTGTACCCAAGCAACCTTCTCTATTGTAAAAATGAGGAAATCCCTGCTGGGATCGAATACAGCCATGAGATTGCAGATCTTTCACACAGGGACAGTTGAGGGTGACGACAAATGTGGAAAGATGAGAACTGAATTTTCAGATTGCTTACAAGGAGTATAGAAATTCAAAGACTAATCTATCAGCTCAAACCCCATGTCAGTGAAAACATGCGCCCTATAGCTCAACCTCAAAGGCGATTACCTTATGCACTCACAAGTGGAAGAGAAAATCAAGGAACTGGAGTCAGATGATGTCATTAAAAACGTAAATGAACAGATAACACGACTGTCTCCTATTCATGTCGTGCCAAAAGGAAATCAGACTTACAATTGACATTCTGCAAGCTAAAGCAACGATAGAAAGAGAAAGTTATGCTATCCCCACAGCTGATGACGTTCTCTATGACCTGAATGGTGCAACAGTATTAAGTGAACTTAATTTCCGCCAAGGCTTTCACCAGCTAGAACTGAACTAGGACTCGAAAAATTACAACATTTGTGACACCCAAACGCATGTACTGATACAAACGTCTGTTATTTGGTGTGAACTGTGCACCTCAGATGTTTCAAAATTTCATCGAGGAAGTGTTCAGCGACTATGAAGGGGTACGTAACATTTCAGACAATGTCATACATACATTTTCTTTTGGTGACATTTTACTTTTAAAAATATAATAATTTACATTAGTATCTAGTCTGTTAAAAAACAAAGGGATAGGAAAACTGACGACTTAACAGCAGACTGACTTCACATTACATTAAGCAGAATTTTGTCCTTTCTAAGGGAAACAACTGATAACTCAATTAGGTAGACTGAGTTTACACAGGATTATATCTCTTCGTTGCCGTTCAAGTTCTTTTGGGATCGTTCTTAAATAAGTGCTTATTGTTCCAATTACGACAGAAGCCCTGTCACTGGAAATACCATAGTTTCAGAGAAGTATAAATGCAAAGAAAAAAAGTCCGCTGGAGCCAAAAACAGAGCCAACAAGCAAGTTAGTTATGTAGGAGCCGACCGCTTTTTTAAAGTTCAAGTTCAAAACTTTATTTAGGCTAGTAGCCAATAATCTCGATAATACATGGCATAAATCAAAATTCATAATAATGAAAGAACCTCTTTTTTATCTCATCAACATGAGAAGCAAAGACACCGCCAGTATACGACTAAACAGAAGTTGATGATGCTTATTTCACGCTAGTGTCCTAAGTTTCTTTGGCAGAGCCAGAACAGCACTGCCGTCCATAGCCAAAACAGTGTAACTCCAGTGGAAGCAATTTTGAGAAAATCAAATTTTACTGTTTGGCTTTAGCCACTCCACATAATCATTAATTTCCAAAAACTGAAGTTACATATTATATTTCTAGTATCATAGTCCCCATTTCATGCCATATAGGTTGTCTGCATAGCCTGTCGGATAACCGAATAAATGGTCCAAACATTGTTTTGCCGTGGCATGACCTTTCATTTTTAAGCATTTTACAGAGGTAGTACAATGTAACTCCAGCGAATATATACATTACATTGTTCTGGCTTTGTACAAGGTTATTACACTGTGTTTTGGCTTTGTATTGATGAAACGTAGCTCCACTGAGAAAGTGGAGTTACACTGTTCTGCCTTTCACATCGCAGTTAAACTAATTTAGCCTGACTGATTTGTACTGAAGAAATGCAATTCCATTGGGAATGTTGAATAATTACACTGTTCTTATAATGTGCAGCGTTTTTACACTGTGTTAGCATTGTACAAAAGACATAAAACTACAATGAGACTTTGGATTCAAAGCCAAAATGAAAGTAGCAATAATCAAGAATGTTTAGAAATATTGACTGTGATGTAAATGTGCTCATTCAATGGTTGTTTTCTGGTCACTTATAAATTGATCAATCTTATGTTTTAATCTATATCGTATATAATACAAATCTCGAACAATTAACAGTAATCCCTAATCTTAATACATCAGATTGTTGACCCAGATCGAAGCTGATTAGAGCAACCAGCAGACATCTCCATTTTCTTTCAAGAACAGTCAAGTCATATGATAAGCCCCTATTACACGTGGGCCCGGGAATTTCTTTGGTTATAGATGGATTAAAAACGTAGCAACAGTTTAGTTTTTGTTTTTTTGCAGTCTCAATCAGAAAATCTTGTGTGATGGTGTAATATGAAGGGTATCCTTATTTGCTTTGTGGTACCTCAACTCGGACAGTAAAAATCAGTACTTATAATCTCACACAAAGCTTGTATTACAAGCACTTATTTTGGACATTTTGGACTATTTTAACTAAGATATGAGTACTTTAACTAGACTAGTAATAGTTCCCTTCGGAGCAGACCTTAGACTTTGGAACACGTTTACCGTTTACCCTGGTTTTCTCTATTTAAGACTTTAGAGGAGGTGGGGGGNTAAAAATTTCCTTCACATCACACATGTCACTTTTGCAATGCCTGTAAAGATTAATACTAAAAGCTCACATTATTTTCTTCTTGCTAGTTATTAATTGTCTATTTACAGCTTAGTGTCCATGGCCTCATCCAGATATAGAATGCAATGATGTCATATGTATGCTGTTTGTGTAGACATGATTTAATGCTGCTTAAAAGCATTTACAGCTTCAACTAAGATGTACCATTATAACAACCTCACTAAATCATGTGAGAAATGTCGTGAAAAACGTGCTCATGTGTCCTATAAAGAAGAGTCTGCCTGTTCTGTGTGGTTCATATTCTGTTCCTAATAAATCATTCAAGTTAGCAGAATAGACAGCAATTTCTTCATTTAATGTGGAATGGAAACCAAATATTGTGAAACGATTTGTTGACTTAATAATATTATGGTTCAAGACGTAAGCGACAGCAAGCCGGCTACACAGGCGTCCATTTGTAAATAGATAACGATCCCTACATAGTACAAATTGTATAAAAGTCATACTTCATTTCCACACTATTATATGCTTTTAGATATTAGATAACAGTCATTTAAAGATGCCATGGCGGTGTTTCCGGTTTCTGATAGGCGAACGTCCGTTCTGTTCAAAATCATTCTTCATTTTTGTTGTTTGTTTGTTTGTTTGTTAAAAATGTACAGCCCCTGTATTGGGACCCGTGATTTTAAGTTTCGTAAAACAAGGACATGTAGCCCCTTATAAAACAGACGGCTATGACATCTTTTAGCTGTGGTTTCGGGCCACACGTTTTCCCTTTTGTTTGCCTATTTCCGAAATTCAGAGTAGCTGTGAGGTGAATACGTTTACTGTTGGTGAACCCTAACTGAATTCCACATCAAATATTAAAATAATTGGTCTACAGCGCATTTTCTCCAAAAACTTATCAATAAATGCATCAAAAGAACCGGCGCACATGGAGGTTTGTTCACTCTCCACAATAAACCTCCAAATACTTTAATTAAATCTCTTCCTGCCACCAAGGCAAACAAGTGTAAGTCCAGCAGTAACTCCATGACCTTGACATTGTACAGAACAAGAAGAACGTAACTCCATCAGAGACGTGGGGGTGTCACATGGAGGAGCGCTATTTTTGCTACCTATTGTTAGGAGAACAAAAGATTGGGTGTCCACACTGTATCGCCGCTTTAATAATATACAAGTACTGAATATAAGTCGTAAGTTTAATATCGATACTGAAAGAAGAACTGTGTTCATAAAGTGACTCGGTATACTGAGAAACTTTATTTTTACACGCTTGGGACTTTCAGTGACCGCATTAAAATGTTTATAATTGTAGATGAAGACGTTAAAATCTGTGTACACTGAACTTTTTACATTATTATGTACAGTGGTGGGCATCGTTTGGAAAGCAGCTTGTCGCAAAAATTGTGCTTGAGTGATCTCGTTTTCTCTTACCTCAAAATGAGATCATGTCTCTTTCTTTTTCTGCCTCTCTTCGTCTTTCGTGGCTTGGGAGTATCTTAGGCACCTTCGATTTTTAGCCTTGTCTTCTCCTATTCAATGCCAACTTTTTCAAGGAAGTCAGAAATGTTAGGATGGCTGTTGTAAAAGTGGCTGTTGAAGTGCCTGTGAAAACTTTCGCAGTTATTGGTGGTATCAGGATCTTGATTTGTCCACATAATTGGAAGGAACAACGACGAATCTTGGATGTAGTTCTCTAGCATGTGGTCCGCAAATTCTTTTTTGGTATCGATAGCAGCTCGATTTTACTTCGAGTATGACTCGAAATAACTTCAAAGAAATTTCAGCGCTCCTCCATGGACACTATATCAGCGCTCCTCCCGTGTTCATTAGAGCTCATCTGCGCTCCCCCATGGACCTTCCAGACGTGCATTTATCTCAATTTGTTTTGGCTGTGGACGGCAGAGCACTGGGTGGCCAATGAAATAGTGCCTTTGATGTCATTTTCAGATTGCTTGGATATGGTGGTCGATGAAAGCTAATCTGCACCATTTTCACGTTATGTCCTAAGGGTCTTACGAAATAACTCATTATTTTGTAAAGTCTGAGCTAATCTGTATTCCCAACGGCATCGCAATTACTGGCTTGCACATACACTTCTTGTTCACTTGACGTGTTTCAGTGCATTATAATAATATGAATGGCATGTATATAAACTCACCGGCAAAAGTTATGCGAAAAATAAGGTAATGTTGGAAATTCTTGTTATCTTACCAAAAGTGAATTTAATTTTATTCTAACTGAGTAGAACACATGTGTTAGGATGTTTACCACTTTTCTTGGCTAAATTGAGTCTCATGTCATGCATTATTATAGTTTCACGTGAGCACTTTTTAAATAGTGGTTAATAATTTTAACCAGACTGTAGGAACACATTATAGTACGTTTCAATTTGACAATTTCACAAACGGGATATAAAAAAATAAAAATGCCATCGATTTTTATTTTGCCATAGCCTTGCCAAGGTTAAGCGTAGAAGACCGTCACCTATTTGATGCCTTGGTCACTCGGAGGCTGGGGATGCACCGCAAGTGATCGCTCTGAATTACGGATGTCATGTATCGATCATTTACCGACTGAAAAGCAGACAACGGGCGACTGGTACTGTAATTGGCCTCCCGAGAAGTGGAAGACCCCGAGTGACCACCCAGGTAACAGATCAGCAAATGGTGCGGACCCATTTTCGTGATTCCCGAGCCAAGACGACCGAGACAGCGCAAACACCTTAGGGATCATCGGGCAACGCATCACTGATCGGATAGTTCGATATAGGCTTCAGGCTGCAGGTCTCAGAAATCGGCGTCCTTTGAAAAAGCCCATCCTGATACTTTTCCATCGATTAGGTCTACTAAATTTGGGCTCAGACCCATATCAATTGGAGGTTAAGAGAGTGGAGGTCATCTTCTCAGACGAGAAGCAATTTTGTGTGGATCCAGATTACGGCCGCATAAAGATCTGGAGAAGGGCAGGTGACGTTATGCCGTTGCCAACATCATTGAAAGAGACCGATGGGGAGGTGCTAATGTTATGATGTTGGGTTCAATAGGCCACAATCGTTGAATTGGACATGTCATCTTTATCGGAAACGGCACAGTACGGGGAAACGGTGTAACAGCAGCCTGTTACATCAACTAAGTCTTGCAGCCCCATGTACTGCCATATTCCCAGGCCAACCCAAACCTGATTTTCCACCAGAAAAGTGCCTTACCACACTTAGCTAGAGTTACTAAGGGCTTATTCCGGCAAAGTGGACTAACTGTTTTGCTACTTCCATCCCGTTCACCTGATTTAAATTCGGTAGAACATATTTGGGACCAGGTTCAAATGGAGCTAATTGGATTGAATCCAAGACTTCAAACCGCTATGCAGCTGCAAGCAGCAATTCAGCAAATGTGACAGCAAATTCCCCAACATCGGATCAACACCCAGGTGATGTCCATGTATCGTCGCTGTCACGACCTTTTTCTCAATTGTCATATGTCTTTTTGTTAGTAGTTTTTGTTCCTAATCTGTAATCTTAGCTAAAATGGAAAAATCTAACGTCAAATACACCATTATATTATATCTCTAGTACATTATTTGCATTACTTTTGCCGGTGATATTAGTATAAATTGCATAAATTTATTAGGACCTATTATGTTCTATTGCATCATGGTCCTAACAAATCCATCTACTTCTCTCTCTCTCTCTCTCTCTCTCTCTCTCTCTCTCTCGTTCTTTCCTCTCTATATATTTGTGTGTGTGTGTGTGTGTGCATGCTCCCGCGCGCGGTGTTTGTGTGTGTGTGTGTGTGTGTGTGTGTGTGTGTGTGTGTGTGTGTGTGTGTGTGAAATTGAATACTGCAGTGCAACGTTGATATTGATACATGTCCTTTTGCTTCTCTATGCGTGTCTGCTTATTTATTTCCTTCATGGCATCAGGAATTAACTTATGCGCTATGGAATATGTTATATTGCATCACACTATAATAAAACTACGGTGTCGATTTCATGTGGCGCTTATGCATTTCATTACAAACCACCTACATCCACCATTTTCCTCAGTGCAGAGTTGCGTGGCGGACTCAGTTTTTATCATTAGGCAGGTATTATTTTTTTTTTAAGTATTTTTCTTTGTAAAGCTTTGGTATAACCGCCAGTTGCTGTTTTGCATTTGCTGAAACAAAAGCTGCACTGCTTATCTTGATTGGAGTTCATTAGCTGGTGAGACATAGCACTACGCCCTGTTGTCATTAGTGGGCCCACGCCCCATTGTATCAGAATTAGCTGTTCAGGCAGGCAAATCCATTTAAGGCATGCATGTTTTTACTAGACTGTTGATGTTAATGATAATGTTATTTGTCTCATTGTATTTTGTTCCCTAGCTTTCTTTCAGTAGACACTGACAAACTGAATTCATATACTATTACCTTTGTATTGTGTGTCCAGAGAATGGGAAATAGAGCAAACGCAACATTAACGTACTGCTTTGTTGATGTTTTTTTCAAAATGCGTTGCAATTTTTTTAATCATTGTATTTTCTTACCATTCTTTTACTGTTGTATTGTGTGATCTGTTCATTGTTATAAGTGTTGTGGAGAACCGTAGGCCTACAATCTGTGATCATTTTCCAGGTTTGTCTCAATCATGTCAACGCTGTTTTTCGATTGCATTGCAGTGGTTGGGAATGGAGAATGACACGATGTTGTCTCTCTCCCTCTCTCTCTCTCTCTCTCTCTCTCTCTCACACACACACACACACACACACACACACACACACACACACACACACCACACAGATATATACACAAACGTACGTACACACACACACACGCACACTCACACACAAACATACATACATACATACATACACACACGCACAAACGGTATTATACTCGTGTACGTAGCAGTTTGTGTTGACTGTTTCCTGTTACCCATGGACAAAACAGAACAAACATTACGAAAGAAGAGGTCGTAGCTAAGAAAATATTAATAAAGGACAATAATTAGTAAATGTATAGTGCATACCTGTTTAATCATATCATCGCTTTCTTTCATGCGCTGCTCGTAGTTCCCGACAAAGTCCCGTAACTCGGCTTCTTTCTCTTCAAGAGTTGTGTATAGTTGTTTCATCTGATCCAGAAGATCTAGTTTCTCTCCTTTCAGCTTTTTTCGATCACTTTTCAGACCTAAGTACACAAAAATGAACAAATATTTAAGAGGCAGAGAAGGGCGGTGGCTACATGGAACTCGGAATATAGTCACATGGAAAAAGGTCATATGGCTATCTTCCTAGGATAAAAAAGTCTCTAGTCTAGGAAGAAAAGTCACATAGATGAACGGTCACAAGGAACAAAATCACATCTTGCATCTTGTGTTTTCTTTATGTCACAAAAACCGTATTCTGCTAATAAGCAGATTATAACTTTTGCAAACTAATGAAGAAAAACAAAAAAAGACACTCTTACAAGATTAAGAGGTAAGACGCGTAAATCTGTGTAGACGGGCATGTCTGCTATATTGTGAAACTTTTTATATTGACATAATATTAAGATTTTACAAAGCCAGATCGAAACAACTTGGGGAGAGACTGCTATTTTTAAGATCTAATACTGAGATGACGTCTCTGTTTCTGTGAATCGGCTTTCTTTTCCAGCCTGCTTTTTTAAGTGAACAAACAGTGTAATTAAATGTATTATTGTACAAAGATCACGCATTCAGATGTTTCATTTAATTACGAAGTAGAACTCAGGAATAATAGTGTAACTAACTGCAATGAAATAATTTTTGCCTTGATTTCACTTTTTACTCTTTTTTTTCTTCATCTGCCAGGGTATTCATGGTATAGTGCCTCAAAGGCGAATGTGAAAAAAAAAAGTTCAAATGTTCGTAATGTCTCATTTTAGGTATTCCTCATGTGCCATCATATCCGTGTCACTTTTCTTCCGTGTGACTTTTAATCTCATGTCAAAATCCTTTGCGTGCAGACCAGGAAGGCAACATGGTATTTTGTTGAAAGTATTCTGGTTGCTGTAGAAGCGGTTGACATGTTAGAACTTCAGAGCTTATTTTGGCGTCCCTCTAACTCTGATGTTTCACACCAGATTCTTCAGATACCACAATAAGCCTTTAAAACAATAATTATACAGTTGAACTTAGTACGGATAACAACAACGGGAAATATCATCCAAGTGCAAATGGCCATTTCAAGTTCTGTAGAAACATCTGCCGAAAACGATATTTCCAATTTTTTTTTATTTTTATAATTAGACCAGTCTAGTTGGTGAAAAAAAAATGAAGCAAAGTCATCTTTTAAAGATATTAAAAACTTTGGCGGAGTCTTTTGACTGGAGGCTAGAACTGTTAAAGGACGAAATGAAAATATCTTACTATCGACAATTTGTGCCAAAAGTGTCGCAACATAAAATCGAATGCATCGGCCACAATTCGAGCCGTCATAGGTTACGGCACAAACTGTCGCCGGTCACTGTATTGTGTTTGTGGTGTTTGTGTGTGTGTTTGAGCGTGTGTGTATATATATGTGTGTGTGTGTGTGTGTGTGTGTGTGTGTGTGTGTGTGTGTGTGTGTGTGTGTATTGCTGTTTGTCACCGTTTTAATGTCTGTGTGAGTGTTTTATTATGAGATTGAAGTGTGCAGGTGTGATACAAAAAGTAACAAAGTACTAAGACCCCTAATTAGCAGGAGCTGATACCTGCATACTCAGCCTTAAAGCTCCAGGTATCATTAGCATCAATTCTTTTGCGCTTGCAATAGTTTGTTTGATATTTATTCGCTCGTTAATTCATTGACTGATCGGTCGGCCGGTCGGTCAGATGGTTGGTTGCTTGGTTGGTAGATCAATATGATTGACTGATGAATGGACTGAGTCACTGACAATGATTAATTGATTAAATGATCGATGGATCAAGTGTTTCTTTGATCGACTAATAGACTGATTGATCGAATCGATCGATCCATGCATTCATTGTGAACGATCGATTGAGTTTGATTGAATTATATATTTTGATCGAATAATCTATTTGGATTGGGTGATTGATTTTGATTGATCGAATAAATCATTTTGATCTGCTGATTGATTTGATCGATTGATTGATTTTGATCGTGATTGATTTTGATTAACTGAGTGATTCATTATCATTGACTGCTCAATTTTGATACATTGATCGATTGATCAAAGTCGATCAATCTATCAAAATCAATCGAGTGGTCAAAATCAATGGCCCATCAATATCAATCAATCTATCAAGAATTGTATATCGATCAAAATAGATCATCAATCAAAGTGGGCAAAATGATTAATCGATTAAAATCTATCAAAATAGATCAATTGATCAAAATTGAATAATCGATCAAAATTGATCAATTTATCAAATCGATTAAAGTATATCATCAATTAAAATTGCTCATTCGACTAAAATCGATAAATCTGTCAATATTGATTAATCATTCAAAATACATCAATCGATCAAAATAGATCTAGCGATCAGAATTGCTAGATCAGAGTCAGCCGTGCTATATCGATCTACCAACCGATCGATCGATCGATCAGTCAATCGATCGGACAGTCAACCAATCTCTAGAGCGTTCACTCAATCTTCAATTACTCAATTCATTAATCAATCATATTGATCTACCAACCAACCGACCAAAAAGCTAACCAACCAACCAATTAACCAACGAATTATTTAATCAATCCATCCATCCATCCATCCATCAATTAATCAATCATTCATCCATCCATCCATCCATCCATTCATCCATCAATCCATCCATCCATCCATCCATCCATCCATCCATCCATCCATCCATCCAGCCAACTTTCATTGTTGCAATAGACTTGATGCTATCGATACCCGTAAACGTCGGCACAAATTGTCGCCACTCGTGCTGGCGACAATTATTTGTACCGTAACATACCTCTCCCCTCCCTCCAATCCTCCCCCTCCTTTTTGGGGGCGGGNGGGGGGGGGGGGGGGAGGTGGTGAGGGTGGGGGTCGTGCGCCAGACGTGAACAGTGAGTACTACTCACCTCGCGGCGCCGGTTTGTCTGGGTAAATTCAGGCAAGAGAGAACATGAGCACAATATTTCCGAATGAAGAATTTGTCTCACTGGCTTACTGGATTTTCCCCTCACAATTTGTATTCCTGACAAGTCATTTGACAGATTTCGGATTTGCTTTCAATGTACTTGCAAAGTCCCGTTTGGCCCACTCAGTAGAGATCAGCTGTTAGGCCTACCGTTCACTTTACTGCAGTTTATTCCTAATAACGGATTTTTTAAAAAAAAACTTTCTTTTCTTTACTTCAAAAAGCTAGATTAATGTTGTTTGTGCGATCTTTTTCTTCTGTGAACCAGAAATTGCATCTGTGGTAGGCACACGCGAGACATGGTCTTCTTCCCACCACCACAGTCACCGTGCCGGTGCCACATGCTAAAGTGTCCCCCCATATCTGTGTCCGGGGAGACAGCCTGGCATGACCCCCGGACAACTTAGCATATCCTAGATTGTCCCCCCGGACAAGATAGCATATGCCAAAGTGTCCCCTCTTATGCCAAACTGTCTCCCTCGGACAATCTGACATGGGGAGACAAACTAGCATACGTTAGTCGCATGCTAGAATGTCCCCCATGCCAGGCTATCCCCCCCATACTATTTACTTCTGCATCTATTTTTTTTCCATTGACATACAATCGCATTTTAATGTAGTATCTGACACATAAATCAGTCAATCTTGTTCTACAAAAATGCAAAGCGAGCCAAATGAGGGTTGGTGTCGGTCTTAGCCCTTTTCATTTTTTTCCCCCCCAATCATTCGTCGAATGGCGACATGAAGGCGCCGAAGGAGTGGCAATGAGCGGATGTTCAGTACTTTGATGTAGGTTACTATTAAGAAGTCACTTCGAGAAGTGCAGGAAGGAAAAGATGATTTCTCAGTTCCCAGAAATGTAAAGTGTTTGCTGCACTAAACATGAATGTTTAAATTTAAACTTCACTCATTTTGATTTAGATTATAAGAGTTGTCCACGGTGAAATGTCTGAAATTAGGTGCAAAATGTTACGCAAAACTGATTGATTCTTTTTATCGAATTATAAGAAATCCAAGAATCTAACGAAGGACAGGATGATCCCTTGTTTTCCAGATCTGAAAAGTTTATGATAATAGTATTGTCTGTGCTGAACACTATAAAGCTATTTCATGTTGGTCTATGTGGTGTGAATTGTCTGGACAGGGTTCCCATGGTTAAACGTATGATGGCCTTTGAAAGTCATAATTCCTTTCAGTTAAGAGAGAAATATCGATGGTCATTTGATTTCCATTTCAGAAATCTTCTAGAGGAAAAATAGCATGATGATCATTTTAGTTTAATTACTGATTCTTTTTTAAATGATGATAAACTTTCTATAATTTGGGTGGTGACCTCTACTTGATCTCCATTTCATAATCTAACTCTTGGGTTGACTGCGGAGGACTTGGGAGCACAGCACTGTGTCCCCGCTACCTGTTTTTTTTTTTTGGAATGGGGTGGGACGACACAGGCTGGTACCTATGCTCCCCCCTCGGCAGCCAACCCTCCAATAATTTACAACATACTCCTTCCAAAAAATCACCATGCGGCATTCAACGCATGTGATTATTATTCTACTTTCTGTATTAGATCTATATTGTTTTAGGTTACGTTATTCCATTCTTCCTGCTCCTCACCCTCCGCCTTTCTTGCGGCTTCCTCCATTTACTGATACAAGCACAACTTACATTTTGTTTGAAGTGAACTATCTGCAGCGTTACAAATTCCGTGTCAAGATCGATGTATACAATATATCAAAAATTCTGAATTAAATTCTTTTAGAGTTTACAGTTTTACTTCGTATATTTCAACTGTTGCAAGTGTGTGCTACTTAATGATAAACTTTCTATACATGCCGGACCTATTTGTCCTGTAATTTTAATAATTTCTCAATAAAACTACAATATCGTCCCACCAGGAAATCACACTAAATGCAAACCTTTTGCAGAATGGAGCATTCGTAATTTTTGTTTGC
>JAWQUT010000041.1:3095236-3105295 GCA_033807755.1 Ellobium chinense
ACATCTTTTTATTGTCTCCACAGCTTCAAATAAAAAATTGCACAACCAATGGATCATGCAAAACAGCACTATAGCAACAGTGTGGCTTCACAGACTACAGAAAAAGATAGCAAAATGTGGTCAGAAACTACAGAATGCACATTAACAGCGTGGCCATGAAGACTACAGTATTTAATTGTTTAAATTTTCTACCATATGTGGTTGAGCTATACAAAGCTTCTGAACAACTCTCTGGGTTTAAATTTGTAGTCCAGTCCCAGTCATGAGAAGGACATATAATAAGAGTCCTTCGTGAAAGAAAATGGTAATTACTGTTGTAAGGCTTAGAGGCGGAAGAAGATTCACACGCACACAACGTAACACAAAAAAACATGATTTCAGTTTCAGTATCAGTCAAATCGTAGTCAGAATAGTCCTATAGTGTATAATTTTATGTTGTCACATGATCATAAGTACTTTCTTCATGGATGAGTGTGAAATAGATTGCTGCTCAGCAATTCTTTTTTAAAAGAATGAAATGAATGATATGTTTTCTGTAATTTATCCAAAATTAATTAGAAGTTTGTAGTGCCATTTATTACTTTCAGAATGTGGAAGCAACAGTTTACTGAAGCATATCAAATGGATCTTAAAAATGCTAATACTGTGCCCACACCAAATAAAGGTTAGATCAAGGGCTAGGTATCAAAGCCCTTTCCGACTTCAAGTGGGTATTATCATCGAGCATGATACGTGTGCTTTATTTAAGACTGTTCTAAAACAGTTTTACCTCTAATAAGAGGTGATATGGTCACTAGTCTAAAATTAAAATATATTCAGAATACATGTGGAATTTCAGACTCTATGAAATTAACCTAGGCTATCTGGGCATTAACCTAAGACTAATCCCTGCCAATGTGAAACTGAAGATGATCTCTTTAATGACCTGGTCTATTTTGCAATTAAATTACAATTAAACAATGCATTATACACATGCACGGATAGTTTAATGTTTGATAACATCGAATTAACATCTAGACATTTTATTTTAGAACAAACATGTCATTATTTAAAGAACTTACTGCGAAACTTAATTTTGAGGAATTTGGCTTCAAAACACCAATTTGGCTGCAGACACCACAACAGTAGTGACGTTATGAGTATGAGCATAACGTTAATTTAAAAATTGGAACAGGTCATTTAGATATGGGAAAATCCATTTTCTACATATTTCGGAGACAATCAGAAATATCGCTGCCCAACAATTTTTAAAACAAAAAGGCCAGTTTTAGTCGGCTTGTGACTTATACATGATGAAATTAGTGGAGAAATTAACCCGTACGATGTGCATGGGAGGAAGCGTTTCTTTGCTGTTGGTACAGCACTAGGACTTGCATCTGTCTATCAGAAAGCACCAGTATTCGCACTGGTGGTTCACACGACCAAAGCCATGTTCATTCTATTGATTCTGCTCCTTTCATAACGATGATTATGTTCACTCTGGCGATCGACTCTGCTATGTACATAATATATTCTCGACCTGGCATCTGATACAAATGCTCAGTTTCAACTTCGTGGATCGGAAGTAAACATTTCAGGGGCGAACCGCAAAAACCGGTGACGTATGGTCCATGTAAAAACACCGTATTCACGAAACAAAGAAAATTTACGTAAATAACAAAATACGTAAATAACACTTACGGGGCGTTTAAGTAAGGCGAAGAAAATATCAAAAGAAAACACCTTAAGACCAAAAGATTGGTGTATGCAAAATTTTGGCTTGATTGGTGCACAGATAGTCGAGATATGGCTCTTACAAAATTTCACGAGTTTAATTATAATATAAGATGTCCAAGATTACCTCAGGGATATCCTCTTTCCCTTGTGCTATTCTACATCTACACTGCCAAGGTGACAAGGATTCAACATAATGGTCCGGGAAGGAGATCAACGTTTGTAGACAATCCTCATATATGAGACTGACCCAGATAGGCAGATGATGGTCACAAGCATTAACGAAACAATGCAAGCCATCACTTAGGAGAGTGCTGAATATAGCTCACAAGACAACCCGCAAAAGGTCAGAGTGTTGCGGTTTTCTTTTAATAGTCTTGGCTGATCTTCCCGTCCTCACCTTCCAGGGACATAACATAGAAGATACAACATCTCGGGGTGACCTTTGATTGCAGCCTGTTTGTATAGGCACCCCTGGTTAGCGAAAAATTCAAAGATGCAAGCGAGATATGGCAACGCTGAAACCAATAGCAGCTGTGAACCTAGAATAGCGACAACTGGCTCTTTGCACCATCAATTGGTCTCATCGTTGTTCAGTTATGGCCTTGGAATCCTCACGCTGTCACCATCACAATGTGATCGACTGGAATATATCCAGAATGAAAGCATGCACATCGTTTGGGGTGAATTAGGGAAACCTTTATTGCGACAATGAGACACATACTGGGAATCATGTCACTAAAATCTAGACACGCTTGCCAAGGCCAAGGCTAATTGTGAGTAGTGGAGGACAATAGACATCCACTACATGAAAAGACCGCTGACATCAACAGCACAAGACTTAAGGGATGATGTCATGGATGGCACAAGTAGAAAAATACTACTGTTCTGTGGTCAGAAAGTGGTGGTCACTCATTAACTTACGGGTGGAATGGATTGATTTTTTTTGTAGATACCGGTAATGAGGAAAATAATTTTTAGGAATAGTCACGAAATTTCAGATTCGAGACTTGATTTTTAACAGAATTACACCTATTTAAAGGTGCCACCGGGTCGTATAAGACCCGATCACCGCCGCACGGGTCAGTGAGGGGAGGAAGGGGGTAAGATGATCGTGTGGTAAGTAAATATTGAATATATTGCATTGGCTGTTTTACTGTAGGGGGTAACAGGGTATGGCAGAAAGTTCATTGGGGGGAGTGAGGGGGGAGGATTTGGTAGTTTAAAAAAATGTAAACAAACAGTTCCAACAGAAAATGCCGAACTGTCAAAGCACTTTTGGTCTAGTCCAGTCATTCAGAGCGTGTTTTCGGCGGCTGTTCAACGGAAACCTGGAGGTCAGCAGATAGTCCATCCACTTATGCTGCAACCATCCGTTTAGGACCAATAGAAGCATGGATTGTGAGTCTGTCACAATAACTGCCTTTGCTATTGTGATCCCAGAGAACCACTTCAGAACCGCGGTGACTGCCTCCACTTGCATTCTCATTTTGGAAGAAATCGTTGATTACTCTCCACTCTACTCGGTGATGACCCTGCCTCTCACTCAGAAGCCCTATCCTGATTTCTTGCCACGCAGCACAGACCCATCAGTGTGAACACGATAACGTCGTCTTCTCTCGAGTTATCAACAATGAGTTGCTTAATCTAGAGGTCGACTCTCCCAGGGAACCACTCCTTGCATTTCCGGCTGCACCACGATTCAGCCCACTCTTCGTTTTGTTTGAACTTCCGACTTCAAAGGGTGTCAACACCTTGGCCATGCAGGTAACCTCTTTTCAACCCGGTATCGGTCAGGCCAATTAATAATGATACGCTTCGATACTAACATTTTCCCATCTGTGTTAAATAGGCTTTGGACTGTCACTTTGCTTGTTTCAAAGTGGCCACATTAGAAAGTTTTGTTGTTATCGTTGGCGGGAAGTAAATTTATTCATATTTAGGTGAAAATGCTAAAATGCGTTATTAAAATCATTTTTACAAAGTTGGGGGGCACATCTTTTTCGAGGTCTGGCTTAGAAATTCGGTGAGATCAATTTCTTCGTCTTCGTATTTTTTATACAACTGTTCTTTCTTTTTGTTTATACTTGAGCGTCTCTAAAAATCTGAAAATGTTTGGATGCGGACAGAGGTTCTTAGAAAAGTGCATGCATTTGTAGTAGTAACATTCTTTTTTTGGCAAGGGTATCGGAATACCTAATTACAGGTCAAGAGGGCTGAAACGAGGTGTTGGCGAGTAGGGGCGGTGACCGGGCTGAATCGTGATAAGCGCAGGTAAAACTGGGCTGAAAGAAGGCGCTCCCGCATTTCCTGCCAAGGATCATAATTACTTTCTGGAAGTCAGTCATGCGCTATCCAGAGCTGACCTAGTCATCTCCCTCGACTAAGTCTTTCGCAGAGTAGACCAGAGCAGTAGTATTTTTCTACTCAGTAGTATTTTTCTACTTGTGCCATCCATTGTGTCATCTCTTAAATCCTGTGCTGTTGATGTCAGCAGTGTTTCGTCGTGGATGTCTCTTGGTCTCCGCTACTCACAATTAGCCGTGACCTTGGCAAGCATATCTAGATTTTATTGATAGGAGTCCCGGTAAGTGTCTTTTTTTTCCAATAAGGGCTTGTCTAATGCACCAAACGATGTGCATACTTTCATTCTGGATATATTCCAGTCAATCACACTGTGGTGGTGACAGCGTGAGGATTCCAAAGCCATAAATGACCAACTGATGGTGCAGAAGAACCAGTCGTCTCTATTCCAGGTTCACAGCTGCTGTTGATTTCAGCATTGGCATACCTCGTTTGCGTTTCTGAATTATTAACTTCCCACGGTGCTTATACAAATAGGCTGCATTCGAAAATTACCCCGAGATATTTAATTCTGTTGCGTTTTCTATGTTGTGTCTCTGGAAGGTGATGACGGGGAGATCAGCCAAGACTATCCCAGTCACATATATTGATATTGCAGTCTATTAAGGAGTATATCTAAGTCTCGAAGTCCACTTATTTTAAGTATCCTCCAAGTCGATGTTCCCAGACGTGAACAGTTAACTGAGTGAGAATAAAACATGGGCCTGCCTACATTAATGTAAGCTTACGGTATGATAAATAAGT
Organism: Ellobium chinense; assembly: GCA_033807755.1. Lineage (NCBI taxonomy): Eukaryota > Metazoa > Mollusca > Gastropoda > Ellobiida > Ellobiidae > Ellobium > Ellobium chinense. The sequence goes on from JAWQUT010000041.1 coordinate 3,100,058, forward strand.
AATCTAAAGAGTACGCAACCTTCTTCCTCTAAAAACGGACAAAATAACATCAAACTTTGCTAGTCTGGATGCAGTTATGCTTTTACCCAATAGTCTAAAAGGCTCGAAATAATTACAATGTGTGCTAAGCTTACAGTTTTGCAGACAACACACTCAGATTTTATAAGATCCGATTGTCATTTTCTCAAAAGAATTATCAGGTCAAATAAGACCCGATCACTCACATAGAGCCACTGGTGATCGGGTCTTGTAAGAAAGGGAGATCAGCCAAGACTATCCCAGTCCACATATATACTGATATTGCAGTCTATCAAGGAGTATATCGAAGTCTCGAAGTCCTCTTTTTTGTAAGTATCCTCCAGGTCGATGTCTTATAAGGCCCGATCACCGGAGTAAGTAACTGAAGTCGATCACCACCGCATGGATTAATTATACGGGAGGTGCTTGTGTTAAACAGAAGACGTGTGAGCAGTCGGGAAGTGTGTTTGGGTCACGGGTGAACACTAGGTTCGCACGTGGAAGTAGGGACCGATTCAGGCAGTAGGTATTTAAGGATTAAATTGCTGTGAAGTTAGTGTCCCTGTGGTGTAGTGGTAACACGCTCTGACTTGCAAGCGGAGAGACCCTGGTTCGATCCCCGGCAGGGACAGAAATATTCTAGTGTAGGTTTTTTCGGCCCTTCTTCTCAAAATTGATCATTCACAGTAATTTGGTAAAATCCCTGGTGACACACTTCCTTAAAAATATGTAACATCTGAAAAATTATCAGACTAAGCTCGCCTTCCTCCCCCTTAAATATAAGAGAAAGAAATACAGTGTATACCTTTCCACCGGTTACACAAGTCATAGATTGTTGTGTTATGATGTTTATGGTTCTGCTATGAAACAGCAGTCTAATCGATCTCCGATAGGGCACACTAAATATAGTTTTAAGAGGCTGTTTTGTTATTAATATTAGTGCCCCAAACAAACTTTTCTCAACAGACAAACTGAGGCAAGGGGCCAGGCAAAATTTGACGCCTATGCGGTCCAATCGTTCACGAGATACTGTATTTGCAAAAACTTTGTCTCACTAATTGTGAATCGCACTATAATTATTAATTTTAAAAATATCATTCTAATTTTGAAGAAGGATAACTCGGCTATTTCTGCCCTTAATTGCTTGAAATTTCGTATGCCAGTTCCTTGTGCCGAAGCCGCGGTGTTGTTTTTTTTTAACATTTCTTGACTCCAGCTGACCTCTAATATTTTTTTTAGTTGGTTTGTGTCGTAAACACAGGGAAACCCTCCCACTCCCACCAGTGCGGTCTTGTTTTATTGTGGCTCGTTGCGCACGCAGGTCACATAGGATGCGTTTTTGGTTCCTTTATGCTCGTCTCGCTAGTCTTAGTCAGCCAATGAACGCAATGGCCTTTGCGGACGGAGCTTATAATTATGAGCCGTGAGGTGTTCAGGGTGTAATGATTATTGCACAGGTTATCTGAACTTGGGCCCATATAGGTCTTTGACACCTATTGTTTTTTCTTCTTTTGGCCCTGTTGACATTTTGTGTAATTCTACATAATCCATTGTGATTTCGGGAAATTTCTTCCATGGAGGTAAAAGTACTTCTTTTGCCCGGGAAGAAAAACGGGGTCAACTCCCAACATTTTTCACAAATGTCTTTTGAAAAAGGTCACCTCAAATTCTGATTTGGTCCCCAATGTTTCATATGGCTGGTTTTGACCGTGTGCGAATACACTGGCCTACATTTTTTTTTTATATCTAGAAGGCTCAAATTGTACCTGAAACTTTAAGATTGGATGCTTTATTTAGATCACAGGTAATTTTACATTATTTGTACACCCTAACACTGGTGGCAGGGCCTCAAAAAGGGGGATTTTATATATTAGCGGATTGACTGGGTTGTACACAATCAGTGATTTGCCCCTCTAATAGGTGTCACAAACCTATAGATCGACAGAACATCATACTGCTTAACACGGTAAACACGCTAGCCTGTGTGCCCGTTCACGAATACTGCATCTAGTCTAGTCTAGTCTAGGTCAGCTAGTAAGAGAGCGTAATCATTTGACACGGCTGGCGAGATGGCAAATAACCTGTCGAATCCTGCAGCTATGGCATTTAGAGGTCACATAATGGGAGAGGTAATTTTAATTTATTGTTGCTTTCGTTGAATATTTACTTCTAAATTGTGATCCATCTCTGAAAACACCACGGGGGCAGAAATTTTGTCTTATAATGCTAATTTGGCAACCCTTGTCTGCAAACTTGACAGATTTATCAGGACAGTAGGTGACAAGTGCACTGCGATCCGCAATATAAAAATAAAAAATACGCATCGCTAAAAGGGTTTCTCCGTGTTTACAACACAAGCCAATTTCACAAAAATAATTAATAGGTCAGCTGGCGTAACAAAACTTTACATAGGACAGCCTCTGGTGCATAACAAATTAGCATAATATTAATAATAATATATAACAGATAACAGATAGTAGCCTAGGAAAGTACTTATTCACATCCAGTCCTGTAGGTATTGCCATGGTATTTCAATAGGGCTAAATTTTAGCAGTTCTGTGTATCCACTTGTCAAAGAACTGTGGAATATTGGTGTTGAGATGTGCTCAAATGACTTCACTTAATATAAAGAGACAAAGAGTTTTTTGTTTTTATTTATTTATTCAAATAACCCCTTTAAATCGGGGCTGCTGTATCCAAGGAAGATACAATACAAATAAAAGGTGTTAGCTAAGATACAGCCTTTTAAGATCATACAAATAACTGGAACATTACAAGCAAACTACAGCAGAGTAAAATAAATCAATTAGTATAAATACTATAAAACTTCCTCTTCTCCCAGGCCTCTAAAAGGAACTGTTTAAAAGCTTCATCAAATTTTTAAAAAGCCTCATTGTTGATGTTGTCATGTAAAATATTTTCACCTAATAAAATCAGCATCTTAGAATATGACATAAAATGACACAGAAAATTGGAATAGATAAGGGGTATCCAAAAGGCTGTGTTGTAAAGTATTTATGCACTTGATTCTTTCTTCTCTATACAGGGGACACAGGAATGTAAAATGGAAATGGTCTTCCTCACCATAAGAACATACAGTGAAACCTCGCTATACCGCCACCCGTTATACCGCCAGCTTTTCGCCGTGGAACGGATCTGAATCACTAAAAATCTCGTTATACCGCCATCCGCCAACAGTTTAACTGTTATATTCATAACTTGAGTATAGTAAATATTGTTCGTTATACTGCCAACGTAAATTTAACCCCTACTCCCCACTCCCCACCTCTACCTAAATCCAGCTAACAGACGGAACATCACTTGGCGCCACAGTCTGTGCTTGTTACTCAAACACCAATCCTACTACACACTCTTCGCTTTTTGGAAGCGAAGTCCTGATAGGCCTACTGATGGGGCATGCAGTGGGAAAGGCGGGTCACAGTTCAATCTCTTCTCGCTCAATAGGCCTAGAGAGTTTGCGAATGAACGGAAGCGCGCGCGAGGTGATGCTTCGACTGGTTCGCACCGGTCGCGGGGTACGATGCAAACAGCACACATTGATCTATGATGACGTAGGCCTAGCGCTCGTGTGATTCTCCGACCCTCATGTGTAATGTGTGGTAGAAAACTTCTTTTCTTATCATTCTCCAACTTGACACATACGCTTTCAATCCTTAGTTCTTGCTTGTTTTTAATAATTTTAACTCTATTGTTTTAATGGGAGATAACTGCATTATTTTAGACATGTTAGCCAGTCCAATGTTGGTAAATTACTTATTTCCCTTGTTCTACATGGTATTTTCGTTGTACCGCCATTCTCGTTATACCGCCATTTTTTCTGTTTGCCCCTTACCTGGCGGTATAACGAGGTTTCAGTGTAATATACATTGTGGAGAGTCAGTCATACTTCTGTTACACAGGTCCTAGCTTAAGCCTAGTGTATTTGCTTGTGTCCTGAACGTCAATGTATTTACATAAAAATTGAGGCCGCCTATTAAATATGGTTCAAAATAAACATGGGTTTTGATTTTACAGTAAAAGTTAAGGGACTTTTTGCTTTCTACTGCATTTTTCCATAAGTTATACTTTAAAGAATGGCTGACTCTTTTGTAAACTGGTAAAACAGCAGCGTGGTCATTGGCTGTCATCAAGTGTTCAATGCCAGATTATGTTAAGATATCATTAATATATCTTACATAAGGCCATGATGAACTTTTACCATTTCTAAAGTTAGTCATCAGCTTATTAAATACATGTACTGGTACAAGTTTGACTAGTCTATGTTCTGGTAGTTTTCACAATCTCTTAAAGAAACTCAGATATCTACAATTCATAGTAAATATAAACTGTTGGGTCCCATCCAAGATCGCCAGGAACAGCTTCGCAAGCAGGTCGTTGATTGTTCTTTAGATGACGCGTTCCAATCTGGTACTAAAATTAAAAAGAGAAGAGTTTAACATTAAATGCTCGTACCTTCACTTCACTACAATTCCTTCGGTATATGTTGCCTGCTATATAATATATACCAAACTTGGTTGTACAACTCGGCATGGTGCTCATCTTTCTATTTATTGGTTCTTACTCTTGAGACAAATGTTTTGTTCCCCTCAGGTATGCCTCCACCAATCAAGAAAGTGCTGTAAACACATTTTGTCATCAATCAAACGGAAGATTAAAAAAAATTAAAAGCAAGTGTTATAACAAGGAAGTAAGAGCTTTTTCAGGACACTCCGTCTCAGTGAGATTAAGACACTAAAGAAACAAGAAGAACATTTGATCTATCTGATACTTTATTGAATCTCAACGTGTAGTTTGTTTTTTATTTACAAATTTTCATTTTATAATAATTGTCGGGACAGAAAGGACAGAACAACATGCTAGCACGAGGAACATTAAAATGTTGCTTCATGAAAGAAATCAAATTTGTGCTAGTTACTGGGATATTAATTTTTCTCAAAATATCAAATAACGGAAGTTAACCGGTATCTCTCTCTATTGTATACATGTATAAATATAATATACAGTATGTTAATAGAGGCAGAGTAAAGGCACAGCTTGTGATAAGCTACTTTTCTTGTTATCATGGTCAGGTACTTCTGTTTTCTTGGGTTTTTCTTTTTGTATTTTCTACATTAGAAGCAAGTTCTAGACACCCTGCCTATTGTGTCATAATATAACCAGAACTAATATCATACGCTCTCATTTATCATGCTTTGGGGG
>JAWQUT010000041.1:3121436-3161151 GCA_033807755.1 Ellobium chinense
TCCCCCGACCACCATGATGTAAACATTGTGTTTCTAAGTGGAAACATGCCAGGTACTACCTGCTGGTTAAGGTCTTTGACACGTATTGTTTTTACTTCTTTTGGGCCCTATTAACATTTTGTGTTATTCTAAATATACCACTGTGATTTGGGGAAATTTCCTCCATGGAGGTTAAAGTACTTCTTTTGCCCGATCTTTTAACGGGAAGAAAAAGGGGGGTCAACGCCCAAAATTTTTCACAAATGTCTTTTGAAAAAGATCACCTCAAATTCTGATTTGGTCCCCAAATTTTCATTTGGCTGGTTTTGACCGCGTGCGAATACATAGGTCTACACATTTTATTTTTTTATCTAGAAGGCTCAAATTGTACCTGAAACTTTAAAATTGGATGCTTTATTTAGATCACAGGTCATTTTACACATTTCTACACCCTAACACTGGCTGGCAAAGCCCCCAAAAAGGGGGATTTTATACCAGTATATTAGCGGATTAATTGGGTTCTACACAATCAGTGATTTGCCCTTCTAATAGGTGTCACAAACCTTTTTAGGCATGGTTGCTGATGGATCCAGTGTACTTCTGAAAGGGGAAGGGAAGAAAAGGCTCAGGGGACCTGAGCTGGAGAAAAACCAGAACCCTTTCCATCACAGCCAAAAATGAGAGGGAGAGAGAGAGAGAGAGAGAAGGAGAGAGAGAGAGAGAAGGAGAGAGAGAGAGAGAAAGAGAGAGAGAGAGAGAGAGAGAGAGAGAGAGAGAGAGAGAGAGAGAGAGGGAAAGAAAAGAAATATCAATAATCAAATTAAGAATTTTAGGACTCAATTCATCCAAATAATTATAGAGGGTCCAGGAGGTAGATTTTACCCTCAAGATAGCCTTATTTGGAGAAATTCTACTGATTCTTGTTTCTTCTCTTCTCCTCTCTTCTTTCTTTCTTTGCATCAACCCCTTATTTTTTCCAGAAGCATTTTCTGGTCTCCTAGATCAGGCCCCATAAAGGTCTTTGACACCTATTGTATTTTCTTCTTTTGGCCCTATTAACATTTTGCGTTATTCTAAATATACCACTGTGATTTGGGGAAATTTCTTCCATGGAGGTTAAAGTACTTCTTCTGCCCGATCTTTTAACGGGAAGAAAAAGGGGGGTCAACGCCCAAAATTTTTCACAAATGTCTTTTGAAAAAGATCACCTCAAATTCTGATTTGGTCCCCAAATTTTCATTTGGCTGGTTTTGACCGCGTGCGAATACATAGGTCTACACATTTTATTTTTTTATCTAGACGGCTCAAATTGTACCTGAAACTGTAAAATTGGATGCTTTATTTAGATCACAGGTCATTTTACACATTTCTACACCCTAACACAGGCTGGCAGGGCCCCAAAAAAGGGGGATTTTATATATTAGCGGATTAATTGGGTTGTACACTATGAGTGATTTGCCCTTCTAATAGGTGTCACAAACCTAAAAGCGCTACACCTTGTCCAAACCGCTTTAGACCATCATTAGGGTGCTGCCCCCGATCCTCCGCATTTCGGGGGCCAGAGCGATGGGGAGGTTGGACTGCAGGGATAGTAGGGATTGCCAGTGACGCAATCGAGTAATAGTGGGTTAAAGGGAGATGATTCTTTTCAAAACAATCCATCAACTGGATAACCAGTTTTTTTTAAAATATGTACACCCACTTATCCAGGTCTTTGAGAACCCGTACTTTGCCCAGGCCTTGTGACATTTCCTTTCACTAACATTAACTAACTTCCGGAGTAAAGTGCATGAAAACTGCATGAAGCGAATTTTACTAACCATACTGGCTGATAGTGTCAGTTTGACATTGGTGGGCCATTTGCAGGAATATCTAATACCATACAGGAATGCAGGAAAACTGCTGGTCTTTTGGAAATTCTGGCAAAATTCAGGAGGTGTTTATCTCTAGACTGGGCCTCCTCTTGAAATAAATCGAGAAAAGTAACCTATGAAGTTTGAATCATTCCTCTTCAAGTGTAATTGAGAAGATCGCTAAAAAGCTAAGGACAGACAAGTTACTGCCAGTAGTGCTTGACAGTTTTTAATCATCCCACACATGACTTGGCACCATTGTTGACAATGCAGTCTCAAAATTGGTCATCAAATTGCTATAGCTCTCAGTTAACAGTTGGCCTCGTGCTTACACTGTGACGAAAATGATGATGAAGATGACTGTCACAAGGACAGTAAATGGCAGCCATGTCTTGATAAAACCACAGGCACTGTGAAAAAAAAAAAAAATGTTGTTTATGCATCAGAAATGACCTCTTACTCCTACATACCAATCATTGGTAACCAACCATACCCTAAAAACAACAATGGTGTATTAGGAAAGGTGTAGAGTGGAGCACATTGAATGCAGACAAGCTTGTGCATTCACATGGATACTAACTAGGTCCTAATTTTCCTTCTCTATGTCTCAGGTACTTTTGAATATACGTAATATGATATGTATGAGACCTGCCCGATGACTTCACACTGAGCAAATTTGGATCATCCATGATTAAGAAAAATAAAGGTCATCTTCCATGTGACTTGTGAGTAGTTCTCAGAAACTGAGGACTATCAAGTCTGAGTTTGTGAGTGTTAACTGCCGTCATTTTTAAGAATACAGTATATGCAGTTTTGAGAATTTTACAAGAGAGCTTCATATACTGCATTTTTATTAGTAAGGGGTGCAAAATCTCAAAAACCGTATAAACAAATTTAGACACAGCTTGGTCATTTTTTGTGATAAATGTACGAAACTCAGATAGAAAAATGCGCCATGCCTTGGTCCTTTGCGTGGGTATAAAAAGTCAGTTTCGCCCAAAACTGCATATACTGTACAGTCGAGTCCATGTATGTCGAAACCAGATACCTCCAATTATTTATTAGTCGAAATAAAAAGAAATAATAGTTTTTTTTCCTTATTTGCGTCTATTAATTATCCTTGCATAAGACGAAGTAATTAATGCCCATTTCTGATTAGTCCAACTGCTCAGCGCTGCCACAGGGGCAAAATCACCTTCTGGCGTCTTCCCCTCGTGGTACTAAACAACGCCGATGGCTTGAAAAACAAACAAGACGGTGCCGCGGATAGAGAGAGGCAATAAAACTGGACACTGCGAGTGCCAATAAGTAGCACAATAAGTAGGGCGTGTGTATTAGTATATTACACCACCGCTGATAAGACAGTAGGGGGAAGCGAATGCGGGAGGGCTCGGCGGTGCTGAAAAATCGATCGATAATTAAACATCTCGGCAGCAGTGTATACATACACTGGCCCATTGCACTGTGACGGTAAATAAACAAGAGGCTGCCCTCGTGACCTCCCCAGTGTGCTCGCTCGCTCGCGTACGGTTGACTCATCTTTATCATTTTCAACTTGAAAATTAAATTGAATTTGTCCTCTAAATAATGGCTTCCTCTAATCCTGTAAAGAGAAACCTCAAGACTCTTTCCATTGAGTCGAATATTAACTCACTGGAGACTGACCTATTTCTGGCAGTCAGTACTGCGGGGACTGATCTAAAAAATGGCTGCCACCCCACTGGGACTGAGGACTTTGGGCTGTTTTCAAAACATCACTGCATGTGTAAAAGTTGATACTTATTCATGATTTTTTGCACATAATAAGATAAACATGAGCTCTAACAAAATATGAAATCAGATTTTTGATGCATACAATAGTTTTTTCTGGAAAATTAATTTTTGTGACCTATATAAAATGCAGATGTAGATGGACCACCTCGCTAGTTTTGCCTTACTGCAGGTCGTAAGGGTACAAAGGAAAGTTCAGAATCACTGTCCTCATCATGATTATTCAAATCNGCATAAACACCCCTTAATGAGTAGAAAATGTATACCAAATACACGTCATTCCATTCATGCATTCGAGCTCATTCTAATCGTCAGTAAATTGCATTAAAATTAAATAAACACTGTCCATACATTGTTTACTTTCCAATTCCAGTCAGTAATTAAAAAAAAATCTGGTAAATGAGAATTTCAGATAGAAATTTGTCCCGATTGGCTGCGGGATAACAATGTGTGTTTTGGTACAAACGTCTTGCGCTCTTTTTGTCGATGGCTTAATCCCCATGCATTGGATACGTCACACTTTAGATGCTCTTGCATGAAGTGTGAATAGTGCTGGACAGAGATGCGTTGTATTCAAAATGGTAATCCCTTTGATCAGAGTTTTCAATTTCAGTGAATTCACTTTGGACTGATCCATTGTATTATGAAGTAAACGGAATATTCTGGAAAGTAAATGAGCATGAGAAAACCCATTTTATGATATTACTGCTATACATAAGGTGGTACCGGTATGGATCCATCCTTGAATTACAAATGAGGATGGAAGATGATTCATTAACACATATTGAAATTCACATTTACTTAAAAAGGAAATAGGAAACAAACATAAACATACCACCTAGATCCAGGAAAGGGATTCCAAGTAATATACCACCTGTATAGATTCAGATAGGCAGGTTGGTCTATTCAGGCGGCATACTACCCTTCTAAAGCTTGCCATATATAAAACTATTCAGCACATGTAGAAAACAACGAAGATGTTTCTTAATGAATATATGCAATTTCGAAGCGTTGTCAAATATAAGTACAACAGTAATGTCATCCCATGGTTTTGACAGATGTAATATATATGAAAACTAATTTAACACTATATTCACACTATATCAATTGAGTAGACCATGTTATACAAAATTTTCGCTTTGCTACGAGAAAGTAGTTTTCTAGAAAACTATTAAGATCATAATAGAAAAGAACAACTAACGCTATAAAAGAGTGTGGCTTCAGAGATATGGCTAACGTACAGTGAACAGTGTCGCCGTGGAAGGCTCACACAAGTGCGTAATCCGTGCACAGGCAGTTGTCCTATGTGTAGACCGGTGGAAAGGTAGGGAGGATGCAGATGAGGGGGAATGACTTCCTCCACGTGCCAGTGAACTCCGGTAGCAGTAGGCGATCCCACACAGATCGAACAAAGTGCAGTTCTTAGTGAGGCGAAGAGAGGAGTTGGCTCGCGTGATGACAGTTTGCTGAACTTCCAAACGATATTCACTAGAAAAGGATGCTGCCCTCGCTGAGGCTATCGATTTTGAAGTTTATAATGCTTACTACTCCCTTCTTCATTTCATTGTTCAGCACAGTAAGGGACACCACTCCAGAAATTCCCTGGCAATGGTTCAACTCTGTCATTTCTCACCATCCACACTCTCCCTTGCTTTTCCCTTGCCCTGTCCTCAGGGCAACCGCACGCTCACTCAACTCTTATCTCTCAGCCGTGGAAAGATCCCCCATCCTTCCTGAAGGCCCTCTTGAGATATCCTGCCGACATTCGCCAAGTGTAGACCGTTGGAAAGTAGGGAGAGTGCAGACGAGGCGGTGACTTCCTTCACGTGCCAGTGAACTTTGGTAGCAGTAAGTGATCCCACACAGGTCGAACAAAGTGCAGTTATTGGTGAGGCGAAGAAAAGAGTTGGCTCTCCTGATGACAGTTTGCAGAACCTCCAAACGATATTCACTAGAAAAGGACGCTGAGGTTATCGACTTACTTTAAAGTTTATATGCTTACTACTCCCTTCTTTGTCTCATTGTTCAGCATAGTAAGGAACACCACTACATTACTGTATCATCACAGATCTACTACAAAAAAAAAACCGTATAGAAAACGTATTAAGGTGTAGATGCTGATAGTGTGGTTGTCTGTTGGTTGTGTATCCTCCTATCCTTATCCCTTCCTTGTTCTCTGTGACCTGATCTGCCTGTATTTCCAAATCCTTGTAGTCTAAGCCCCACCATCATGGACCCCAGCATGACCTGGACAACAAACCCACGAGGTTCCATGAAGGCTGGAGGTCAGGAGATAGTCATTTTGTCATCCATTTTGGACCTTTCGAAGCATGGACTGCCAAGTCTGTCATGATTACTGCTTTCCTATTGTAGTCTTAGAGAGCCACCTCAGAGCTGCAGTGACTGCCTCCACCACCTCCATTCTCGAAGTTGTTGTTCAGCACACTCAACTCTGGTGCTGACCCTGCCTCTCACTCTCACTGAGAAACGCCATCCGAATTTCTTGCCATGCAACGCGGACCCTTCTGGGAATACGATATCCTCATCTTCTATCATCTATGAGCTGCTTAATCTTGAAGTTGGCTCAAGAACACTCTGCACTCCTTGCCAGGGATGATGATTACTTTCTGAAATTCATTCATGATCTCTCCAAGATGACCCAGACCTTTCTCTCGACTGTATCTTAAATTGAGGTGAGCAGAACAACTATTTTCTATTTCTGCTTGTGTCATCCATGACATCCTTCTTTTACATCTTGTGCCTTTGATGTCAGCAGTGTTTTCATATACAGTAGTAAATATCCCTCGTCCTCCACTACTCCTTGACCTGGGCAAGCATGTATTTTGTTTTTATTAAAAATGAATCCCGCCACGACTTGAGTCTTATTTGTTGCAATAGGGGTATTTTTAGTGTGCTCCAAAACAATGTGCATACATATTCATTCTGGCTTGAAAGAAAACACTCTAACCCTAAAAAAAAAATTCTAACAAAAGGTTTCTCACAGATTTTAGGCCCTTGTGGACATTGGTGAATGACAGGGAAAAAGTCTACCAAAATCTGATGTCCAAAGTTCTCTTTATTGCCATTAAAAGATTACTATTAGGGTTTCTACTTAAAGAAAGAAATTGAAATCACATTTTGTCTTTCTGAAACATCAAGAATGTAGTAAGCAACATAATATGGAAAAATATGAAAGTGAGAATGTCTACCTACTTGTTCAGAGGGCTGACAGCTAAACAGAAATCATGTTAGTGGTTTTGCACGAAAATATGTTTTAAAGACAGGTTCATTTTGAAACAAGCGTCACATAACCAAAGCTGTGGGCTTTTTAATATAGCAGTTAGAACTTTTACATTTGGCGAAAAATGTTGTAAAGATGTATTCTACAAATGCTTATGCTCATATATATATATACACTGCTTGCCACAATGTAGGATCTGACCTCACAAAAATGACCTTATCCCCTTGATTTTGATGTGGACTTCAAACACAACTAGAGTGAAAGTTATGAAACCCCGCGACTGATGATGATTCATGACTCCGAACGCAAATTTTAACTCCTCTCATTGATGTATGATTACTATTTTAAAGCATGTAAATTGCCTACTAATTTTAATTAGGAAACAATATGACTAGACAAGGTCGAGAGGAAAATGTGGTGAATAAGTAGCAACTATGATTTTCTTATCTATTTAAAATGTACTCAATACTATACTGTTAATCACTTCGAAGTTATTCGTTTACATACTTTAAAACTTAATGACAGAGATAATGCCTGAAGAAAATAAGGTTGACAAAATGAGGAGGTGCAATTATTCAGTATTCAGCAACTTTCAACTGTTAAACCGATACCAGTGATGCATGAATCATAAATTATTAACAGAAAATGGGCCACTACAAAATCGGACATTTGGACACAGTGACATCATACAAGGAAACAAAACTGAATGTGCATGTAAACTAAATTTCTTTGACTTTTTCGTGAACACACACACACACGGTCATAAATGTCTTGAAAAACTGCTAAAGTCTCGTACCCACAGCCAGGTGATAACTTTTAAGTAATCACAAATTCCCAGTCTCATGATGAGGAATGTAGGGCTGACGATTACATTTACAATGGCAACAGTGTGTGCTGTTGTCAAGATTTCTATTGCAATGAGACAAGTTTTTTTATGTTGTTTTTGGTTTTTTTTTTGAGACTGGACTAAACTTTACCCAGACTGTGATGAATTGTAGTGAATCACCAAGCCAACGGTTTACTAATGCATAGAAAGCTTGACTTATGTTAAATAAGATATAGCTCTAGATTTAATGTGATGATGAAAAACTCTGCGTTAAGTATGTTGCAATTTGCCTGACAAAGATCAAGCCTACAATAATATATTTCTACAGGATACATTTACCTTGTTTGTTACTTTATCATTTAGAATTATGATGTCCGACCAATATGTTTATTTATTTCATTTTTCAGAGCAAGCTTCTGTTGTGGATGAATTAAAACGGCCATGATGATATGATAAAACATCTCTCTGTTCCAAAACTCATTGGTATTTTCACCCACACTTTCATTAGATACTTAAAAATAAAATAGCATTACATGTTTATAATTGGTGTTTAAGCACTTGATTTCAGAGATAACGGTTCATTACAATCACGTGATCCAAAATTCTGGCAGTGACAGAACTTTCCAAATCACTTCACTGCATATCAATGCACATCATTCTAGCATATCTGGTACTCATACAAATTTGGGGAAACTGATCGTCATTTTCTGAATATTTATGTTGACATTACATATTTATGACAACATCACATCCAACCTAAGAAAAGCATCATGGTGTGATCTCCTTAAAAAAACGTAACATTATTTATCAATGGTCAGAAAAACCTCTTAACTTGATGCTAGGGTTCCTTCTGCGACATTATGCTTTGCACATTTTCTTTCACTTTTGTTTCATTTCGACAAAACTGAATTAGAAAAAGAAAATTAGTAAAAGTGAGCAAGACAGAATGGATGGGATTTCCCTTTCTCTTCCTGTAATAACTGCTTTTGGTTGTGTGGCATTGTCTTGCCTGCGGCACTGCTATGTTATCTTAAGCACTTTCAGCCTACTTTTTCGGGGCCGAATTTGAGCATACTGGACGCTCAACACAATCTAGCTAAGCAGTCACATTATATTGTATGTGATTAGCTTTCGCCGATATAATTAAACGTGAACTTGAACAAATTATTCATATAAGTAAGACAGAATGGGTAGAATCAGTAGGAAATCATGGTCACAACCTCTTTACGACATTTGACTCTTACCCTCATACCTAGTCATATTGTTCCCTGACTAAATTAGTAAACAATAAACATTTTTAGGAGAGGTCATCTTATTAGCGTGGTGTCTTTTAGACCTCTGTGTAAAATCATAGCTGCAACAGTTCGGTGTTGTTTCTACCTTTTTTTTTCAGAGGAAAAGAGGGATGGTACTCTTTAGACTACTTATCATTTATCATACTCTGCCGTCATTTTTAAGAATACAGTATATACAGTTTTGAGAATTTCACAGGAGTGCTGAAAAACTGAATATTGTGACCAAGACAACAAATTGCACCAGAAGTTGTTTTTTTTTTTTACGAGCCCACATGATAGGTTACCATCTGTTTCAGCTCTACTACTGTTTTTGTATCAATTTTTGAAATAATTTAGAAGTTATTGTCAAAACTGTATTCTAAAAATTAAAGCCTGGTGATGGTTGCAAATTTAAAAATAACCATTGTGATATATATTAATTAACCTATCAGTAAAAATACCATATATGCCACATTCTGTATTTTTGACAGAAAAACTACGGAAATAAGGCTGGATAACTTCTTAAAATATTTACAAAAACATCACATAAAACTTAACCCTCTAGTGCCCAGCGTATCAGAAAACTGGAGCTCGGACTTTTTGTGCCATTGTAAATAGGGCTGGGCACTAGAGGGTTAAAACTTTTTTTAATTAACTGAAAATTCCAACACTGAAACGTTTTATCTACACAAACGATCAGTATTTGGTAACATACACAACTTGTGAATGATCTTAAGCGTATTGCTTTCAAATCTCTTAAAATAGCTGAAACTTCGAACAATGGCAATCTTTTATCTCCAATAGCTGAATCTACCATTCACTGGTCAATTGGGAAAATGAAATAATGGAGCGAGTAGTTGATTGAGTATAAAATGATGACATGAGAGTATCTTTCCGGCAAATGAATGTTAACACTCTAATTGTGTGTGTGAGAGATAATAATGTTCACATATTTAAACATATTTATGGCTTTCTGTATCGGTACTGTTACTGTAGTGTTTGCAATGTTATTTTGGCTAAAGGCCAGCTTGATCAGACTTAAGATTAACACAATTGATAATCAGGATTTCTGACTGCTGAAATTATAACATTTAGTCATAATCAGTAGTTAGATCTTTGCTGTAAGAATTCACAGTCAGATTATGCAAGAACTTGTGTCTGTTCGATGGCATGAGAGGCAAGAGTTTGTCAATGATATCAATTTTCTTGCATGGGGGCACACCACGTGGCTTTGTCAGACACCTTTGCTCAATCTAAAGCTGGAAAGACTTCTGTAAGAACTCGAGTTTTGTTTCTTCACCAGCAAATGATGTTTTGTAGTACAGACTTTCTCACCCTCAATGAAAGGTGACACAAACCATGTGTGCCAGTTTTAGTCGTTGTGGTAGCTTGTTCAGCAAATGGTGGCTCACGCCGGATTGCCAGTCCCGGAAATGATGCGGCTCCATCAAAATGGGTATGCACCTTGCCTTCCGCACACAACAGACGAAATAGTTGAAGTCACAGACTTTCCCGGGCCGCTTCATTACTTTTTCAATTTGGAATGGCAGGCGTTGGCTGACATAAAGGTGTGTCTTGGTTGGAAGAATTTGAGGGTGATTTTCTCTGCCTGAATTGCATCACTGCTCACCAAAACAATGAGCATTGCAAAAAAGTGTCCAGTTTTTTTGGCCACTGCAGTTGTCTAACCACAGCACTACTTCATCCTCATCGCGAACTTCTAAAAGGAACTGATGGAATGTGGATGCTACGTCTTCGTCCTTGCGTCCAAACACACCCTCATGCCACAAAGCCGCAAAACTGGATCTTCCTTTGGAGACTGCAGCAAAGACCTCATTGCAAACAGTCAGCCTGCAAGTGAAAATTGCTGATTTGATGATTCATATGCGGCAGCATCACTGAATGAATGTTGAATGAACTCAGAAATGTCACAGACCTCCTCTCAAGTGCAATCTTGCTTGTGCAATTCCATCTCAGAACACATTTCACATTATTCATGACCTAAAAGTAAAACAGTCATCAATATGTTCATGGCTTTGAAAATCTTTTGGAAGTGGCTGTAGGATATCTTAGTCTGACTTTTTTCAATGTAATCCTTGTGCATTTGTGCAACCGTGATAGAGCTTAAAGTTTTGTACACAACACACTGGGGTCTTGGCTTTCTCATGCCTGGGATTCCCACTTGTCCCGGAATCCACTGTAGGGTTGTTTCAATTCAAGTTGCTTTGAGTGGTGGCTAATTGTTTTGAAGACTTTTGATAAGTCATTTGAGGGTCTGTTTTGCAGTGCCAGGAGAAGGGATTTTGAATCTGAAAATATGACACCATCATTTGGCACAGTAATTTCATTTTCAAGATCAACAGATATTCTACCATTTTCTCTGCATTGTAGTTGGAACAAAAGGCACCACAGGGACGGAAAGTCTAGGCTTATCCTCTGGGTGGGTATTAGCATATTGATTAATGCACCAAAGCTAGCACTGCTTGTGGCTTTAAATGCAAATCCATCCATGTCAATGCGGATAATATCTTAGGGGTAAGAGTCTTATTCGTTTCCATGGCAATAGATTTCAAGCACAGGTGCTAGGCTGCTCTTGTCCACTCTTGGGTCAGGGAGTTTGGGCTTCACTAGTGTGGCAATCATCTGCCAGCATGGTGGTTCACTGCTGGCATTTAGATTAGGCCACATATCAGTTGGTAGATGATGTTTGCAAGAAAGATGGTTTTTAGATAAGCAACCTCGGTCGCCACTCCTAAATCTTTTTCCTCTTTTCTACTGACGGATCCACACTAGAATCTCTAGATCTAGATTACTTCACGCATTGATCACCGTAATAGCCTCTATTTTCTAATTTTAGCGCTTACATTAATTGGGGGGGGGGGGNGGGGGGGGAGCTTTTCTAACCGTCTATAGATAGCCTTTTTTAATCTTAATTTTCTACTTCCGTGTGCTTGAATTTGCAGAAAAATGTTGAAAAATATGAAGACCTACTTATGGTTGCCATGGATACCCCACCATTTTGAATTTGTGAATGTGAAAAGTGGCTTTTCAAACCTGTTTAGTATCGAAATTTCCTTGAAAGTCTGAAAATTTGCATGATGCTTTTCAATACAATACAAATAGCCTCATGTATCGGATTTTCAATGTATCAATCTTTTTTTTTTTTGGTGTGTGTAAATTTTTTAAAACAATGTGTAGCAGAAACACATTTGTGCGTGTGTGTTTTTCACCTAAAAAAAAAAATCCGATAATCGAAAAGTCCTCAGGAGTACTGTAGAAATATTACACGCAAAATTTCATTCAATTGAGAAAAAAACTAGATAGATCTAGGTTTTTAGTGGCTGGAAAATAAAGGTTTACTTAAGGGGCCTCCTGAGAGTGATATTGTGAATGCTTGAACTAGGGACTTTTTAAGCTTCAAATTCAGATTCGGCATGGTCAAATTAGGGGAAAAGTGTGAAATTTTTTTGGTATTCTATACGGTTGCCATGGCAACGCCGCCATCTTGAATTGTGTGTATAGAAAATTAGCTATTTTCAAAAGCCTAAGGCTCCTAGAGTATTGAATGTAATCATTTCAAATTTTGTAAACTTATATAGTAGCTCTATAAAAAAAATAAAATGCATTTGTTTTTTGTTTATTTTTCATACAATGTCTGTCACAAATTTTTGACATAATGTGTGTTGATGGATGTGTATTTTTCTCAATTTTCCACCCAACATTCAACTTCCTTTCAAAAACGTGACCAAAATCAAGAAAAATGGATGCATTTTATCAAAACCTATCTTGTGGGAAATATATATGTCAAATTTGAAGTCAATCGGTTTAGAAATAAGAAAGCCTTTGGAAAAAGAGTGGAAAAAAAGAACATTTTGAGAAAATCGCAATTGAAGTTTTGATAGCGTGTTTATACAAGGCTAAGATGACCATCTAGAGGTGCCCTTTCAGGGCATAAAATGGATGTTTCTGGCCTCAACGGTTATTTTTCTCACAGCAGATGAGGTCAAAGTGTCTAAAAATTACCAAAAGCCCAATTTCGATATTTTAACCCCTAGACCCCCTTTTCAGAAGGCGCACCCCCCCTTAAGACAAGCTTTAGAAAGGTGGTATGTATGCCACCTGAATAGACCAACCTTCCTATCTGGATTTGTATAGGTGGTATATCACTTGAATCTCTTTCCTAGATTGTTGGTTTATTTTTGTTTGTTTCCTATTTTCCTTTTGTTGGGTAAATGTGAATTTCAATGTATTAATAAAACACCTTCCTTCCTCATTTGTAATGCAAGGACAAATGTATGCCAGTGCCAACTGATTTACTCCGTACAGCGGTAATGTTATAGAGTGGGTATTCTTATGCTCACCTACTTTCCAGAATGTTCCATTTACTTCATAATATTAATAGATTGGAATCAGTCCAGAGTGAATTCACTGAAATTAAAAACTCTGATCAAAGGGATTACTGCACGGAATACAACGCATCCTTGTGCGGCACTATTCACACTTCATACAAAAGCATCTTAAAGTAGGACATGCACATCAAAAATAGTCTAATTTTCCATTTTTCAATACTTTTTCTTTCTAAACATTATCTATGGTGCCCACTGAGTCAATTTTGCGAAGAAAGAGCATCATTCTGTTACCGTGCGCGTATGTAATATGACGCAATAAGGCGAGCTAGTTACCGGGTTTGGCCCTTGCGTCCAGAATTATTCCCCTTCTCCGATCAGCAGAAGCCTGTGGCAAAAACGCTGACGTCACTTACATTCCAGTAGCTACAGACANAATAAGGCGAGCTAGTTATCGGGTTTGGCCCTTGCGTCCAGAATTATTCCCCTTCTCCGATCAGCAGAAGCCTGTGGCAAAAACGCTGACGTCACTTACATTCCAGTAGCTACAGACATCTCTACCTGACAATGTATCATTCAGCTTCTAATTAAGGTTCTGGTATTCCAAATTCAAGTTTGATAGTGTAAGCCAGAAAAAGTATTCTGCATTTTATTGCCTCAGCATGATTTTGTTTGGCATATCTATTGTTCACAGAGGAATTAAAACATTCATACCACCATGCTATCACTCGTCCGCAGCGCACTGGCTAGACCGCTTGGCCATGTGGCTAGAATGTATTTGATGTAAGTTTATCACCACGAGCGCAGTGGTTGTAACAATTCGAACTTTGGCTAATGTAACCCTGTGAGTTGTCTGGGGCCAGCAGAGGCGTTATATCAAAATAATACACTGTATCATTATTACAGACACTTGAAAGACTGTTCTATTGGAATAATAGGGCATCATATGATTTAATATGGTCTGTAGGATGGTGCAGTCTTCCTTTAAGTATCACCAAAACAGTGCATGGGGATTAAGCCGCCCACAGAAAGAGCGCAAGATGTTTGTACCAAAACAACGCACTGTTATCCCGTAGCCAATCGGAATGAAATTACCATCTGAAAATCTTATTAACAAGATATTTTTTTTTATTACTGGCTGGAAAGTAAACAATGTCTGGACCAAAGTGTTTATTTACTTTTATTGCAATGTACTGACAATAAAGATGAGTTTGAATGCATGTAAGAAATGATCTCCACTTCTAACCAGCGTTATGGGGTGTTTTTGCATTAGTATAGCTGTGCGCCGTTTCCATATTACGAAGCCATCCATCTTGATCAATACAAAAGTGATGACAACTAATGAGCTAGTCTTCCTGGTTACAGCCAACCAGGAAATTTTAAAAGCCATATAGGCAAGTCGCCGGAGTTCTCATGGCAGAAGACGATCAAAGGGATTACATTACTGAACAAGGCAGTGTTTAAACTTCTTAATAAGAATCGCCATCACAGTTTATCAAAGTATAAGTTCCTGGGCGCAGCTAACTAACACAGGATATATCAGATACCACACTGGCCAACTGCCGCGGTCCTGTTTGCAGAAGACAAATGAAAGGGATTACCACAATGAACATGATGCACTGGCGTCCAGCATTGCTTACACTTCACAAGGAAGCTTCTAGATCAAAAGTGATGATAGCTAATTTTCCTGGTTGCGGCCAGCTACCTGGGAGCACATTTTAGAAACCTCGTTTCACTGAATGCCATATTGGCTAGTCCTTGACGATTCACTTGGCGGTGATGATCAAAGAGATTACCTTACAGAATGCCACGCACTGCGGCGTCCAGCTTTGATCACCCTTCACAAGAACATGCCTCAATGAAAAGTGAAGACCGGTCAGGTGACCGACTGTCCCAGCACAATTTTATTGAGATTATAAGACTTTTAAACAAACGGTAATAGTTGTTATGACCGTTTAAGGAGTACACATGTAACTCTCTAAACACAGTGCAAGAAAGCAGATCTACGTCTGTGGAATAAAAATAATGCAATCATATCAAAAGGCATTTAGTATTTTTAAACTGAAAATGTCTTGTTTAGTAACTGGAGGTGCTTTAACGGGTACTTGTGACAAGACATTTGCGCAGTACTACTGTACTTCTGAATATTTGAGAGGCGGGTTATAGATGGCATACTAACTCTTAACACACTAGATCTACCTAATTATGTGGGCTACCACTTTATGATGCAACAGCAGAAACGTTAAATTGACCCCATCAGTGCACAGTCCCATTTTTTTCATACATATTCACATAAGAGACACACTACACCTCTGTTGATAACAAGCAAAATCATGTTGCGCAGATGATAAAGGTACAAGAACATGTGCACTTAGCTTAGAAACAGCAGGTATATCATAAGCTGAGATTGTTATGTTCATTGTTTTTTTTTTCACATGCTGTTGCATTCGAAAGTGGCATAACCCCCACCCCCAACCACGAATATAATACCTGTATTTTCACTCCACACAATTAATACACAAGTGCAGTTGTCCCACTGAATACAAACACCTGGAGTGGTGACTTTCGGATGTTACGCGACTTATAACAACTATGACCTTTACTACCTTTTTTAATTGCACAGAATGCTCATCTACCATTCTAAATGACTATACAAATTGAAACACACTCACCTCACATATTTCCCATGGATTAACATGAGAAAACAAAGTTTTACCATGTTCCAGTGGGTGCTGTCATTGTAATCCATCAAATTCAAGGCCATAGCCACATGGGAGTGACAATTATCACAGCATAAATTGTGCTGAAGAAAAAGAAAAGCAAAGATTACCCATACTGTTCCATATGCAGAGGGAATACATCATGGCCAAAGACTTGCAAATGCTTATGAATGACAAGATCTATGACCAAAACAATCTTTCTAATGAGCTGCAATTTGTTTTTGTTTGTGACTTCCGTTGTGCCAAGCACTGACTGACCTACTGTTGGTAATAAAAAGCAGATTAAAATATTGATTGAACAGCTGGTTGATATTACTGTGTAAAGTACTGTATAAATAGGAGGGGGGACAATGGGGAATGGGGCAAGGACAGCGTCTACTATTAATCTTCATGTAGCAGGCTGATACTTGTATTTAATACTTTCTCTCTCCTAGGTTTCAACATGAATACTTGACATTCAGACATAAGGGGAAAAAACTGCAAAAGGACAAGTTGTAAACTACAAGCCTCATACATGCACCAACACATATATATATACAACGGTTCAAACATTGTTTCTCTTTAAACATTTATTATTTCTTACATTTCTTTGTTAACCTATCCAACCATAATTAAAAGTATGGGTACCAACAAACTTATGTTCCATACAAAATTTTTTAACTCCTAGTCTCTGAGAGATCTCTTTTTAAAAATTCTTTTTTTAACTGAAGCAATATATCCTCAGGTGTCCCCAGCAGTCAGATGCAGAGGTCCTGATGAAGTACAAAGACAGAGAGACAAAACTATGACTATTTGAACAGGGGGGAGATTGTTGCTATTGTTGTGCTGCTGCTTCACTAATATTTGTGTCGTTATTCCATTTGGTATTGTTGAATGGGGTGTTGGGGACAATTCCCCTACATTGTTAGTTTAGGGTGTAAAACACAGAGTTATGACATCACTCATTAAATAAGGTATACACACGTTTATTGCTGTACAAGAAAGTCCAAGTGTATTAAGTCACATAATCATAAAAATCATTCATAATCCAGCAATCTGTAGTGATAATTCTGTAGTGATTCTAGTCCTACCTCTAGTTCTAGTCTTAGTTCTCTCCCCGTACAAGGGTGAGCATGCAATTTTTATACTTTTGGCTACAGTGCCGGTCACTGGATGAACTCATGCACCATTCCAGAAGTGACGCTATTTCTATAAAAGGGAAAGGGGGTTGGACGTCTACCCAGGACGCTCTATGCTTGGTCGGGCTAGTATGACCCCTGCGGTGTCGACCCGACTCAAGCCACTAACCTGACAACTATATTTATGGTGATCTTTTAAGAGCGAGCCAATACCCTAACTATTACACTAGCAAAGAGAATGTTGTCAAAAGTGATCCATCACGGCTTGATGGCTAAGGCCATTAATTTTATCTAAATAAGGTATTGTATCATATAATGTTGGAGATTGTTGCTATCAAAGAGAATGTTTTCAAAAGTGATCCATCACAGATTGATAGCTAAGGCCAAAAGTTTTATCTAAATAAAGTATCGTATCATGTATATAATGTTAAAAAAATCATATCTGCTTTATTGTATTTCCTTTTGCAATAACTTTTACCTGTTGATTAACTTTTGTGATGTTCAGTAGGATGTTTCACACATCAACCATTTACCAATGATAGTAATGTTGTTTATATACCTGGCCAGCTGTAACCTCCAAATCTGGATGCTCATGCTCATTTTAATAATCAGCAGAAAATGCCCTTTCCAAGATCTATAATACGAGGGCTGTCCCAGGGGAAACCGGAAAAGGGCTATAAAATCAACAGTTTTAGCTTTATTTTGACCTAACTTTCACACAAAGTACCTTGAATTATGGTTTATTTTTCGATATAATCACCATTACGATTGATCCAATTTTCCCATCGCTGGACCAGGGAGAAGACACCCTCCCTGAAAAAAGTTATGTCAAGAGATTTCAACCACTCCTGCACAGCTTCAATGAGGTCTTCGTTGTTCGTGAATCTCTGTCCAGCCAGATGATGCTTCAAGGGACTGAAAAGGTGGTAATCAGAGGGGGTTAGATCAGAACTGTGAGCAGGGTGGGGTAAAACTTCCCAGCCATACCTTTGGACCCAGTCTTTGGTGATGTTTGCGGTATGAGGGGTGGCGTTGTCATGCTGCAGAATCACATTGCTGGTCAATTGCCAGGTCTTTTGCGGCATATAGCCTCTTTCAGTTTATCAAGAGTCTGATAATATCTGTTGGCATTGATGGTCTGTCCTGGATCCAAAATGTCGAGATGCAAAATACCCTGAGCATCCCAGAAAACCATGGCCATGATCTTCTTTGCAGACGGCAGAATATTAAACTTTTTCGGTGGTGGTGAAGAGGGGTGTTTCCAAGTCATGGAATCTCGTTTTGTCTTGTCTCTGGCGTTGAATGATGCAACCATGTCTCGTCACCTGTAATTATACGTCCCAAGAAGCCTTCATCATAGCCTTGGAAGTCACCAGCCGCATTCGCATTACCCTCACCAACCCTTCTGCACCATGTCAACAAAGTCTCGCAGACACCAACTCTCTGTGTCTTGTCAGTCAGTTGTGTTGGAACCCATCGAGCAGACACCTTGTGGTAGCCCAACTAATCAAAAACGATTCTATAGACCGACGATTTGGAAATATCTAACAATTCCGATATTTCACGAATTTTGAGCCGCCTGTCACTTTGAATGAGCTCTTCGACAGGGTTGACATTGTCTTCTGTCTTGACAGAAAGACAAGGCCCTTGCTTATGATCTTCGACAACTGTGTGCCCGGCTTTGAACAACTTACACCACTCATATATCTGTGACTTTCCCAAGACTTTCTCACCATAAACTGCTTTAATTTCTGTGTGGATTTTATTAGGTTTCAGCCCCTTTGCGTTAAGAAAACGAATGACACTTCTCACCTCTACCTATGCCCACTTTTCTAAAGGGATGGCCATTTTTGTTGAGCTGTCAAATACATTTGTATTGAACGGTGCTCATGGTGCTTCATGGGGAATTCCCGAAATGATTGATCTACAAGTGTGCGTTTAAGGAATTGCAAAAATTTTAAATAGCTTCCAAGATATAGCCCTTTTTCCGGTTTCCCATGGGACAGCCCTCGTACTATCATATTAGTAGAGCATTCTGAAATATTAGGGTTTTTGGGATGCTCTGAAATTTGCTAAGCGGAATCTGTCATAAGTTCTAGCAATCAGAGTTAATGTCAATGCATATTAGCAGACATGAGGTATATTTTCATTGTCCTTGCTACTGCCAACAATGGTACGCCACACTTGCCACACTATCATTATACCACTTCTACTAGCACCAACCACATGACTACCATCACTATTCATCACACAACCGCACCACAATGTACCATTATCAGCACCACTACCATCACTCCCACCACCATCATCACAACAATCACCATCATCATTTCTACGACCACGATCCTCACTACTACTGTCACCGTTATAATACCACACTATCACCATCACTTTCACCATCAGTAAATCCAACATTACCACCATCGTGCCATAATTATTTCTCTACTACCACTACTATTCTCACTACTTTGGTGCCTTTCAGATTATCTTGTCACTAAAGAAAATAGTCAACGTATATAAAGCATTAATGTGATGAGGGTATCATGGTCTTGCTTGATCATGATGATGGCCATGGTGAGGACATGTGGATGCAGTATGGTACTTCTGAGATTTGCTTTAATCTTTTATAACCATTTTATCACTTAAAGCCCACTATCAGTTTCAGAAGCTTGACATGATTGTGTGTTTCTGCTTTAGGCAATCAGATCAGTCATTAAATTATTTGGTGGGTCACGGACTAAAAAGTTCACTTTGGATGCGATTGGTGTCGATACTCAAAACTGTATTACTTTGCGTTCACAAAATGTGCCTTGAATCTGCTTTACTGTACAAAATGTTTTATGTCTAAAATTGCTGACAGACTGTCTTGTCTCTTTGGTAACAAAAACAATCTGAATTGGTCCGGCCAGATACAGATGTTGTTGCATCAAATGTCAGACACCCCAGCTGTTACTGACATGTCTGGCATAATAAAACAAGGTTATTATTAAATGTGGACACACACGTCACAAAATATTTTTCTGTTTCCCAGTACTTTTTTCTCCCTGAATATTACCTGTGGCGCACATATCGAGACAATTAGGTGAAGAAAGAGCAACGTTTCCCCTGCACCTAGAGTTATTCCCCTTCCCCGAAGAATGGCGGCTTGTGGCTAAAATGATAACATCACTTACGTTTCAGCAACTACAGACACCTCTATCTCTAAGTGTTATTCAGCGCTTCCAGTTAAGGTTTTGGTCATCCAAATTCAAAAATAAAGTTTGACTGTGTAAGCCAGGTAAAGTACTCTGCATTTTTATTGCCTCAGCATGATTTTGTTTGACACAGCTGCTGTTTGCAGTGGAATTAAAAGATTCATACCAACGTGTTATTACCTGTCCGCAGAGCACTGGCTAGACAGCAGGACAGTGAGGGTGGAATGTATTTGACATAAACTTATGGCCGCCAAGCGCAAAGGTGTAAGACTTCTGACTTTACAGGACTTAGCCTTGTAGGTTGTATGGGGCAGGCTGAGGCATTATATCATATTAACAGACACTTGAAATACTGTTTTATATGATGTAACCAGGGATGCCACTCTTCCAAGAATTCTCGGAAATCCGAGATATTGGCGGCTCCGAGAATGCCATCCAAGGTCCTTCCGAGAAGCCAGGACGACACTCGGAAGAAGTAAATTCCCAAGATCCGAATTTTTATAGGAAGTTTCGGTACGGCCACCATGCGGATAGATAGCATTCATAATAGACATAGGCATTTCAGTATGGCCGACGTATGGCTAGACAAATTAAAAGTAATAAAAGATCACTTCCAGCCTGAGTAAACGAGTTTCGTAAATTCTGAACTGTCGTGGAAGCCGTTATTTTGGTTTTGAAAACTCATTTGGAGCATGGAAACCACACGAGGCTCATAAATTCGGCATTACGCTTCCCAATGCACGCTCTCTTTTTGCGGAAATTGCCTTGTAGGCCTAGCTTCGGCAGCACTATGACTGGCTAATAGCCCGTCGCTCTTGCTCGTCTTCCTGAGGCGGTATGGTAAGGCTGGTCTACTTCGCAGAACTTGTAGATCTACGTTGAATTGCGGAGATAGTCTGAATCATTATTGAAAAGCGATAGTCTGAATCATTATTGAAAAGCTAGAGATCTAAGCAGCAAAATCTTTTATTTGAGGACATCCTAGTAGTATCTAGGGGATTTCCAATTGAAGCTTTCACTTATCAAATCACAACCCAAGCACTTAGAGAAACAAGATTATGAAGCAGCCTGTCTTAGTCTTAGCCTTCATGTTTACAATCAATTTCTGATACAGTATTGACGAAGAACATGTTTGAATGACTAATTAGAAGAATCAAACTATGTGATGAGTTTTATTCAAACAGATCAGCTGCCTGATCCATGATAATGAGGGGTTGGCAAGTCTGCTTTCAATTTCTCTACTGTATAAATGTAGTAAATTTATGCGTCTTCATTTTTTAAAGAGATAGCTTTATTTCTTTATTGTCTAAGATAGGTTTTTTTTGAGATCAAACATGATATGGCTCTTTGAAAGTAGAAGTTTCAGATTAGAGACACCAAGTCCACATGATTTTCCGCGTAGCCGCAAAAGTTTCAGAGAATTTTACGAAAAGTGAGTGTCATCCCTGTTTAACATGGTCTGTAGAATGATGCAATTGTCCTTCAAGTGAGACACCAGAAAACTACTGGATGTGCTGATAAAATGAACTGTGGGTGGCTCAAAAAGATTCATCCTCATCATAGAAAAAAAAAAATTATCTGTCAATTCTTGCTCTATCTCTAAAGCTGTTGCAGAAAAAAATTACCATTCTGTGACTGTACTCTTCTGAAGCTTGGGCAACAGCCCTATCCCAAGAGTCTTTACCATTTCTTGCCTTGTTCACATCTAACTGCCAGTATCTGGAATGTAAATTTCAGCAAAGTATAATTATGAATTTGAGGAATTATTACAAGAGCAGGTCTAAAATAATTACCAATGATGACTACAACCCACTGCAGAGGGAGTTTTCATGACTCGACCTCAATGCTAATGAGTAAATTTCATAGTTGCCATTAACACATGATCCACGAGTTTTCACGAATGGATCTGGATGCTAATGACTAAATTTCATAGTTGACATTAATGTATGATCTAGATGTATTCAACTGCTGGCCCGCATGCAAATATACAGCCCAGCTTGGATGTAACAAAGGCCTCCAAAGCTCGCTAAAGCTAAAAAGAAAATTGCAGAGACATAGCCATATTTCTTTAAGACATATTTAAAGCTCTTTACAAGATTCAACAACAAACCTGTTTACAGTGCAGATTGCAGAATCCTCGATTTTTGCTTGTGAGTTTGTTTAACATTTACGGAGGAAGTAGGCTGAACCAAAACCAGTTTATCTAAAAACCTCCTTTATCCTTTTTTTGGGGGGGTAAGTTCACTTTAGAAAGGAAAAAATAAAGGCCTTCTCTACCTTCTAACGAAAATATTTCTACATTCAGCCATCCAAACTTGTCCCTGACACAACCTGCTTTTCCCTGCTTGAAGAAGCTGGCACTTACAAGAAGTATGACCATTAGCGTGAGTGGTTTTGAAGTAAACTGCTGGTGTTATCTTTTGCAGATGATAGCATGAAGAAGCATGAAGCTTTATAATGTGCACATTTTCATTTTCCCAACAATTAGCACCATAACTCTGCTCGAAAAGATGCAGAAGCATTTGTTTTCCTACTCTGGCTCATCACTCAGTGGCATCATTCATTTACGATATACAATAAAACTGCAAATTGTCCACCAATGTATCAAAACTCGGCATCCAGTAAAATACTGATCACTCTGGCAGTATGCCTTGTGCCTTGCCTTGCCTTGCCTTTGAACTCTGTCATTGAGCTACCGCTCTTGGAATGACCCGTGATGCCAGTATATGGTAGGTTGAAGTATTTCG
Organism: Ellobium chinense; assembly: GCA_033807755.1. Classification (NCBI taxonomy): domain Eukaryota; kingdom Metazoa; phylum Mollusca; class Gastropoda; order Ellobiida; family Ellobiidae; genus Ellobium; species Ellobium chinense. The sequence goes on from JAWQUT010000041.1 coordinate 3,144,505, forward strand.
AAGTTGAGTGGAGGTTGAGTAGAGAGTGTTGTCTATGGTTGGTTTTTCCGGCAGATATTTACTGCGGAGGGTTGAGAGGGCTGGGCAGCTCAATAGGTGATGTTCCACAGTCTCATAAGGGTAAGGGCAGTGTCTGCAGTTTGGGGCATGCTGTGGGTTTACTCTGTTCAGGTGGTTATTGAGCAGAGCATGCCCTGTTCTAAGACGGAAGATGTTGGATTGATCCTGTCTTGTAAGTTAATTTATAGCATCTTTGGGATTTGGTCTTGGAAGGTGTCTATATAGGCGCCGACCTGTTTTATCATACACCCATTTCTGGCAGTATAAAAAGGATTATCTTTTTCTCTCTTCTGGCAGAGCTGCCAACCTCCCAAAGCTGGATTTTCATATTCCAAGCATCAAAAATTCACATTCTTAGCTCCAATTTACATACTCCTACCATGTGGTAAAATAAATGACATAGCTTACCTTGAACTGTGGGTGGCTCAAAAAGATTCATCATAGAAAAAAAAAAAGTATCTGTCAATTTTTGCTCTATCTCTAAAGCTGTTGCAAAAAATATCACCATTCTGTGACTGTACTCTTTAGGAATACATTTAGTCTTTTAGATGGCTTCTGCTTTTGTATCATATTAGGAGGCCCATGTACAGCAAAATGATATTATACTTGAGTATCAAGTGTTTATTTTCACATCCCTCTGATATAAATGTTATTTGACTGCAATTTTGATTAGGTGAACTCTGTCTATCACTCTTTTAAAAAAAATAATCTCCCAGTGACATACTGGCAACAATAATATTGGAATGCCCTCATTTTGTAAGTTATTTCCTCCTGCCAACCAAAAAAAACTTGTGCATTACACCAGTGCTGCTCAACGTGATATTCAAGATCATTATGCCCTGCTAAATTTCTATCAAATGCCACCACAGACTTTGCACTGCACTAATGACTATAACTGTACCCAAGTTAAATGCTCAATCTTAAACTGCTTTCAGTCTCTGATTAAAGGAACTGGGATAGCTATCTGCTTCAGAGCCTTTTAATTAAAAATCTGTACTATTTTTTTCATAAATTTTCAACCCCACACACTTTTTTTTGCTGGAATGCGTTCAAGGAAATACAGCTTGAAAGTTAGGATTTTCACTTGACGCAGGCTCCCATAACTGGTCTTCCATTTAGCGCAATGCCAGATTCCAAGGCGTGACAGCGACAAGTGGCAATCTTTGTGACCAACTGTTTGAGTCACTATATTAATGTATGTAGTCTATAACCTATAATATAGCTGTATGGTTTTGTAAGCTCTCACTGGCCCATGATTCTGACAATATAAATTTATCATTTTCTTGAGGAGCACTTTCAGATGATTTAGACATCGCATCAGCTGGACAGGATAAGAAGTAAGAGACGAAAGTGAAGACCAGAGTGACTAGAGGAAAAAAGCCACATGGCTGGTAGGGAACAGTGACTCAGGATATAAGGGCATCTTGGCAGGCCTCCTCCCCACTATCTCTGTCTCCCCATTTGGGGTTTTTTAAGCCTCTGTTTTCTCCTAGAAGCTTACCTACTGCTTCTTGCCTTCTCTTTCATTGTTTCTTTCTTTCTCTCTCTCGCTCTCTTTTCTCTCTCTCACGCCATCCCTGGAATTGTGTTTGTTCAATCCTTACTACGATCTATCTCATATTCCTCTTTGATCGTGAAGCTCTAAGATTACAGCACTGCAAGCAAAATCAAGCACTTGTTCACAGACTTTAACGAAAGACTTCTCTCGATCATATATAACAAAAAGGCATAAAAATTAGCACCAATGCAATTTTGCAGGTGGATAACGGTCTTCACATGAAAAGGGTTACTGTCAAAGGAAAAGTTGCATCGTCCTACAGTAACAGACCATATTAAATCATACGATACCCTATTATGCCAATTGAGCAGTCTTTCAAACTTCTGTCATAATGATATAACACTTTTGCCAGCCCCAAATAAAGCATAATTACTGCCAAAAATAAACCATGGAATCCATTTTGTTGAAAAGAAACTTTCCTTACTTGACAGGGTTTCCAAATGCCATCTCATTTTCCTGAAACAAATAATAAATATAGTTTCATTATCAATAAATACATGAGCCAGATAGCACGAAACAACTATAGGGGATTCTACTAAAGGAATTATCTTGACATGAACTGAAATTCATTTACATCATTTTACAACTCCAAAAGACCACTGGCTATTTAACCTATTATTGACAGGGACTAACTCATTCGGCCTGTGTAGCAATAGGCTCCCATGGTGTTGACCCCTGTAAACAAGTAAGGGACAATAAAACATGAACAAAACAAGTCTGATCTCTGGTATAAATAAATCCTTACATAAGCAACACTTAATTTCCAGTAAAATGATCTAGTCTAGCTGTTTACCAATGAAACATAGACCGATATGAAATTCAAAAGCCAACATTTTTTTTTTTTCCGGAACACCTACATTATTTAAACATTCAATTTGTTTTGAAACTATGCACTCAAAATACATAGATGATAAAGTATAAAATGAACAACTATATTAATTGGAAACTCAATACATTTTGAACAAATGGATCCTTCAGATTCAGATTCCTTGTCTTAAATAACAGTAATCGTAATACTTGACCAGAATTCATTATTCACATTAACTGTCATAAACCAGACAAAGTCCATTGAACGAAAGGTCTTTGGGGAACCAGCTGATAAATCTTTTTCAGAGTTCATGTAATCTCTATCTAAACTGAGCTAAGATCTATTTCTGATAAAATGTTACCATTTGGTATTCAAATCTGTCATAAACCAGACAGTCCATAAAAGGTCTCATGTAAAACCATCAGATAAGATTTTTCGAGGTCTACAAAATCTATTTCTGGTCTCTCTCTCCATTGGAAATCAGCTTAGATCTAATTCGGATTAAATGTAATCACACATTATTCAAATCTGTTATAAACCAAAACATTACTTGAAGAACTAAAGGACCATATTAGTCCGGGACACATACGTCTGGACCCACAAATTGGAGGATTCTACGATTTTTTTTCTTAGGACTGAAGAACAATATTGTGTGACCTACAACACAAAAGTTTACCAAAATCGGAAGTGTGGAAAGAGGTCAAAATTGACCATTTAGATGACCAATTTATTTTCAAATAAAATGGCCTGCAAATGTTTCCATACTTACGGAAGCAGCGTGCTATCAAGGGGACACAACCCAAAATAGATCCCCGCGGCGCGGATTTCATAAAGAAAAAATATGGAAGTCGACGCTGGACTTCGGTCTACTGATGAGGAGGTAAACTTCCCTGAAAGATCGTTCCAGATCGACTGTAATGACTAATATCCCGGTTACATTGCTTTGAATTAATACTTCGAGTTTAAATCTAAGCAACTAATGCTAACGTGTGTGAGGCCTTAACGGAAGACTGATAACGCGCTTTGACTTTTTGGCCAGCTGTTTTCCACACAAGTATGGTGCACCGTCTTGCCACAAAACCACGGGATCATGTTCTCCCGGGTTCAATATACTATAGAATATAATGGTCTTCTTTCAGCTTTCAATGGCGTTGAAATGTTTTCGAAGTTTCAAAATAAAGAATATAACAAATGCCTCAGACCTGTCTTGACCGCCCTGAGTTTCACAACGTCGCTGTGATTCAACACTCCGGCAACTCACTTTTTCAAAATTTTACAGGAGACGCAAAAAACTTCACCATTTACACATTTTTGGTCAGAAAGTGCCAATATTCGGTACGGAAGTAGGTAAATATATATGATAATGCATGATGAACAGATTTTTAACATAAAGATAATAGTTTTGGCAAAAGTGGCCTAAATGCGACTTATAGGATTGTGGTTTGAAATATTTTAGTGCTACTTTCCGGTATGATCTACATACAGGATTGTTGCCCTTATTTTGTTGAAAAATTAACGTGAAAAGGTAACGCAAACTGAAACATACAGGAATGTGGCGCTGAACAAAAATAAGGCTTCAAGGTGATTAAAACAACGTTTTATTGTCGTTGTTGTATGGAGCGACCAATAATCATTACATCTGAAATAAAACTTGTAAACAACTTTCATCCCATCTCGTTTTGAAAGTACAGTTTGGAGAAAATAAATCAAAGTTACTTCGTGAAGTAAACTGATTAATGCAATGGCTACAAAGTGTATGCCACCTATGGCATGAACAATATATAATCCAAATATTCACTATGGCGATAACTCTATAAAAGGAATTACACAAAGTATATTTTATAGGCACCCAGCATTATCGAAAAAAAAAATATATGGCAAACGCATCAATGGAAGATGGTTACTTGGGTACCAAATGAAGTTGAATTTCTTATTCATTATGTTCTGATAATGTGCACTCACTGCACTGACATAAGATAATTATCAAACTGTGTAAAATAGGCCAAAGAATCGTATCTCTCATCATGTCTACACATGAGCAATAAGTGCCCCCCATTTACGAAATGAAAACAAACCAAATGATGGATGCACAAGTTTGATAGATAGTGATTGTCTTCTCTCAAATCTTCTACAATTAAATCAACGAAATTAAATCAAAGAAGGATACCCACAAGAGGTAAAATGCAGTTTGCAAGAACCTAATGCAACCTTGCTGTGAAAAAAAACAAACATGTTCAGCTTGATAAACTGTATGGAATTAATAGACAGCTGACAATCAATCTCAGGGGTAAAAGAGATATTGATTAACAACCCATCTTTTGATGGATGCACACGTTTAAAAGATAGCCATTGACCTCTCTCAAATCTTCTAAAATTAAGTCAACAAAATTAAACCAAAGAAGGATATCCACTAGAGGTAAATTGTAGTTTGCAAGAACCTGAAGCAACATTGCTGTTGCAAACATTTTCAGTTTGATAAATTCTATGGAATCAACAAACAGTTGATAATGAATATCAGAGGTAAATGAGTTATGTGTTCTGTGTTGTTTCTTCCTGCGGGGCTACCACTGTGGGAAGTTGCTGAAAAAAATTATGGTATGCAGCTGGAATCAGTCCCATTCTGCACAAAGAAACCAAATCTGCTTTCTTGGTCTCTGTTATTCCTGATTTCTCTTGCAGTTTTTCCAACTGAAGCTCGGTTTGTTCGGATTTTCTCTTGCCACGCATTAAGTCAATCCTCACTGTAATCATACTTGATTTTCAGCGCATTGTGGTCTGATCTTTCAATGCTGAGACTTTTTATTTTCATCCATTGAACCTTGTCTCCGTTGTCATCTTTGTCGAAATTCTTGACGGCAGCTGAAAGTTTCTTGAAATCGTAAAAGTCACCTTCAGTCATGTCTTTGAGGGTGTATGGGTGTTTATCACGACGGGCCCCACGAATCAAAGTGGACCACTGCTCGGGTGTGTAGATGGGGATCTTTTTGGCAGCTCGAGCAATGACCGAGTGTACTGAATCGTTTTCGTTCTGGGTATGACCCCTTTCGAGGAAACAGTGCTCTATTTTTACTAATGACTGAAACTTCTTGAGCGCATACCAAAGCATGGTTGCCATGTACCTGTTTCTATTTGACCATTGTCCATTCTTTAATTGTAGGCGGGTAGTTGCAGCTGTCATAATCTTTGTTTACGCATTAATTTGTAATTTTTCTTAGACGAATGGTGTTGTGGGAATCACATCATGTACGTTGATGGCATAAACTGTTGTTCATTGTCTTTTCCGTGTAATACAGGGGAAATGTCATTTAAATTGTGTATCCTTCCCTATTTCACTGTTTGGCACTTGAGGAGAAAAGGCTAATTCAGTCATATCTGAATGCAATATTTTAACAGAAACATGCTTCTGTTGCTTTAAATTTCATAAGTCTTCTTTTGAGCGAAATGTGTTAATTGATGGTCACTGACCCCTGGCGACCACTGTCCACTAGACAGTCCAGTTCGACTATATTGATCAGGGCGACTTATTGTGCCATTGTTTGGAAGATACTTCATTATCATATTACATGAAAACCTGCTTGTTACTGTGCAGTTTGCGGGCCTGATATTACTGATAATTTTACATTTCTTGGCTCCAAACGAAGAAAAGAAAATAGAGATCCATCTTATGTTGACCAATGTCCACTTAACAGTTGCAGACCCGACGCTCTTGTGTCAAACACTGATATGTAGCCCTACACCTCATGCATCGATATTGTTAAGAAAAAAATTGGCAATTTGGAACGTTATGCGTTCTGATATGGAACTTTTTAATTGCATTTTAAACATTCAGTCGTAAAACTGAGAAAAACCGCCCTAAATTTCCTTTTTTGCTCTATTTCTCTTTTAAATTCTCGGCTACAAAATCAGATTTATCGTATTAAAATTGAATACTTTGAAACAAACTCATTTCATGTTATTTCTAATTTTATTTCCTTTGTTTTGAGCAATTAAGTGGAAATAGGTGGGTTCTGACCCTAACTGACCACCGTCCACTAAAAAAGCTAGTTCCACCCTTCCGAGCGTGGTAAACTTTTGTGTCCAGTTACGAGAGATATTGCTCTGAGAGAAAATGAAAAAAAACTGTAGAATCCTTCAATTTGTGGGTGGCGCCCCAATTCATTTCATCTGTCCCGGACTATATAGAATCGTCTTTAAAAGTCACTGAAGAACCATTTGCATGGACACAATTCAAGGATTTTAAATAATGTTTCTATTTTACAAAATCTCTACCCAATGAAAATTGGTGTATTTCGGACAAATTTGCTACTGAAGAGAAGATCCACAGAAGAAAGTGGGAGGAAATAGGATACGGTTGTGCCAGTATGGAACATTTTATTAGTTTGGATTGTCCTATACAGTATAACTTACTGTAGCACCTAACTGCACGAAGATCTGAACAAAACAAAAACTCAGAAATAAAAATATCATTTCAGTTTCTCTAATGTTTATTTACCTACTCTCTAAGTCTTATATATCGGGGGCATTGCAGATCAGTAGATGTTTATCTCCTTAGGTTTTAACTTCAAATCCAGGGTGCTGCTCACCCAACAAGTCTATTAAAAAAAAAAAAGGTATTATTTTTTATTGCCTGCCTATTGAATACTCATTTTCCTAGAAATTCAATAAGTGGCAGCCACGATATAGCATAGGTAGGTCAAACTTCACTTAAAACTTTATCTTGGAAACCACTGCAGCTAAACAGGCACCATCTTGTTGCCAGAAGACAAGCTTACCAAACTTCAAAGGAACACACAATGCAGCTCGCCTAGTCTTAAGAACAACTAGATACCACCACAACACTCCCTTTCTAAAACCATACCTTTTGTCAATAAAAGCCAGAATTAATACAAAGTAGCTACATTCTGTTTCCACGTTCAGGAATTGACTGCGCCTGCGTATCTGGCCGATTTGTTATTTACCTACGTCTCTCCAAAAATTTAAGAACTATGGACTCAAAGTACCTATCTGTCCATGGTTCTCATCTATACCTATGCCTCTGATCGGGAACCCATTGAGAGAATCCATTCATTGTTCTACTAGTTGACTAGTCTTAAATTGGTTAAAGCTGAGCTGAAAATATTGACAGTCTTTGCGTACAACCGGCCAGGCTGCTTCATGTCATATTTGAAATTGACCGGTCCTATTGCGAGAACCAGTGATATACAGTGAAACTCGGATATAACGAGGTCGTCGGGACCGACCGTTGGTGCTCGTTAGAACCGATGGCTCGTTACACTCATGATCCACTGAAAATCATGTAAAAAATTTCAGTAGTGTCAGGGAGACCCATATACTAGATCTAACATGGCTAGACTGCTCGCTGCGGGTAGAGCGGAAGCGCCTTGTCTACCCAGGGGTCACTTTGATTATTTTTAGTTTTGTTTCGAAAGACAGACATTTTATCTTCCTCGATTCCATCATTGACAGATGTAAACAAAGCAATGCAAATGTTGAGAGTCGAGAAACGAATGACTGACCGATCGTAATCACTGTTTCTGCGATTGTTATGATTGAAATCAAAATTGCCCAGCGCAATGATTGGTCTAAACAACAGGCTTGGCCAATCATTAGCAGAGTATATCAATCCCATCTTCCTCCCGTCGCATGGTAACATCTCCACCGCATCCTTCCCTATCCCGCAACTAGTTTGTACCGGTAATCCTACCGGTAAATTACATAAGCGAGACAGCGAGACTTGCCTATTGTTGGCAATTGTTACGTAGCCTAAACGTTCGAGTTCCTCGCCGCTGAAAGTTTTATTGCGGATGAAATGGTTGCGAGGGCTTAATTGCAGGTCGGTTACCTCGTTAGGGCCGCGTTTAGCGGATTTTGTGCTCGTTATATGAAAGGCAAGTTTACTATTACAAAAAAAGGAAAAAAAAACCCGGGGATTTTCATTTTGCGCGGTACATGCGAGAACTCGTTTTATCCGTGCTCGTTATATTCGAGTTTCACTGTATTTGGAAAGGCACTTAATAAACAGGTACAGTACCAAGGAGACAAACAATATCATTCTTAATTGCAAACATGGATCTGCTTACGATAAAGAACAAGGAGACGGAGGTCGTCCACCTCACTGATTTGACAGCAGTAAGTCTTGAGAATGAAGAATCTAGAGGAGAACTAGAAGGAAAACCGCCTGAGTGTCAATTAGATGACACATTATTCTGTACTTTCCAGTCTGATAAGGTATCTTTCCTCACCAGTAAATGATTACAAAACCCAGGTTCATTTAAATCTAGTGTCTCTCTACTGCCTTTTGTCTTGATATGGGAGTGGTATAAAATTCTTTATTCCTGCCACAATTACCCCATTAATCTGTCATTATGATTATATCAAGCTTACCACAGTTACCAACATTATTCTGATAAGTATGTTTAATACCATGCTAAATTCCTTGCACTCACAGTCTACAATCGAGATACAATGTCTTTATAAGGAGGAACAATGGAACATGATAGAATCAGTAATCTATTTAGTGCAGAGGCACAAGTGTAACAAAGTACATGGAAAACATTTTCTGTTTCGACGACGAACTACAATAGATTAGATGTACAAATTTCCATTATGTAGTGAAAAGAAACTGAATACAAACCTGGCAATGAATGTAAGCCTTATTCTTTTGTTACTGCTGTTGCTGTTTCTGACAACCCATCAATCTCCCATCTCCCCTGCCCTTTCTTTCCTTTCATATTTAGATGCCATTAAGGCAGGCTTCATGTTTATGAAACAATGCAAAATTTCCTCTTCTCCAACAGTTAGTGGAATTAGTTATTCTCTTTGTTTTAGTGCTATGTGCCCTTTAAGCGCTTACTTTTTAGCCCCAAATTTCATTGTTAATTTATAGTGATTAGTCATTCAGAGAATGGCGAGCTGAAACCAAAACTACTTTGTGTAAACCCTTCTACTGGGCAGAATGCCTGAACAACACTATGCAGTACTGACTTGCCATATTTTATGAAAACTGGCATCTCAGCAAACAGATTTCCTTGCTGTCTAAATTTCTTTTAATTGCTATTATAACTGTTTTCTCATCATATTCACAATTTCATTTTGCCCAAAATTAGACTTCCTTTGGTTAATGACCACTTTTAGGTGGAAAACTAACCTTGGGCATGCCCATCTAAATGCCTATTCATGGCTGGTAAATTTCCAAGCTTCTCTGCTGAAAGAAAGTATTAGGATACTATAACCGCCTGGCATTCCTGGTGAGGGCAAAATGACATTTGCCTGCCCCGATGGTTCATGGGCTATCGGGAAGCCAGCAGTGCAGCAGAGGAAAGACAATGTTCTTTCTGCTCGCTCTCTTTTCACCCCTTCTTACATTTAGATTAACTCTTTGCTGAGTGATAATTATAAACTATATGAAAGTTGATTAAATAGATGTAATGGATTCTTGGTATTGTGAGAAAGGAATACATTTAAGTTTGAATGTTCAGTCAGAAATTGTTAGGTGGGCCCGCCTTGCCCAAAGAAGAGAGCCGCCACTGCCTATAATGTGTTCAAAAATAAAAGATCAAGAGTTTTTTAAGACATCTTTTTTTTTCTCCTGAATGGATTCTTTCAGGATATTATCTGGGCTTCTAAACCAATTCGTTTTGACAGAGAATATTGCTCATCCAATCATCCCTGTGCCTGTGGTTAAAGATTTCTTCATAAAGATCATGAAACAAACAATAATGGGTAATTTTCTCAAACACTAGTCAAAGCACCTGCAAATGTGCAGGAAAAGGATATCTGTGCAAAACAAAAACCAACTCCTATCACATGACCCACATTTACGCTGCGCTTCTTTTAGTCAATAGTACAGAGTCTCACAAAAAAAACGGGACCGTCAATTTTCTTAATAAAATCCGCAATTTTCAACATAGAGTCTTAAAATTTTCAAGAAACCGAAAACATTCAGTGCATGATGTGTGGTGAAATTTTCACGAGGCTGCATTTATATTTGCACACCTTAGTGCGCACTAGAAAAAAAGATGGTATAGCAAAAATTTGCATCCTATCATGGCGTTGATGTGCGTTAACTTTGAAACGGATGCTGATGTTCCTGCAGTGCAAAAACAACCGTTTTTTTTTCCCAATTTCTTTGCACTTCCAAAGTCTGTTCAGACATTTCCCCTGTCACATTACAATGCGTTGGACCAGGCAACATAAAATATTTGTCCTGGAAACCTACTTCAAAACAGGTTCCTATGTCAAAACAGGTTGTTTGTTTAGAAAACATTTTGAATGCAGACACAGTCCCAGAAAAAGCAGAATGTATGCCTGGATCCAACGTTTCAGGGGAGAAGGCACATCTGAATCGGCAGGTTCTCGGACGCATCTCTTATTCAGGGACACCCCGCCAGGCAAGATCTACTGAGAACATCAAAAGCATTCTGGACTCCATTGACGTTTCGCCAGAAACTTCACTCAGACGCCGGGTGCAGGAAGCTGGAGTGTCAGTATCCCACGAGAGGATTTTACCATATAATTTGAATCTGAAACCATACAGAATTAGCATTAAACAAAAACTCAACCGCACAGACATTACGGCGAGGATTGATATGGCTGCTTGGTTCTACCGGCAATTTGAGGCACATCCTGACTGGCTGAACAACGTTTGGTTTAGCGATGAGGCCCACTTCATGCTATCTGGTTATGTGAATTCCAAAACTTGTATTGTGTGGGGAAGTCAGCTACCGACATAAGTTATCGAGAAACCATTTCATGCCGGGAAATGTACTGCATGGGCAGCCATGAGCAGCCAAGGAATCATCGGACCTTTTTTCTTTGAGGACGAGAACGGTGTCATGCAGACGTGAACTCAGCACGCTACCTGGAAGTGCTGAAGCAGTTTTGGGCTGCACTTGGACGGAAACAACTCGACAGAAACACTCAGTGATTTCAGCAGGACGGTGCCACTGCGCATACATCTGCAATATCCCTGGCCTGGCTGAGGGAGAAGTTCGAGGATCGCATCATCAGCCGCAGATCAGACGTCGAGTGGGCATCACACTCTCCAGACTTAAACCCACTGGACTTCTTTCTGTGGGGTTTCCTGTGTCACGCAGCACAAAGACCTGAGCACGAAATCAACTCATAACGCTCGGTCGAAACTCCGCAACCCCGTGAACGGGGACTTAGCTTTCTTTCTTTTATCGTTTTATTAATTTATGATTAAGCAATCGATGAGTAAGTTAGACTCATTCGCCCTTTAGACTCCAGGCTGGCAGGTTCTATTACCTCCACGAATACTGACGTGCTCACCCCAATGACGTTGAATAGCTGCAATAATCTTTGAATCGAAATTAACTATTGAGCGGCTGAGGCAATCATATTTGAAAGCGAATCCCTGCAAGGATAAAAGCGGCCGGAGTCAACAGTACCTCACACTTCACCACCTATGAGCTGTCCATAGGGTAAGTACGCGGAATTATTTAATTGCTTCAGAGCGGACCAGATACAAGACTGGGGTCAGTAACTAGTAAACCAGAGCATAACATGGTTGAAAGTAATTAATACATGTATGAAAGCCAATTAAGTATAAGGTTTTCGTGTTGCGCTCAGTATCATATGTAGCGCAAGGCAGATAGGACCCGTGAATGCTAAACTTATTGTAACTATTGTTATCATGATGTACATATATCAGTGCAATCGCTACGTCACGGGCTGTTTCCCCATGACGGGCGACCTCTAACGAATAGACGTATAATGGCAAATTATATTTCCAGTGGTTTCCAGGCGGGGAGCTCAGACGCCAGCCTCATTAACTCACGACATACTGGGGAACTGGAGACCCCGATTGAGCAACACCCTAGCACGACTCGAGCCGGCCTCAGAGTAGCAGTCCGAGAAGCATTGTCCGGACCCGAAACTCCAACGCTCCAGGACGACCCGAACCCGCCCCAGAGCAGGCGGAGAAGTGCTTCCCCGAGCCAGACTGCGATGTACCGTCTCAGCTCGACTCACCCCTATCCCCCCAGCGGTGTTTGCTGAGGGCCTGAAGCCTGAGGAACCCGGGCTCGGGAGATAGTGCCATCAGCTACCCTTATTTTTATTTACTATTCCCCTTATGTATCGTTCCCCCGGTGTGTCTGTGTGTAGTTACTGTGCGAGTGAGAGCGTGATTGGTTGTTATAGTATTACTCTTTCATTATATGTTGATTATATCAGTAAACTTTAAGTTATACGTTGAAGTGAGAGTTTGTTGGTTGATGTGCCGTTGGTAGAGATTGAGTGGCTGAGTCAGTGCGTGACATCCTGAAAGATAATGTGTATCAGGGGTCCCCAGCATCAACTGAGGAACTCAAACAAAACATCAAGGATCAGATTAGAACGATCCATCCTGACACTTGCAAACGTGTATTCGTAAATTTCAAGCGCCGCCTTCAGTTGTGTGCATGAGAAAAGGCAGGCATCTGGAACATGTCATACACACAGCCTGAGAATTTTTTCTTTTTAACGATTCTGTAACAGAATAAATTCCGACCCTCTACCTTTTCATCAATTTCAATTGTTATGCCTTAAATTCATAAACAGCATGTTGTTTCTTTCAAATGTTGCAACCTTGACTGCGCGCATTTTGACGCATATTGTGTAACTTTATTTTCATGCTTTTTTAACTTTAGGTTCCTTTCTATAATTTTTTATATCTTTTGCTGTTTTTCGTATTTGTTGCCGAAACTTTGCAAGTTGATGCTCCATTGGCTTTTCTTGGTTTTGACAAAATTTTATAGGGTTTGCTTGAAAACTTTTCCTGATATGACGAAAAAAAAGAGGGTCCCATTTTTTTGGTGACACCCTGTAGTTGAGTTACGTCATAACATAACAGTTAAACGTTAAACTGAAAAAATAATCAAAACACCAAACAGTATTTTTTGACGCCAACCCCTTTTTAAAACCCATTAATTTCGAAGAATTTCTCAAATTTGATCTCAGAATGCCATTTTGGCAGCAGACACTTCAATAGTAGTGACATCATGCACATCACGCACATCATGCCAACTGAAAAAAACATGGAGTAGGTCATCTGGTAGGAAAACCAATTTTCTATTAATTCGAAGCAGGAAGTACGCTGTACTGACCCCTCGTCCTCCCACCCTAAATAAGTTTACACTCAAACATTACTCTATGGTAGTTTTATGCGCTCACATGCATTCCCTATGGAACTGTGTTGAAATTCATGTTTGTCCCATCTAATAGTTGTCATTCATTCTTGTAATGACATTAATAAAATTCTTGTTTGGCAAGAGCTGACTTTACAACCCCAGTACAAAAAAAAAGTGCTTATATTTTGCCACAACATCGCTGACATACCATGAGACTGACTTACCCATTTTGATGCAATGTGGGAATCTTCTCCTCTTATTATGAGATGTTCCCTATAATGCCCACTCCTGTAACATTTGTTATCTCCTTTGTTATAAGTAACTGTGTGTAGTGATTTTACATATTATGTTGGCAATATTAAATATATAAGTTCTCATGACAGGCTGACCAGCCTTGGCTGGAATCTGAATGTGTGTTGTTTTAAATCAATGTGCTGATTTTCACTCCCGTAATAATCAGTGTTGTTACAAGAGAGAACAACATGTGAAAGGAATGAGAATCTTCAATTTCGCCTATTTGGGGCAAGTTTCAAGCCAACATCTTGTTACATTCCTTTCCAAGTCGTAAATTTTATTCTATATAATTTATTGCTAGCGTTTACTCCCAGTGAGCATCCCTCACTTAGTAATTTGTCACTCACACCCGTGACATTTCACTCCTGAGCTTGCTACCGAAGTTACCTTACAAGTTATTTATGCTTTATACCAAGATCCCACACATTTGTGTAGAAATTATTAAACTGGCAAACGATGTTCTAAGTAATTATCACTTTTGAGGAATATTAAATCAGGACATTCTTGCTATGCAAATTACATAATAACTCTCTAACTTCTGCAGCATTATAACAATGAAAACAAATAGTCCAATGAATCTTATCAATAAATCTGCAAAGCACAAAGCCTGTTTTCTAACATTAAATCTGAAGTCTACTTTTGTGGGGTATATTTATAATAGCTTTACACAGTAGTGAAATGTCAATGTAAAAGATGAAGTCAAGTTGATTCCAAACCAATTTTAGAGAAGAATGAGATCCATCATGCTCTGTAAGACCAGCCAAGATGGCAGTCTAACTACACACACAAAGAAAATAATGAATAAATAATTATGCTATGAATGTTTTGCAAATGCTAATGTAAAATACTGCAGCATAGTACACCTACCCTATACTTTAAATTTCTATTTGCTGAAAGCACATTTGTACAATGTGATATGCTGCTGCAAACTCTAATTTGCAAGTTCAAAGAATAAATGGAGAAAGACTTACTGAGACAAAATAAGGGCCTGCGAAATCCCGAATAATGCCAGCTGTGGTGCAAATGCCCATGTGTCCAATGAAAGGGAGAAGCCATCTGCAAAAAGCACAAAATCAGTACAGGAACAAGCATAACCTACAGCCTCTTAATCTTAATGTTGCCAAAACTATTGGCATTTTCTATATTCCAAATACAGTCAACTCTGCCTAATCGCCTCTTCCGCTTATTCTCGTTTCCCCGGGAACCGAATTTTTCTATCACTAGACAATCATCTCTCACTCCTGATAATCGACCACTCTTCAGCGTCCGTAAATTCAAAGATCAACGCTTGGAGGATTACAGTTAACAAACAAATACATATGTACACAGACGGTTTAACTGCGTGTCAGATGGCAGACTGGTTGACAGTGACAGCTGCCACGCCGAAATAGGTGTTATAAACTTTTTTCCTCACCTCCCCCTCCCCTTGTCCCCCTTCGCCCCACGCTACGCATCACCCCATTCGGCCCACATTAAGCGTCACCGCCATCGCCCGTCCGATAATGCTAATGCACCGAAAGCCGCACGATATAGTTTCCTCCCCCCCCCCCCCCCCCCNCGCCTTCCTTCTCAGCGAGGCAGAGAATGTCAACATCGTATGCGCCTGTCTGGTGGATTTCAGCTACATCAGAGAATGTGTCATAACGGTCGATCCCGGCCGTGCCATCCTACTCCTTGTCTGCTGGGCTACTGCGAGGTGGCCAATGAGAGAGACAACGGAGATCAACCATTTTGTGCACGACAATATCGTCAAACTCGAGTCTGTCCTGAGTCTGGCGACGAGAAGGCATCAATGCACGACATCAAACCACAACATCAAAGAAATTTAACTCCATTACAAAAAAATATGACCAAAATTATCTTCTCCGCTTAATAGCTTCTCCACTTAATCACTCATTTTCTCTGTGATCCCGAGGAAGGGCGATTAAGCGGAGTCGACTGTACAATCTTATCACATCCCTAAATTATTTTTTTTTGAAATCATAGTGCTGATTAATGATGACAACTCTAGTACCTCTTTTAATCATTCATTCTTGACATCTACGCATGCAGACCAGTCCTCATAAAGAACTCAACTCTTATCTGTAAAGTCTCTGAAGGTCCATAAAACTTGTCCTGTTGGGAGGTCAGTACAATCTAGTTTTAGTGGACATAGCTTCTGGTTAAGATTTTAAGTCAATGATCCCATCTTGCTGGAATTAGGATTCGGAACCCCATCTTTATCAGCATTAGGGATAGAGACCCCATCTCCATGGGCATGAAAAGTTAGTGTTTCCGGTTCTTTGCCACTGCCTAGTTATATCACAACCACTAAAAGTAAATTTTACCTTTGCCTATAAAAATTCCCTCTGCAAATCCTAATGTGGGCATAGAGATTGATGCTCAGGAAAAAATGTCACAGAAAAATATCATGTTTTTTTTTTCTTAGGATCAAATGTCACATGGAAGAAAAGTCACACGAAAGAAAAGACAAATGAAAAGTCATGTAGAGGAAAGTCACATCCTGTATCTTCTGTTTGCAACAAACTGTGATCTGCCAGGCTAACTGCCAGTTTAATTTAAAATGCTCTATCTTAAAAGAATAGGGTTCTTCAGATCTTCCGCGTCGACCTCGAATTGCTCTAAGTCCGATAACCGCCTACGTCATCAGTCGGAGGGCACCTGGCGAGGCTGGGGGGTCAAAGTGCATATCCGTGCATAACATTGGCCGAGGCTAGTGACCAGCTCTATGTGGAGCACGGAGAAAATGACGTTCCTGGCGCTAAAATTGTTTTAATGACCAAAATCTACTTCAT
>JAWQUT010000041.1:3161820-3176067 GCA_033807755.1 Ellobium chinense
GGTCAGCAGGAATTCTGTAAAATTCTGCTGATTTTAGCAGCAGTACCAAAAATTTCTTGACTGCGTAGCATCATTACCAAAAAGTTCTTGACTACATGGTCTTAAATTAGTGGTATTTCGGAAATTTCTAAAGTTTCGGAAAAAAAGAGAAACAAATACTCTCTCCAGATCTTGACAATGTTATTTTCTATGTTCAAGTGGCAAGTACTCTAAGCGCAATGCTTGTTCCGAGGTATTGGTTGAACAAACTTCTGGGTTACGCCTAGCAGCCTAATCAGTAATACTACTTGTAGTAACAGTCAACATCGAAGGCAGCACGAATCTGACCTTTCACCCATGAATGAATGTAACAGTCAGCCGACCGTTCGGACGGCGCGGCTAAAAATAGATCGCTTGGGGGACTCCGTTTCAGCGAGCAGCGTTCTGAAGCACCCTATAGGGATAGCTATCTGCTTCACAGCCTTAATAAGCTACACCATTTTTTGCATAAATTTTCAACCCCACACACATTTTCTTCACCCAAGCACATCCACGAAAATGCAACTTGAAAGTGGGATTTTCTTCAGAACAGGCCATCCAGTAAGCGCAGATCTGAGGAGTGATGTCAAAAAGAGAAATGCAAGTTAGCACTTGTTGTGTGAAGACAGTTATAAACATGCAATAACTCTCCTTGGTGCTAAATTTTATGCCTTTTCTCCATACCTGATAAAGAGTAGCCTTGTGTAAAAGTCTGAACAAATGCCTGACTTTGATCACACAATCTAAGACAAGGCAGGATAAATATATGATAAAAGGAGCATCCGTCTGAGCACTGACAGAGTTGCTTTATTAAGTTATGCATAACCTATGTATGGTTGTCTATACCTTTTATTTTTTTTTCCTGGCTTGTTTAGTGAGCTCTTGTTGGTCCAGATTCTGACAATACAGTATACTTATCATTTGCTTGAAAAGCACATTTAGTTTAGGTTATTGTATTAATATGTCATACAGCAGGATAGGATTTGACTGACAATTAACTATTGTCTCAGACAATCTTTTCAGTGCTATGGGGCAATGCGTTGCAGCATCACTAGTCATAAATCAGTCAACATGCTATAAAGAACTGGTCAAAATACTGGCATTTCGATGCGAAACTAATTTGATGCCCTTGTGTTGGTCAGAGATGACCACAGGGATATTTTCACGAATACTTGTGAAATCTTTCATGGTTGGAAAGAAAGAACCAGTATTCATGATCAAAGAGAAGAATGACACGTATCATAGCGATTAGCATGGACATGCTATGTTGAGCATAACAGCAGGGATGAGATGGGGAGAGAGGAGGGAAAGAGGAGATGGATGGGTGGGCACAATTCAGGGGTAAAGCAAAGACACTGCAATGTCTTTATGGTGGAGAGAGAGAGAGAGAGTGAGAGAGAGAGGGGGGAAGGGGATAAGAAGCATTTAAGCAAAACTAAGGGCCTGAGTTACTTGGGAAAACAAGTGAGATGGCAGGCAATGAACAATGACTCAGGGGACAAAAGCATCTTGGCTGCCTTCTCTCTCTCACTTTCTCCTTTAACCGCGAATTTAGCGTCTACCTTTTTTTTTTCTTATCCCCGTTTTCTCCAAGATTCTTGTCCCACCACCCTACTGCTCCTTGCCTTCTCTCTCTCTCTCACTCTCTCTCTCCCCCTCTCTCTTTCTTTCTCTCTTCATCCCTGGAATTGTGCTAACCCAACCCCTACTAAAATCCATCTCATACCTTTCAATGACATGAAGACCGGACTCTTTTTTTCAAAACTACAAAAGGTTTCACTGGTATTCCCGTGGTCCTCTCCGACCAAAGTATAAGGGTATTAATTTTCATGTCAATGCACCCTCTTATTCAACATATCTTGAAAGCTGGTTGACTGATTCATGACTAGTGACGCAACTAGCACCGCAATTGGCAATATAGTGTGGAGAATTTGACTGAAACAATGGTTAACTGTCATTAAAATTCTGTCCCGCTGTGCAGCATCTAGCTTACCTAAAAGTGCTCCTCACACTACTGATAATTTTATATCGTCAGAATCTCAGGCCATTGAGAGCTCACTAACCCACGCAGCAAACAAACATACAAAGACTATGCATACATTAATAAAGCAACTCAGCAGTGGTCAAACAGATGTTAATTTTTCTCAAATTTTTATCCTTCCTCTTCTAAGGTTACAGCACTTCAGTGGAAGTCTTTAACAAAAGATTTCTCTTGATCATAAATTACAAGAGGGCATAAATATAGCACCAAGGAACGTTTTCACATGTGGATTAGCATCTTTGCATAACAGCTGCTAGCTTGCCTCTCACTTCTTGACGTCACGCCTTAGATCCACGCTAACTGGATGACCAGTTAAGGCAGCCCGCGGAGTGTAAAAATCCTGACTTCCAAGCTGCATTTTCTCGAAAACACTTGGGTGGAGATTGAAATTTATGAAAACATACTGTGGAATTTAAAGCTGTGAAGCAAGCAGCTACCCATATCCCTTTAAGATCTAAATTTAGGATCGAAGAAGGTATCGTATTGGGGGAATAAGGATTTTTTTTTCTGAACTTAAAAAACATAAATACTGAAAAGTGTCATGCAATGATCACAATGGTTGTGTTATATACAAAGTGAAGCTCCGGAGTATAGCATAATTTACTGGATTGAATTCATCTTTTGCATTCAGTTTCCTTTTTGAGATTGTTTCTTCTTTGCTAAAGAGTATTCATGGAATGGATTTCAAACGGGCTTGTATACATGTGAACAAAAAGTTGTATTTATTTTAAACTCACACAGTTAAAATACAAATATACCTAGCGGCAGAAAAATCTCCCTTTGGGAGTCAAAAAAAAAAAAAAGGCACTGAGCAAGTGTTTACTAATCTGTCGTTGTGCATAGCGTGTCGTGAGTAGTCTTAAACTGTAAATATGGCAAACGGTTCTCAGAAATCACTCACTGCATATTGAATGTACATAATAACTTTTTTTTTGCACTTCACTGATTATTTTCTGGTAGACTATAAATGGATCAAAGTTTTTGCGAATTTCTCATTTTGGTCCCGACCGATTTAGAAAATAATTTTTGATAGCTTGTGGCGCTTTATTTAAATGGGGATGTTAGAGGTCCGCATTTCACAGTGGCATGTGGCAAAACTATTTCACTGTGACCACAGGATTACTGGTAAGCTTCTGGAGCGTGTTCATACCACAATCATTCGAGACAGACGCCGCTGAGACAGACGTCGCTGTTGTGCTATATGTTTTACAAACACCAGAACTGACAGGTATATTGTGACACATATTTGCGGAATCTCTTCCATCATGCGGTTACCACTCTGAGGAACATCTAAGTATTCTAAGGAAGAGGTGGTAATGTGAGTGAACGCACAATCCGGCGGGCCCATACTGCCCAGAGACTCTCAAATCCCAGACCTTATAGTTATAGGGGTCTTTGCAGATGGGATGGTGTAGTCTTCTATGATGAGTCCCGCTTCTATGTGGACCACGTGGACGGACGCACGAGAAATAGCGCGAAGAGGTGAACAATTTTCTAACTGTTGCATCATCGAGACAGAACGATGGGGCGGAGGCAGTGCTATAGTGTGGTGTGCCATTTAGTACGCACCTCATGTTTTGATGGACATGTCCATGCAGCAACATAGAGAAACGACATTTTGCAAGAGCCGGAGGTACCCCTGTTTAATGTCCACCAATATCTTCACACTTTTCAACGAGACAATGCAAAGGCACACACTGCACATGCTTGTTTGGACTTTCTTGGAAACAGCAGTTTGCTCTGATACTGTGGCGAGTATGTTTACCAGACTTATCCCCAAATGAACACCTTTGGGATGAGCTGGAGCGTTGAGTCCAAAATCGCAATGACATGAACGACTTTGGTCAACTCCGTGTTGTTCTGACCCAAATATGGAACAACTTGCCTCAGCCATCAATTAGGAGGCTGAAAAGATCAATACGAAGATGAATTCGTGCTTGCACTGACGCCCGAGGCAGGTACATTCCATGCTGAACAAAAGGGGAAGTACGCCTTTTTTTCACAATAGACATTATCTCTTTGAATCAATTCTTTCGTAATATTTATAGTATATTAGTTAGCAAACTAATAATCTGACTTCCATAATCTGACTATTTTTTAAAGGAGTTGTGGGTCACCTACTAGGTGGGGAGTTTCTTTTACGGCTCAGTGACTTTTTCCCTTGTGACTTTTTATCCTTGTAACTCTTCTTCCGGGTGACTTTTTATCTCAGAAAAAAAGGAAAAAGCACAGATCGATGACTTTTTCCCGATCTGAATTTTTTCTCGGAATTCTAAAGACTAAAGAGTCAGTGTCGCTGTAGCGAGCAAGTGTCAATCAGTATTGGCGTGTAGTGAAGAGGCACTGAACACGATAGCTTCTCCTTGGAAACGCAACTGACGTTGCTACTTTATTTCACAAACCAAGACGCTGTGCAGGAAACAGAATACTTCTTTATTGGTAACAAGGCGTAACAAATAATTCACAAAGCACAGACCATACCAGCCAACTCTCTCAACTCTCTCACTCTCGTGCCTTTTATAATAATTTCAGTGGATATTCTAGAATAAATGACGTCATCATCATATGATGCGCCCAAACAAACATGCTAGTCTAGAACGTACGAGCAGCAACTTCCAGACTAATTAGAATCAAAACATTCCGATCGCGGCCCCACTCGAACCCTCGAGAAGGCTAATACTGCGTTCACTCGAAGCATCCTACCCGAACCTTCGGGAAGGCTAATACCTTGTTTACTCAACGTACCATACGGTCGACCTGACCTTGACACTAGTCAGTCTCAATACTTCAATACTAGCGCTGCCGCCCTAGTTAAGAGAGAGAGGAAAGAAAAACAACTGATCTCAACAGAGTCGGCCGCTACTAACTGCAACATTCTCGAATCATGAAGGACCGGAGCCGCGTGCGGTCCAGGGCCGTATAACAGAGGAAAGGGGGAAAGGGGGGGGGGGGCACTAGCCTAAACAAACAACAAGCATCACAAATTTCACAGTCGCTTTTGAGACTAAAGTGTAAGAATGA
This sequence comes from Ellobium chinense, assembly GCA_033807755.1. NCBI lineage: Eukaryota > Metazoa > Mollusca > Gastropoda > Ellobiida > Ellobiidae > Ellobium > Ellobium chinense. The sequence continues at coordinate 3,166,901 of JAWQUT010000041.1, forward strand.
GCAGCTCCTGAAAATCTGAAGAGGGGATCTTGGAGGGGTGAGCTGATTAAATATATATATAGGAGCAAATATGTGTAGACTCAGAATAGGTGAGGTTTAGTCACTCAAGTATAAAATTTGTGGTTGTTGCTAGGTGGGTAAGGTTACCCTGTTTACTGGGTGAAAAGGCCTAAAATATTAGGTTGTCTGCATCACTGCCTAAGTTCTCAAAATCTAACTGGTTCAGGTGCATTTTTCTTTGTGTCAAAATTTGGAGGAAGAGCTAAACAACATATTTGGAAAGTAGTTTGAAACGGCATCCCAGGATAAGTTAATGACAGGTGTAAAACCTAATATAGCCAACAGTGAAAAATACATTGGCATCTTCATACCTACACGTTGGAGACAAGCCGCCACGTTCTTCGGTAAAGCGGGTAGGAGAATCTTCGTCGGTTTCTCCGTGTAAACGTCCGACATCCACCGGTAAAGCGCGGAACTCGGAAACTCGAACTCGAACGCACGCGGATCACGGACCAGAAACGTCTAACGGACAGCGAGTAAGGATAACGGATGACGGGAAAGCTCACGGCTGTGACATGCAACGTGAGAGGACTAAAGAATTCAAACCAACGAAAGTACTTTTTTAACTTTTCAAAAGGAAATAAGTTGATATAGTTTGTATGCAAGAAACTTACATAAAAAAAGATGTGGAAGAATGGGCCAGACAATGGAAAGGCTCCTTTTTCTACTCTCCAGGAACTAAACACAGCCTAATAACACTTTTGAATTGTAAATTTGAAAAAGAACAAAAGGTGTATGAAAACGACAGAATGTTGATAGTCCGTTGCTTTATGAACGAAAAATCGTTTTTAGTAGTCAATGCATATGCTCCATCAGACAATGAATACAATAAAACAAATTTCTTTACATAGTCTGAAACAGACCATCACAGGTTAATAGTTGGAGACTTCAACATTGTTATCAGTAACATAGATGATGTAATTGCTGGAAGTGGTCATAACGCTGAAACAGTCGCAGTATTCGATGATTTCATTTCATCGAATGATCTTATTATTAACTTATAGATACATGGAAAATCTTCCACCCAATCGAAAAAGAATATACATCATGGAAACGTTATGTACACCATTTTGTGCCAAGAAGATTGGATTACCTCTTTGTAAATAGTAACTTATTGTCGCATATTATAAATTCAGAAATTATATCGGTGCCAATGACTGATCATAGGGCTGTTATTTCCTCTTTCGAAAACTCAGAATTTCGAAAGGGGCCGTCGTATTACAAATTTAACAACAACCTGTTAAACGATTCTCACTTGCAAGAAATGAAAAAACGTCTTTCAGAACTTTCAGATATTCATAAAGATTTGAATCCACATGACAAATGGGAGCTGGTAAAACTAAAAGCAAAAGAAAAAGCAATACAGGCCAGTAAAAAGAAATCAGAGCAAAACAGACGTATGAAGTCACTTTATGAAACCAAGTTAAATGAATTCGAAAAGCAACTGAGTAATGAACCAAGTAAGCAGGAGTTAATAAAAAGACATTGGTAAACTTAAATCTAAGCTGGAAATCATGGAAGTAGTTAAGCAAAAGGGCGCAGCTGTGACAGCCAACATTAAATGGATTGAAGAGGGAGAACGTGGAATTAAATTTTTTCTGGATCTAGAAAAGAAAACACAGAGAGGAAATACAATAACTGTACTCCAGAATGGGGAAAGAATAATTCAGTCCCAACATGAGATACACAGGGAAATATATGAATATTATGCAAACCAATATAAAAAGGAGCACACATTAAGAAACCTTCAAAGAGATGCTTTTCATGAGAATATAGATGTATCCACCCTTAGCATAGAAGAAAGTGCATGGTGCCATAAGGACATAACAATAGCCAAAATCACAGAATGTGTAAAGAACCTTAAGAATAATTCAGCTTCAGGAATGGATGGACTGACATTCGAGTTCTCTAACTTTAAAACCTCTGGCAGGAAATCAAAGAAGATTTGTTTTTTATGTTTTGGCCGAGCTCCTTAATTTTGTGGTACCTTTGTTAGCGTTGTTAGAACTTCCATTTTAAGTTGTTTTTTTTTCCTTTTCTTTATTTAAAGGTTAGTTAATTGTTGCAAAGATCTAAATATTTAATCATGCTTTTTAGTAGTTCTACTAACCCTCGACCTATTTCTAGAATCAAGGGCGGAGCTCATCCCACTTACCCAGCTCCAAACAGGGAGCCACCCTGTTAATGTATTAGTGATGTCACCGTTTTACAAAAATTTCCCAAAAATCACAAGGGGGCCGAGTGGTGACTGTTAATGATAAATAAATAAATAAATAAATATTTTATCAGCATGACTTAGGGATGGGTGCCTACAGCTCGTGGCCACTCATAAAGCACCGCCTGGCCTTCACCTCGCGGTGGAGTGTAAACCCATTTGCTGTCTTGTGTGGTTTCATGACTTACCCTTTTTCTTCGTCTGCGTTACATTTTTGTTGCTCTTTTCAGCTGGCTGCTTATTATTCAGTTCTTGTTGATGAGTGAATTGATAAATAAATAATCAAATAAATAAATATATATAACTAAATAACTAATATATAAATAAATAAATAAAAAGATAAGTAATTACTTTTTAAAATAAATGAATAAATAAGTAACACATATATAAGAGTTGAAATTTCCAAAGTAAATAGACAATAATTCTAAAAAAAAAACATGCATGTTATTGTTAATTCTGCAGTCTACATGAAATAAATAAATACTGTAGATAAATAAATGAATAAATAAATAAATAAACTTTTGCCCTAATTGTTATTGTTATTGTTAACTCTACAACCCTTGTGATTGATGTTGTACCACGTTTGCTATCAAAGTGCCTATTCATGCAAAGATGTAAGCCCTGTCAAGAAGTTACTCTGTGGCCTGCTGACGGCGTCTCCCACAACAGCGCTGCAAGTGTCGCCACAAAAGGGTTATGGACACTTTTTTTTATTCAAAGACATGTATGTCCTATGGTGCGTCATTGCCATGGATGTAATACTAGTTTCATTGACAATTTTCTTGTTGAACTTAGAATCATTTCTGTTTTCCCATATGGAAAACTTGGCAGCAGTAAGGACAATATTTACGCCCGTCTGGGTTTCTTTGTCTATTTCCTCATGAAGCCACAGTAGCCACGCCGCTTGTTTGGTTATTCTGAAACGACATGATTTTTTTTTCATACGTTCCAGTGTTTTATTTATAAGATTTTGGATAGTTTTCCATGCAGTTATTGATATTTCACATTCGTAAAATAATGCACTCCTTCTTGCACAAATTACATTTACCATCGACTGACAGGTTCATTTTTTGTAAAATTCCTTCGGTGCTAAGTCCATTATGGATTTGCTTGAATAGGAATTGTCTAACATTATTTGAACATTTAGTATTTGTACAGAATTTCCATATCTCTTTCCAGTTTATTCTATTATTCAATCTCTCTTCCCATTTGGACTGGTATTTAGGCACTGGAGGTAATTTACAGGTGTTGACAAGAACAGCATATTTTGTCAGTACTTTATTTAACTTAGACCTCTATTTTGTTTCATACATTTACCGTTTTGAAGAATGAATAGGTTGCTATCAATGGAGATAGCAACTTAGTCATTTCTTTGAGGTCTTTGTTCGTCTTCTCTCCCTTGCAGCAGACTGATCCATTTCTGTGGAATTGCTTAATAGTGTATTCTGCAATCCAGTTCCGTTTGTCTATCAGCTTGCTCAAAAGGACTTGTGGTTCAATAAACGTATTTTCCTGTCTGTTCCATATGTCTCATATCGTCTTTACACCACTTCTTGCCCAGTGCCGATAAAAGATAGGTTTTCTCCCATGCTTTATTTCACAATTCCCATATAGCTTTTCTGCAAGAACTTCCTCTAGTCCGGCCGCTTACCACATGTTTGCGTGCAAATCGTGCACTTTGTGATACCAAATTGACCTTCACATGGTAAAATCTACATCTTTTTCTGATTCTAAAACGAGATGGGCCGTCATGGTATGACCACTGGAACCACCTAAAAATGGGTCTTGAAGAAGCGAAAAAAAGCGGACGTTTCCTGTGTTTGCCCTAATTACAGTTAACTGAGAAACAAATACTTTCCCATGTAAAAGGTCTGCTGAAATCACCTGGAAAAAAATGACCAAATATTTGTTTTCACATTTGGTAATGTTCTCCATGGAGTAAACATGCATATCTTTTTAAAACGAATTTTAAGTTTTGAAACACGCATTAGGCCGGAACTTTTTGTAGGCTGGCGTGTTGTTGAAATTTTAGTTCAGCGATTTAGAACATAACTGATCGCTAAAAGTCTATTTCAGAATACTCCAAGCGTTTAGTCTAGATTCCTTGGCACAGACGTGGAAGTTAATTTTAAAGTTGTCCTTTGTTTCTCCGATGATAAGACAAATTACAATATCTGTGCAACCAAGTCTCTTCTATACCTATTCAATTACTTATTGTAATCCCCACAGGCCACCCTAATAAGACTACACGCGTGCTAATCGCTTTTACGCGAGTCAAATCTCGTGCCCATTCCTTGACCGGCTGAGACTGCATCCCCACGGTTTTCCTCGCTCGCTCTCGTGCGGTGACGTCATAAGTCCACAGTTACGCCTGGCTTGCTTTGTTTACCTTTGGTTCGAAGTGGAAGACACTAAGATTTGTGTATCACTCGTTGTGTGTGTGTTGTTTTGATCCGTATATTATTTTCTTGAGATATGTCTAGTCTACTCCGTGATGTAAAGACTTATATTATGATTACATGATTACTTTGTGGAATCCATACCCCTCTCCTCCCACCCACCAATCTTTTTCCCCTCATGTCCCAACTCCAGTTTCAAGCATGAAAATGAATGGCGCTATTTTCACATACCATTACCATGTCAACACCTACGTGCAATTTCAGTCAGCTGCTACAAACAGTGATGGGTCCCGCCGGTGGCTGGACGGGGGAGAAGAAAGATGGGCCAGCCTAGCAATTTCCCTTCTTTGATTTCACGAGACAGAGAGACAGAGAGAGAGAGAGAGAGAGAGAGAGAGAGAGAATGAGAGAGAGAGAGAAACACAAATAGAAAGAGATGGATGGGAATCGAGTGAGTGAAAGAAAGCATGCATCCATAGGGTGCTTTACTGCAGCAATATTTTATCTATATTCTAAAACTTCACACATTAATCAGCTGTGATTTATGGAAAATACTTTCAGTCATTACATGTATGGATGGGAAACGGAATAATTTTGCATTCCAGGACTCTCCTAGTGCTACTGTAGAAGTGCCTAGATCTTCAGATGAATTTGAAATCATTTATGAGGGAGGAAGGGGTAGATTAACTTTAAGCTTCCAAAACCTTAAATCTATGAAGTGGATAATACAGTCAAACACGAAGTCGTCGAATACAAGTAAATCGAAATCACGGTCCCCACGCCCTCCCCTTTCCAAACAAATCTTTCAGACCTGGATTTTAGCTCAATACTGGTCTTTCAAAATTCGGCAAACTCGAATGAATCGAATCCAAACGTTCCCTAAAAGGTATACAGCAACAGACAAACTTACGCAATTATTACAATGTTTTCCATATAATGTCTTACTATCAAAGGCTTTACAATGTTTCCAATTTATAATCTGAAATCTATATCATCACACTGACGAAGTGAAGCTACCATATCATACATTTTATCCTATAAGATAAAGAGATCTGGATCTATGCCTGGCTGACAAGTGACAGTTCAATAATGCCACTCCGTAGGCAAAACTTCTCCTCTTTCTCCACCCCCACCGCCTCAAAACTCTCTCCCCAAACTTTTGTCTAATCTAGAAGTTAACGTTGTTGTAGAAGATCAACTTTATCGGTACTTTGAAAAGTATAGTATCTATCTTTTCCTTTGATCAGCACTGAACTTGACAAATTTTAATGCTAGACGCTAACAATGAGATTTTATGGCACGTCTACTACTCTGAGACATGTCTAGTCACTTTCCATTTGACAGATTGAATGTTAGTCTCATTTCTTAAACACTCATCCCCGCTCATTTGATACGCTGTATTTTTCTCAGAGATAACGTCGATCTCTCTCCACTCATCTCTCTCAATCACCTAATTCTTAGAACCAACAAGAATTTTTAATTACTGAAAAATGCCATTGAGACAACACCACCATTTGTAAACAAAGTACGGTTGCGAAAGGAAAGCCACGGCGTGGAAGGCAATGCGACGCCTACCCCTTGGTACATGGGCTATTACGCAATGAGATGTAATGTTACTGTTGTTACTGATATGAAACTGAGGGAGATAGATTGAGCTTTTCAGTAATTTCAGTATTGCTAAATTTATGCAGATAGGCTGAGCTGTCATAGACCTTTCTTAATGAGCTAGGGTGATCACATGATTCTCGAGCTATTTTTGGAGAGGAGATATTGGTAATTTCCGGTTTACCTTGTTTCAATATAATGGAAGAGAGAAATCTTCATCTGGCGATGAGACAGACATTTTCGGATATGGTTATATAGTGAAATTGCGCAACACAAGTTCGGGGAAGAGAAATACGAGTATTATCAAAGAATTGCTCTACTGCCATGCCCTATGTCCTGAAACACTCATAAATTGATTTTAATAAGTTTAGCTCCACTCGGTAAAAACTACCTGGCAAAAAATTCATTTGCACCATGTGGCTGCAATTCCTATGTTGCCGGGTGACTGATCATTTCGTGTGGTCAATTCCACGCCCACCGAGTTCGCCAAGTCGCCCCCCCAAAGAACACAGGGGGGGAAACCCGAGAGTTGCAAAGAGGCTTTTTATGAACTCCTATGGGGCCGGACGGGTGGTAACCTCCGGACAGAATTGAAATGGGGGTGTGGAGTCGTAGCTTATCCCCGCTTAGGATCACCGTGCCGGCAGGCCAATGACTGGGCCTACTTTCGGGCCTCTGGGTGCAATGAGGTCCTAGCTGGCTACCCCGACTCGCCACTCCACGGGGGTAGTCTGCGTTCGAGGGGAAGTGGGATGAAGGGCCACCCGCCCTAAGAAATCGGTGGCTCTGCGGACCGCCCCCGTTCTCCGAAGGGTCTAAGGCTGCGAGCGAGCACAACCACAAAGCTGAAATTATAAAGGGACTCATGACGTACTTACTAGTGCCACGCGAACACCAGAAGTATTCGTTACCATGGTATAGGGCCTGCGTGCGGTAGTTGTGACTCGATCGGTCCATTGGGTAAAGAAAAAAGATAAAGATCCCGGACCGGTTTGCTGTTGCAAGAGAGCGGGGTTAGCGAATGCTCACTAAGATGAACACCCACCCTATTCCGTATCCCCAGGGCAGCCCAGACTGGGGTCCCTTCAGCTCACCCCCGCCTCCGGGTCCTGGCCACTCTACCGCTGGGCACTCAGCTTGCGTGGGACTGTTGCGAGATACCCTTTGAGAGACGGCGGTCCTCCTGTCTATGGCAGTCGGACCACCTGGGGTAGAGCTCGCCCACCGGATAGGAAAGAGTGCGATGGTCCACGGCTCCCCTGCGTGGCCCCATCAATGACTGGCACGGTCGTTACGCCGTCGGGCATGTATGGCCCTAAGCGCTCGAAACACATGCCTCAACTGTGTCGTTGTCCCTATGTCCCCCCCGCCCATGATGGCGAGACGGCTGACTCATATTCCGACCGCAGATCGGTCAAGCAAGACCCTTCGGCCACCTGCGAGGACCTAGACACGTTGCCCCGAGGGCCCGTTGGCCTGTGTCTGTGGCATAGAGCCCCATCACATTTTGCCGATCACGTCCGGTAACATTACCAGGGGCGCTGATCGTTTCCAGTTGCCACCTCGTGGAGGTATGTGTGGAGATCTTGGGCTAGGCCTTGCCATCAGCCAAGCCCCCCGGTTCGGACACTGGTCGTAGCCTTCCTCACCCCGCAGATACCGCTCCTTGGGGGATTCGGGCTAGCGGCCCCAAAGCGTCGTCCCCGTGGCAACTCCTATGTTGCCAGTTTGCCCTGTTTCATATCAATTCACCTGAAACAGTTTTCTGGGGTCCCTATTCATATTGGCACTTTACAGACACTTGAAAGCTTCATCGTAAGCAATACAGTAGAGCCCGCTTAAGCGGGACGCCCGCTTAAGTGAGACGAATGCCTGGGGAACGGAATTTTTGCTATTTAAATCTATACACGTGAGCGGGACGGCAACCCGCTTAAGCGAGACGACTTGGAGCCAGATCTCCGTAATATACACGCTGTTTTTGACAGGAATGCTGCAGACTGTCACGATCGTACTGTGTCTCAGTGCTTGTTTACCTTTGCCCATCAGCTGAAAACCTGAGAGCTACAAAGAAGCTTGTACCAATGGTCCTGATAACCCCTCTTACGTTATGTGAGAAGTGATTGACACTACCTCCCCATAGCCTTCTGTCAAGCAGTTGACTCTTCGGCGCACGCATGGACGAATCAGAGCGGACATCCTAGTCGTTGGTCATTAAATTTAACCTGCGCAATGGATCAAGATTAAGTAAGCCCAGCCCCCTGTCAGCTACACTTTATGCTTTCTTCAGCTTGGGCAATGATTGACACTTACGAGCCTTACCTGCACTATTGCACATAACTCGGCCCGGGTGTTGTTCACATAGGCATGACCATCATTCCTGTTGCGTAAATCCTTTTTGACACACCCCGCTCGCGTCGCGCTCTGGCCAGATATGGAACGAGAAGTGTGACGCTTATCTTTGCCGATGTTTTACATTCATGTAAATTCGATCCCAAATTAGCTTTGATCACTTGAATGGGGGGTGGCGAACATCTCAACTNGAGGAGCTGGCCAAAACGCTTGACCCCTGGGTAGACAAGGCGCTTCCGCTCTACCCGCAGCTAGCAGTCTAGCCATGTTAGATCTAGTATATGGGTCTCCCTGACACTACTGACAGTTTTTACATGATTTTNTCAAAGGAAAGTGGTGAGAAGCCTTAGGTGCTTCTTTGAAACCAACCAAACATTCCGTTCCCGCAAAGCTAGACTAATAATATGCACTGCAAGTCTACTGAAAATGCAGTTAGACTGCAATAAGTATATTTTAAACAGTACAGATACAATTTAAATCTGACTCCGTTGTCACACCTCACTAGCAACAAGTAATGATTATCCCTTAACTTGAATGAA
>JAWQUT010000041.1:3176106-3187033 GCA_033807755.1 Ellobium chinense
GGGGGGGGGGGGGCGATTCGTCGGAAACGGAGCCGTCCCGCTTAAGCGGGTTCTACTGTAGTGTGTAACGTAAGGTCATTGCATCGATCAGAGCTAGCCTGGCATCGCGAAGCACAACAGTTTCTAGCCATGTGTCCTGGTCACCGGAAGTGAATGTAGCACCGTGCCTGCTCATGAATATGCCATGAGAACAGGCTGTGACTCGCCTGCAAGGCTGTGACTAGCCTGTGACCCCCTGACGTCACATCTAAGGGCAGGCACTATCATACCTCAGAAAAGTCAGAGGCTGAGCTCGATGACACTACTATCCAGGTCATCATTTAAGCGGGGTTGACCTTCAAGTACATTTACAATCCTTTTGATTTCATCTTCAGTAACTTCTGCCTCACATTTTTCCTTTTGCTCTTCGTTAAGTTCTTTGCTTAAATTATGCAGTAATTTATCAGCTTCATTTTTATCGATGCCTTCACTTTGGAAGAGTTTTTCATAAAATTTGACTTGTTCTTTCATTATTTGATCTATGTCGTCTGTATATTCATTTTCTCCAATTTTTATTTTTGTCCATGATTTGTCTGCAATACTGTATGTCTTTTTTCTAAGTTGAAAAAATATTTTGAAGACTTCTCTCCTTCCTCATGCCACTTCACCCGTGCTCCAATTCTCGCAGCGTCTGTTTTCCTGTCGTAGTATGCTTTTATTTCTTCTTCTACTTCTTCAGTATCTTCCCTTCCTGCAAGCTTGCCAGTCCTTACTGTGTCCTCAAGTTTCTTTATTTTATCTTCTTGTCGTTTCCTTATTCTCCCAACCTCTTGTGATATTTCTTTTATTTTTACTTTTATTGCCTCCCACAAGGCTTTCACGCAACTGTAATCTTGAATCTTTTTTACTCCATATTTCCCAAAAAGCAAGGAAGATGTTTTTAAAGTTTTCATCATTTAAACTTGCGACGTTCATTTTCCATAGTCATTCTCCTTTTATCACTTTACTTGTTTGTATTGTTATAGTAGGGGTTCCAACGTGGTCTTCCTTAGTGAATGGACAGTTCTCAATGTCCACATTTGAAATTGTATGTTCCATACTTTTATGCATAAATATATAGTCAATTCTTGACTTATTTTTGCCTCTTATAAACGTGTACATTTTTTTTATCAGTGTTCCTTCTCCTCCAAACATTCTCCATTTCATATGTTTGCATTACTTCCAGTAATTCGTCTCTTCCTCTTTTTCCTGCCTGCTTGCTATATCAAGTTCACTGAGCGCACAGTTCAGATCCCCGCATATCACTGTTTGTCCTTCAACACCGTTAGCTCATTCATTTTTGTATTTAAATTTCTGAAGTACTGTTTTTTCTCTTCCGGTATGTTAGGAGCATATACATTTATTATCTGTGGGGGTTTTTTGTCATTTACTTTTATTTGCACGTTGATGTGTCTCTATCTACCTGCACAATTTCAATATTTGCCTTTGCATATTTATTAACCAATACTGCCACTCCTCTCGAAGCCGACGAGCCATTCGACCAGTAAGATGGTCCCGCCCACTCGAGCGACCAGCGTCTCTCGTCGTTGCTCGAGCCACAGTGAGTTTCCTGTAGTGCTGCAAAGTCAGCCCTTTTTTTTTCCTCAACCAACAGAAAATATTTTCTCTCTTTTTTCTTTCATTTAATCCATTTACATTAAGGGAGATAACTTTTATCATGTTTATTGTTTGTGTGATTTATAGTTTACATTTTCTAAAGAGTTTCTACTGCTTTATTTAATCAGCTGTCTCAGCCACACTTCTCTTCACAAGATGTTGAAGATTTAGTTTGTTTGGTCTAGTTTCCTGGAGGTGTTGAGTCGCTTTCTCTGAACCTTTTCCTGTTTGGAGTATTTTGTCCTCCCTCCTCCAGCAGCTGGTCAAGCGAATTCAAGAACTGGTCTATTAGCTCCCCTGTACCTTTCGGACTGAGGTGGACTCCTCACTCCACTGATGTCGCCAGGATCGTACATCACCTTCCTTGGGATTTTATCTTTACCCAAAAAGCTTTCAGCTGTGTCTAGGTATTTCATGTGTTGAAATTCTTTTGCAGGAGCTCTCATGAGGCCTATTAACTTGCTCTGCGGTCTTATTTAGTGTTTCAGTGTTTGCTGATCTTCCTTTCCTGGGGAGTATACCCGAGAGGTGTATCTGGGCCTCTGGAAATGCAGCTTCAATCTTAGGTAAGTTGACTGTGATGTTTATAATTATCTCCTCTGGTTTGTCTTTGCTTCTCATTTGTTCCGAGATGGATGATAATTACGCTTGTGCTGCTGCCACTGCATTTATCTTTCCCTTTCTTCAAAAGAATGTCCATATCTCTGAACCCTGCTCCAGGAATCCACACTCCTCCAACTGTTGGGAGAGTCTCGTGCAATGGCTATCTCCCAAGATGAGTGTCAACTTTTCTTTCTTGTTGGTTTCCTTCCTATCGACATCATCATCTTTTTTACTGTTGTTATCAATCTTGCTGGCGTGATCTCCACTAATGTGATTGTGGTCGCTTTCATCTTCCTCACTATGTCTGTTGTTGTCATCTCCTCTATTCTCTTCACTGTCTCCTCCCATCTCTCCCTTTTCACTCGCTGATTTTTCCTTTTCTACAGGCTGCTCCTTTCCTGATTTTACCGCCTTTTTCTCGATGTCCTTACATTCATCTCTCCTCATCTCTCTTATGTCTTCTGCATATTCTTTGTAATTCAACATGTCACAGTTTGTCTCTGTGTGTCCACGTCGGAGGCACAGGGAACACTGCTTTTCTTCTCTTTGTGGGCAGTCTTTTATCAGGTGGTCACTGCTTCCACATCTGAAACAGGTTTTTGTCTTTTGCAAAGCATTTCTCTGCTCGCACCGAAAGAATGGGTGTTCTGTAGACTTGCAGAATTTACATTCTGTTTTTCTATTGTCTGCAAACATTCTTACCTTATGAGGACCAAAAGAGGTTTCATTTGGTATAATACCTTAACATCAAGGAGCTGCATATATCTTGTTCCTGTTCAATTGACGTGCCTACTATATACCCTCTTTTAATACTACATCGCACTACCGTTCCATATTTGGTCATGCATGTTGCAATGTAGGTATCTGATAACTCGTATGGAGCATCTTTGATTGTAACATTTGTGACATTCCTATCAACATCATATGGTGAGATCAGTCGCTCACGCAGTTCTATTCCTTCTCTTTTTGTTTTTTTCTTTTGTCTCTACCTCTTTCAAGGTTATGAAACATTTTTGTTCTGTAATTTGAATACTGAAAATTTCAGTCTCTTTTATACCATGTTTTTTTTTCAGACCCTCGCACACCTCGATGTGCATAAGTCTATAAAAAGACCTGACAGAAAAACAAACAGTGAGAGCCCTGTTAATGGGTGCTACTGCACTTGTCACTGTTGACATCGTGCACTGTGTCGCTCACACGGACTCAAGCGGCAAGCCTACTGTATTGCTCAACCTGCTGTGTTAAATTCCACGTATTCAAAGCGGCGAGCCTCCTATGTACAGTAACTCAGCCTTCTGTATAGTTTGTAAACAGGCGAGACTGCTTCAAAAAGGTGAAAAAAAAAAAGGCTGCAACAAAAGACAGGCTAAAACACAATCAGACTGCCTGCAAAATCAAAAATAAGAGTACGCACCTGATCTCTTCACTTTCAGGTTCACCTGTCACTGTCGCCTTACCTTTAGAAATTGCAAATAACCTTATAATTTCACCTGCAGTGCAGCCATCGGAGAAACTACGAAAAACACATCCACCAATATCTGTTACAAATGTTGATTATAAAATTTTGGCCAAGGTATTACTATTAGCAGAGAGATTGAAGCAGGTTTTGCCAAAGTTAATTTCGCTTTTTAAAAAAGGTAGACGAGCTGCTACATTAATTAGACAAATAGGTCTAGATGACATAATAGAATATGCTGAATACAGAAATATACATGGATATTTGCTTGCAGTGGATTACAATAAATGCTTCGATAGTGTATCTCATGAATATCTTTTGTATTCACTTAAAAAATTTGGTTTTGGACAAAACTTTGTGAAATTGATAAAACTGATCATGACTGATGCAAAATGGTGTGTAAACAACGGAGGATGGCTTACCGATTTCTTCAACATAGAGAGAGGCCTACCGCAAGGATGTCCCTATTCCCCATTAACCTAGTTGCAGAATTAGTAGCACTAAAGATAAAACAATAACATTAGAGGCCTGGACATTCCCCAAAAAGACGAACCTTTAAAACTTCGATACAACCCTGTTCTTAAAGGATAGTATAGACTTCAGGGAAATTCTACCGAAAATAAAATCATTTTCTGAAATTTCTGGCCTTAGTCTCAATCAAAAGTGAAAACTAATGCCCATTAGCAGCGTGACTCCTAAACCAAACGACACCCATGGTATAGCAGTAGTCGGTTCAGTAAAAATTCTTGGGATAGTTTTTCAAACAGGAAAATCAGCAGCACTAGTCGAGGGGAACTGGACATCTAGTATTGATGCAATTAACAGAAAGATCAAAACATGGTCCAAATGGAACTTATCTATCCATGGCAAAATGAAAATAGCAAAAGACATTCCTTATTTCTCAATTATACATCATGCAAAGTATTAGTCTGCTGGAAAAGATCATAAACCAAATTAATCGTAAAATATTCTGTTTTCTGTGAAAAACAAATATTCCAATAAAAAGGCTTTTGAAAAAATAAACCGAATAACACTCTGTTCCTCAGAGGGGATGGAGGGCTTAACATGATACACTTACAAAATATGCAAAACAGCTTCCTAATTGATTGGGCTAGTAATTATACCACAAAAGAAACTCCCATTTTACACTTTCAAATTACTTTCTTAAAGATGTAGGGGGTAAAAACATATTAGAAGCTATCTTAAATTTGATGGAGGCTATGTTCCCTGTGATGTATACTGGATTACACTTAAGCTTCACAAAACCTATCTTGCAATAAATATAATACATAATAGAATGAATGAGTGAGTGGATGTATTAAAAAGCAAAAACAAAAAGGCAATGATGAAAATACGTCAAAACATGCAAATCCTTAGTGCTCATTATAATTTCATTATTATCATATTCATTATTATTGTTACTATATTGATTATGTTTATTATTATTACTATTTCTTATAATTTTCATTATTATGATTGTTTTTTTTTAAATTATTCTCATAACTATTATTTTTATTTCACTATTAACACTATTATTATTATCGTTTTTAGCATCATCATTATTATACATAACATTACTACTCTTTAGAGCTACAGCTATATTGTAATATGTTGTGAATCTATCTGTGATCTGATTTATTCATATATTTATTTTATTTATTTTATCTATCTGAAAGTGTTTACCACTAAGAGGCAAGGCCTTCACAGTGTATGAACTTGCATCAGCTACCTAGAGTGACCTGAGACAATATTACAGTTCAACGTTCAAACAACTAAGAAAGGTTGTATAACAAAATACCACACGTTTGTACGTCTGCTATAATGATTATAGACCTTTTATAATAGGTCCACCCACAGCTGACAACGCAGAAATCAGAGTTACTCAGGTAGCTACGACCTCTATAGATCCAATACACAGTGAACTCTGGGGTAGCTGATAAGTATACTGTTGAAGGCACATGTCTCTTGACTGAAATACCTCCATTGTGATGAGTTCATTTTATCTTCCTGTGAAGATGTTTATCTGGAGGAAGTGGTGAGAATAACTGAGTCATTTGAATCTTTCCTTGTTTCTTGTTTCATTTTCAAAGTAGCCAATATATCTACATCTAGTTTCTTATTAATCTAATGTTTTGATACATTTACAGTTTACTTGTTGACTGTTTTTTCATGTTTTATTTTCAGTATATATATATAGGTATTTTAATTCTCATTTATCTAATAATTTTACCATTATTTATTTTGAAAAAAAAAGAGCACATTAATAGGAAGGCATAATGTTCACAGATAGTCTGAGCTTTAAAAAAAAAGAATAAAAAAAAAACCACTTACAAACCAAGGTTTTACTTGACACCTAGCAAACATTTTGATAGTTGGGTCAACTTGGGAAATCCAAAAATTACACTGGGAATTTAAACTGGAATAATTTGTCAGAAATGCGCTGTTCCGTTCGCCTTGCGCTCGATCTAAGCACAGGTATTTTCTGAGTGTATACAAGGTTTCACTGCTTTGTACTTGTATTAATTTTCGATGGCCTTTTTCACAGTCACTACAGAAACACTGACAATGTTTGTCTATAAGCGACTTCATTCAATTCATGCAGTTGTCTCGTTTTTGGGGGGTCGCAAGGAGGATGACTATATGGATTCAATGTATTCATTACGCTCGCCTCGACTGATGCCCCTGTCTCGATGGGCATTAGGATTAGTATTAAGGGTAGGGTTAGGGTTAGGGGGTAGGGTTAGGGGAAGGGTTTGGGTTGTATAAGTAGGTTATGGATATCTCATTCGGAATTCCTTTTAAGACAGGTAATAGGAATTGATATAATATATGGTATTACTATTAGACATAGGGTTAATGCTTGAACTGAGACGCCCGTTTAGCCGACAACTTTTATTTAAAGTTTATTTATTTACTATTTCAACTACATTTTTATTCCGATTTTTTTATTCAACTAGTTGTATATCACGTGATTATAGAGGCCAGCCAATACACAATGGAGGCTTTTGTAAAAAAAATCCATTTTCTTCAATTTTTGGGTCTAAAATATAACCTAAAACATGTAGAATAAATATTAACACAGTCTGCTGACATTTTTACAACTAATTTGCTGTTTTGGAGCAGTGATCTTAACTTTACATATACCGTTAACTCTAGCCTTCGTGGCTGTGTGTGATGATTGTTGGTCTTACAATCTGTGTGATGATTGCTGGTCTTACAATCTGTGAACCTGCTTACCAACTCGAGTTCAAGTCTGTCTCCAACCTGGAGTTTTTCTTCCTTATCTTCTATGTATGATGTTCATTGTATAATTGATGTTTATACTAAGGCTTTCTCTAACAACAGCACCGATTTAGTCGAAATATTGATCTAGTCCATGACTTATGACTAAATGAACTGTATCATTATTATCGTTGCGGTGCTGTCCTTCGACATAGCCATTTATACTAACAGTTTAAATCACTGTTGTATGTATTGACTTACAGACAAGTCATTGGCTAAACCAAGACTGCAAGATCTTATATACAGTCGAGTCCGCTTAACTCCATTTCGCTGGGACAACCCCAATCAGTTCAAGCAATCAGAATTCGACTCATGATTTCCAAGGCGAGTCAACCGTATGCGAACGAGCGAGAACCCTGGGGAGGTCACGAGGGCAGCCTCTTGTTTATTCTGTACGTATGTGAGCAGTCGGGAAGTGTGTTAGGGTCACGGGTGAACACTAGGTTCGCATGTGGAAGTTAGGGACCGATTCAGGCAGTAGGTATTTAAGAGTTAGATTGCTGTGAAGTTAGTGTCCCTGTGGTGAAGTGGTAACACGTTCAGACTTGCAAGCTGAGAGACCCTGGTTCGATCCACAGCAGGGACAGAAATTTTCTAGTGTAGGTTTTTTCGGCCCTTCTTCTCTAAATTGATCATTCACAGTAAGCTCACCTTCCTCCCCCTTAAATATAAGAGAAAGAATACCATACACTGTATTGCCTTTCCACCTGGTTACACGTATACCTGTATACCGTCACGGTGCATTGGGCCAGATGCGTTGATGACATGTACAGCACACTGTTGCCAAGATGCTTGATTATCGATCGATTTTTCGAGCCTGCGTGTGTTCTCTTCCCCCTACTTGTCTTATCAGCAGTGGTGTAATACACACGCTCTAAATGTCCAGTACACACGCCTGTACTGCGGTTAGAGGCACTCGCAGTGTCCAGTTTTATTGCCTCTCTCTATCTGCGGTACCGTCTCGTTTGTTTTTCAAGGCGTTGGCGTTGTTTGGCACCATGCGGGGAGGACGCCGAAGGTGATTTTGCCTTTGTGACAGCACTGGGCAGTTGGAGTAATCAGAAATAGGCGTTAATTACTTCTTGTGATGCAAAGGCAATTAATAGAGGCAAAAAAGGAAAAAAAAAAAATCATTTCTTTTTCTTTCGCCTAATAAGAAATTGGAGGTACCCGATTTCGACATACATGGACTCGACTGTAGATGATTCTACTTTTCTTCCTTTCTTTGTGTATCCCCCACAATAAAATCATGCCAAGTTTATCAAGTTTAACAAGTTTATTGAAAATGAACCCAGACCACTTTTGTGGTACATGGGCTATACATTTATACATATTGACGACGGGACAGCACATACAATTGTGATACATAAACATACATAGTTCTACAGAGCACATATTAGGCAATATATATCAAATTAATATCTATATTATTGCGCACACGCACTCACACACATGCACACGCACACACACACACCCACCCACACAGGCACACACACACACACATTCAAATATTCAATGTTTATGCCCCATCAAAATTATCCCTCTTTTGTATGTTCATTAGTTCGGGTCAGGAGCTTGTTGTAGGAGTTACCACATATGGAAACCTTTCCCAGCGGGACTTAGTCTAGATCTTACTCAAGTTTGGACTATCTATCATTATCGTTGCGGTGCTGTCGTTCGACATTGCCATCACTTGCTGGCTAGTAGTCTAGACCATTGGCACTGGACTATCGTTGTTTTCCCTCCTCTTTCGATATTCTGATTATTCACTTACGTTAGACAAGGTATTGGTGTCCAGACAATGCAGTTTGGATATCTGTTACTTTTCGGGTCTACACTCACTCCGTTGAACAGATTCACATTACTTCCCATGGCGACACATGAATAAGTAGATTGTGTTTTCTCAGTCTGGTCTGTGTTGTTCATGGTCATTTCCTAACTTTATGATAGAGTAGAGATGGGCCTTAATAGATATCGATACTGAATATTTGGTTCCAGTTGCGAGTACCTGATACTTGCTATTTCCTTAATAGATACTGGTAGATACTCACTAAAACAATAATATTGTAATTAAAATTTGCCCCATTATTTGTTGTTCTCTCTGAAAATAAATAGTTTTGTTGGTTTGTTTTTTTTAAATGCTGAAATTACTCTTGTAAAAAGTATTATTCCAAAGTCAGATTGAAAGCAGGCTGGCACTCAACATCATTTCCCTCAGAATTTCCAAATTCCGAAGAACTAATCTCACAGAGAAGATTAGTCTATGCCTTTCTACAACTAAAATGGACATGATCTATTTTGCTGTCTCAGGTTGCAATGTTATGATGAGAAAGAAGGTAAGGATGATTGTTAAAATTGCTGTTGGATCCAATATTACTATATAATAACTTTTTAACTAAAGTTGATTGTTTAGTTGTTCAAAGGACTGCAAATTAAGGTTTTGTTCCTTATTTAAAAGAAGAAACACAAATGCCAATACAAAACACACAAAAAACAGTAACAAAATTTTAAGGGGAGGAAGGTGTGGGAAATGGCCCTTGAAACCTCGTTCGAGTAAAGCCACAAGATAAAAAATATGACGTCACAATATCGATATCTAGTATCTACGAGATTCAAGCCATGAGTACTATCTTAATAGATATTTGAAAATATCTATTAACGCCCAGCTCTATGATAGAGACGGTGTTGCCAGGTCTCGGATTGAAAAACCGCCAATAAAAGGTAAAAAAATAGCCAAAAATATAGCCAATGACGTCATATTGGATGACATTAATTCCCTTAAGAGCAGCATGTCAATGAACTTTCCTTTGTTGTTTATTTACATATATTTTTTTTTCAAAGAAAAATGTTCAATTTTATAGATTTTTATTATTATTATTATTATTATTATTAAGATGTCACCCAGAAAGGAAATAGCCAATACGCCATGCCAAAATTTTCCCACCAGGACCTTCAGAAACTACCCACATTTGATTATAAAGTAGCCATCCTGGCAACACCAGATAGAGATGGGCAAAAGTATTCGATACTGACCTACATATCCTCCAATACCTAAATATCGGTATTGTGATAATTGTACTGACTTGCATCAGAGAAAAGTATACCCTGCTACTGTTTTTTGTTCATCTTTGATAAAGATTAGCCCACTTCAGAAGGTTCTGCCGACGCTGAACAGTGAGCAAAAAGCCAAAATATGGCCTTCTTAAAAAGAACAGAGGTAGCTATCTGCTTCACAGCCTAAATAATCATCAATATTTTTTTCATAAATTTTCACCCCCTTCCACGTTTCCTTAAAGGTCAACCCCGCTTAAATGACCGGGATAGTAGCGTCATCGAGCTCAGCCTCTGAGGTATGATAGTGCCTGCCCTTAGGTGTGACGTCAGGGGGTCACAGGCTAGTTACAGCCTTGCAGGCGCAAGGTGGTGGCGATACAGTTTTTGTCCGAAGAAGATGACGATTTCGACCCAGAACTGTTGCTTATTGTTCGAACTACAAACAAACAAACAATATATATATATATCAGTGAAATCCCTGTCGATATGATTAGTCTATGTATAGAGGGAGTACCCAGCGCATACGCTAGACCGGCGACGTTGACACGCAGACCAAGTTACCCAACTTTACACATCAATTACTCAATGACAGCTCGGCCTATCTGCATAAATTTTTAATTTAGCATTACTGAAAAGCTCAATTTATCTCCCTCAATTTCATATCAGTAACAACAGTAACATTACATCTCACTGCGTAATAGCCCCTGTTAAAGACCACGGGGTTGGCGTCGCACCGCCTGCCTCGCCGTGGCTTTCCTTTCGCACCCGTGCTGTGTTTACAAATGGTGTGATTGTCTGAACGGCATTTTTCAGTGCTCAAAACTTCTTGTTGGTTCTAAGAATCATGTGATTGAGAGAGATGAGTGGAGAGATCAACGTTGTCTCTGAGAAAAATAC
>JAWQUT010000042.1:9428-28180 GCA_033807755.1 Ellobium chinense
CCCCCTTTACAATTCCTCGCTAGAGGGCGCCCATTTTGGCTCAAATTTCTGAACTATATTTCCTCAATATTCAGAAACATAAATTACTCAGCCTTCGTATGTCTTTACCCCATTCACTTTTAAAGTACTGTATTTTACTGATCTAAACATATTTGGATTAACTTAATAATGAGGTCAACTTAGTACTGAGATCCTGCTGAAGAATGAAATTCTAGAATAATAATGAATCCTCGCTTGCCAAGTTCATACGTAATAACAAAAAATACTTAATACAAGAGTATTTAACATTGAGGTTCCACTGTATTGAAATCTTTTCCTTCCTAGATTCTACCACTTTCCCAGCCTATAGCATCACTGATAAGGAACATAAATCACACTTCTGAACCCACACTTTACACCCACAGCTTAGCATTGACTATTTTCCGCACGCACACACGCACGCACGCACGCACGCACGGACTCACAAAACACACATACTTATTCTCGTTCACATATACAGACAGACACACACACACACTCACACACACACACACACACACACACACACACACACACAACACACACACACACACACACACACACACACACACACACACACACATGAGAGCATGCACACACACACACACATACACACACACACTCACTCACTCACTCACTCACTCACTCACTCACTCGAGAGCGCTCACACAGATACAGTTGCGTGCACACGCACATGCGTACACGCGCGCCAGCACACACACACACACACACACACACACACACACACACACACACACACACACATACACACGCACACAAACAGCCAAAAATGTATACCTTTGCACACATACACACAAACACATTATTAACAAATTTATTGGAATAATCCCAGACCACAGCTGTGATATTTTGGCAAATATACAGCACATGAATATTTATAACACTATGCCTGCTAAATTCACATTTTACAACAATAGCACAGACCACTTACATACACTAATTATAATCATTCAGTCCTAACACATATTAGTATATCTCTCATGAAAACATTTTCTCACACATTCCAACAATAAGATCTTTTTTCCGCCAGTGAATTCTCACGTCAATCCCGACAGCACCCCGCCCCACCCCCAACCCCCCTCCTCTTTTCCAGATCATTTATATGTCTACATAATAATCTCTTCCCCAGTGTTTGACCTTCTGAACCGGCCAAGTCACAGAATGATATTACCTCCCCTGTGCCAGCCTGAGCTTGGAGAATCTCCTGTTCCCTGTCACCTGTGACTGTCCCGCACAGTGGCACAATAAGGTCTCTTTGTGTCCCCGGATAAAAATGACATGGTGCACTATATTAACTCATCACCGCAACAAATGCAAGCGGAAGGTTACAAGAGACGCATTACTCATAAATAGTGATGGACAATATTCGAGTCCAGATTCGAGGCCATTGAATACTCTTGCTCTGGATTCGAGTCCTGATTAGAATCCTAAAATTGGTCTGGATCCAAATCCGTCCACCGTGCGCAAGCAATGAAAGAAAAAAGAAAAAAAAAAGTTCTGTTTACAAGAAATGGGCATGTCATATTTAAATTTTGGTCTCAGTCTAAATGCACAGGTTTAATCCTTTTGTGTTAATGAAATTGAAAATACATTATGAAAGACCATATATGTAGAATTTGTTGGCGATTTTCTTATCACTTCTAGAAGTACAAGCGCAACTTTCAAGACTTGATTCTCGTTCTTACATCTCTTCCATTCTTCTCAGTATTTTGTATCACCAAGTTAATTGTAATTTATTTCATTCTAAGTATTTTTGATCAAGGGACTTTAATTAAACGGCTTACCCGCGGGGCCTACGTATGGCCCACCAAGATGTAAAATATGGCACGTTAAGAAACTATATAACATAAAGGTTCTTATACAGCTCAGTTTCATGCATTACAGTGTAACATACGCTCACATTATAGATATGGCCCTGACAGTATGGTTGAAACACAAAACTGACTCTCCCTCTGAGAGAGTTGAACAACCGTGGACTAGACTAGACTAGTCTAGGTGGGGTAGTAATACTTGCAATTGTTGATATTTTGTCTGTCAGTTATAACTGTCTGTAGTGCGAGAGAAGGAAGATATTTTTCACAGATGGGAACTGGGATCCGAAAACCGACTCTCCTTTTTACCCTCTGTCTCTTTCTCTCTTTATCTCTCTCTCTCTCTCTCTCTCTTTCTTTCTCTCTCTCTCTCTCTTTCTCTCACACACACACACACACACACACACACACACACACACACACACGAACACACACTAACAAACATGCGCGCGCGCACATAAAGGCACACACATATATATACACACACGCACACACACACACACACACACACACAAACACACACACACATACACACACATACACATATACCCACCCACCAATCTTCGCCATCACACATGTATACATATCATCAGTACTCCCATGTTTCATTTATATCTACCACACACATTCACTGAGTTCAAAGGAAGCTCATGCTTCACTCAAGGAATCTGAGCCACCATGACATGAGTACGATTACTATCCCGATACTTCGAGTCCACCGGAAGTACCCAAGTGAATCAAGCGATTACGTGCAATGTCGGCTAAACCCATTTACAACTCGAGCGATCACCGGAATGAAGACCGGAAGACCTCGGGGAAGCCAGACAGAAATAAAGGGTGTAAAATGTGCGAAAACGAAATCAAGTAGTCCACCAGGGACCTGAAACTGTCTTAATGGGAGACCACGCAGTGACCTAATTGGCCTAAGAAACAAAAGAGGTCACTGGTGTGGCTAGGAAAAGATGGGTTGGGGGGACGGAGGGGGGATTTAGAGTCAGTCTCATCTACAGAACAATTTAAAAATCTATAGAAGGAACAATATCAAGATTTAAGTTCTTTTTGTTTTTGTTTTGCCCTGACGAATACTGATCATAATATCGAGCAACTCGCCCGTGCCTGAGTTAGTATTTTAATACTTACACATTTTATCAGAATATACCAGGATGTGCAGATCTACACACGACTGGATCAGGGTACAGAATCAGGGTACAGACGAAAATAAACAGCGCTCACATCTAATAATATATATATATATATTTTTTTTTTTTGTGACAACTGATCTACATGCTACAAGAGACGATTAGAGAGCACCCGGAAATGTATTTTATCCCCTCTGTACATTTTCATTTTGTGGTTGTAGCTGGCAAAACCACAAGGGAAAGGTTGTCTTGGAAACTGTTTGTCCACGAAAGGACGAAGCTTTGAGGTCACCTGGGACAGACATGACGGGAACTTAGGTGGAAGTAAAAGCACTATCTGGGGACACACCCACTCACCCACTTATCTGGTAGAGTGTCAGAAAGTCAAAGGGCCGAACCATTTATTAGATAGGGGGTATCTTCCTCTGAATATCTTTCGTTGCCTCTCTCTCCGAATAACAGTTTCCTATTTTATTTATTATTATTTTTTTTAGGGACTTACCAACAGTGAGCCACCTAGTGCTTGGTCTAGGGTTAGGGGCAAAGTTAGGGGCAAGATTAGGAACAAGAAGGCAGGCATGATAGACCCTAGATAATGATGATGTGTAGTTACTGTCTCAAAGGTGTTTTTTTTTTTTTTCTTAACCCTTATATTACCATGAACCCTGCCCCAAACTCTGATACAAGCACTAGATAGGACAGTCCCTGGATCCTGCAAGAGCGAGATTATACAATAATAATATAATGGTGTGAGGTCAAAGGTCAGAAGGCTTAAGTTAGATCTCTGATTAAGGGTCTAGCCATTGCTCCTGAAACATGGAAAGTTCTAGCCTGTAATCGTCCCACGTGGCATGCCGGCAGTAACAATGGCGCTCGTACAGTCATGAATGGATCTTTGCACCACTAGTGTCGCTGCCAGTTTTCGCTAACATCTATCTACGTCATAACTGACAGGTGCGGAATTACACATTTATTACAGCAGAGTTATAGTTGAACACGCCCTGGTGTGCAACTCTGGTGCAGCTCTCTTTGGATTTGACACAGAAGCTTGGACACCAAAATGCGCAATGGTGCATTATTTATGGTTAATATCTTATGTATTGCCCTAAACACGCCATAGAGATGCTAAGCCTAGACTTCAAATGTCTTGAATGGGTACACTCCATCATGTGTGGAGACAAAGGATATGTCGAAATACAGGCAACCATTGTAGGCTATAGAAATTAGAGAGTCTAGTATAGATCGCTTGGGTTATATACCAAAATAGAAATAATTGATAAAACTGTGAGACGTGACTTCCGCACTTCGAGGTCACTTTGGCCAAGAAGTGTACGTGTTCGTTTGATCTTTGTAGGAGAGCGATGGGAGACGTTAAGAAGAGAGAGCAGAAAAGAGAGAAAAAGAGAGATTAAGAGACAAAGAGAGAGAAAAGAGAGCATAAATCAGTCGTTACGTTCTACGATCTAATTTTGACTTTTGTGATAATTATAATGTATAATTAGAGCACTCTGTCAGAGAGAGTCTGTGATGAAGTGATCAGTAATTGCACCGTGCTCTGGTTGACAAGAACCTGATAATTACCCGATAAGTGAACCTTTACTGAACTTGGTGTACGAGAAAGAGTCATCCATCCACAGTAACCCATCTCCAACCCTGTAATCATCCTCGCCGGCAGCTTCGAAGCGGCATCAGAAAACCAGCATTTTTTTTTTCAGTACTACAGTAATAAAACTAGCCTTTTCAATTATACTATGATACCACACTCATACCTATGCTTACAAGAAAATTTAACTTTCTCCATTGATGCCATATTTCTCTCTTTCATATCCCCCTCCCCCATCCTCTTAAAAATCGCCACCCCACACCCACACAATTTGTGTGTGTGTATTGTTCTGAACAGTCGACGGTAGATCGAATGAAAAAAAAAAGTGTGTGGAGGTGGGGGCGTAGGAGGTGTTGGAGTAGGAGGGAGCATAGTACTCCGAAGTCTCTAATTAAGGAACTTCCACAAGTTACCATACTTATGGAAAAGCTGAAAAAGAGCAGGGGCGGATAATATAAGGTCCGCGAGGACCCTGGACCGGAAAGACAGGCAGGGTCCTCTTCATTATAGCAATTTAAGAACGGTGCACCAGAAAGCTCATCGGTCAAGCTAAAAGATCCCGCGCGTACATTGATTGAGTCACTTGGAGCAGGATTTAGGAACATCACAGCTGACTTCCAGTGTTAAAATGTCAGAAGCAATGGGGTGGGTGGGGGCGGGGATGGGGGCGGGGACGGTAGGGGAGTGAGAAGAATTGTATGGGGAGAGGGGTAAAGGGGGAGGAGGGAAGATGGTTCCCTTGGAGACTACTCAGAAGAGTTTTACATCTCACCCGACATGCACTCCTATAGTTAGTTTTTTATTGAGAGCTATCGCATTAACGATGGTATCTCTTACCACAGTAAGAATTACATTAACTCTGCATGTTGGATGCTATTAAGGTTGCATTCGGCACCAATGCACTAGCGTAATTCTTACGATGGTAAAGTATCCCATCGTCAATGCGCAAACTCTTAAATACACATTCATGACGTAAAACAGTTATGTGAGTTAAAACATAACTTAGTTCTGGAACTATACTCTCAACGGAATCTCCTCTCATTTTAGGATAAATAAAAGACCGATTACGTATGTTGCAGAATTCATATATCCTCCCTAGAATGAGAAAACCTCGATCATCTACCCGGCGGAAGTGAAGGGATGGTCACTAAAGACATGTATGCGGAGACAGCCTGTCATGACGACAGAAGCAGGCAGACAAAAGTTAAACACGTAAACAAAGGTTGGCATTTTCCTTCGTATTTTTCACCACAATGATGCTTTGGGAATTTCCACGCCAAGCAAAAGGACCAAAAAAAAAATCTTTTACCAACACAATGATGCTTTTGGAATTTCCACGCCAAGCAAAAGGACCAAAAAAAAAAAACTCTTTCCAACACAATGATGCTTTTAGAATTTCCACGCCAAGCAAAAGGACCAAAAAAAAATATTTTTCCAACACAATGATGCTTTTGGAATTTCCACGCCAAGCAAAAAAGGACCAAAAACAAAAAAAAATCTGCAAAGAATTCTCCCTCAGGTACTGTAGAAATGAAAGGGGGTCGTTCAACTATTCTTAGAGCTGATTATAGGGTGAAGTGTCTGCCTATTACATTACAGCCGAGACAAGCTTAGACAAGCTTACAAGCTCAAATGATGATCACGTTTCCTCTACTGTCTATCAGATTCACATTTTACTGGTCGCAACGTTTGACCTCGTCCAGTGGGAACCTACGAATTTATGTCAATATTGTGTGGTTTCGATGAATATTGACAACCTTACTTGGCGTTTTTGATGTCAGGAGATGACTCTGTGACGGGATGTGGTGGATGCGTTTGTGTGTTTCAGTGGAAGGTGGGGAAGGTTGGGGGTGGAGGAAATCAAAATTATGACATTGTCTTTTTGGCGACGAGAAGTAACGAACCCAGGTCAGAAATTGACAGCATAACACCGAAGAAGGTTGGCCGTACCAGGCAGACCCTTCCTTATATAATTCACACTCAAGATTGGACATGGCTAGTGGCATTGGCTGGTGGAAGTCAGAGAGCTTGAGGAGATCGACGGTCACATTACGTGGTGTAGAATCTGCTCGCTCAGAAGGTAAGATAGAAGATATTACAAGGCTACAGAGTGATACACCTTAAATGTTCATTTTCGCTGGAAAATGAACAATTACTAAGGCCAATATAATTATGATCCGTGCGGGGTCAAAACGTTTTTGGACCCCATTTACTTATTTCCTACTATGCAGTAATCAAAAGTAGGTGAAGTTCTATTTTTAACATGACGACAGCTATTTTTATAGCATTTAACAATGTAATTCCTATAGATTATGAATATTTAATAAGCTGAATTAACGAGAAATCTCAGTCGGGGTGAGTCTCTATAAATATCTCAAAAAATTTTTTAGAAGACTCACTATGGGTCTAAAACTGCTTTATTTGCATTCTGAAATGCTATTCTACATAAAACCATAATCAACAAACAATGGACATTTTTCATCACTTTTCAGTATATTGAGGTCATCCTCTGGCCTTAAAGGTAATCAAATAAATATTTGGTACAGTACAGCTGAATCAATATTATATTGCGCGTAGTCTGCACTACAGATGAACAGACATGCATTTATCCAAACTTTGTACTTCGTACTCTTTAGTTTATTACTATTTTCAGAGATCCTTTGCTCCGTGTATGACTGCACACCAAGATTTAAAGTTCTTGTCTTTAAGCAAATTTATGCTCCCTGTCATTAAGTTTGGCTGTTGCAGGAGTTGAAATAAATCTCTTCGTTAAAATCATTGACAATTGAGAGAGTTCGGTATTCTGTTTTGTAATTCTCTGCCTTTTCAGCTCCACCATGCAGGTCATTCTGCTTGTTAATGCCCTTGCTGCACTGGCCACCGGAAGTACAAGTAAGTCATGGGATTATGGGAGGATAATCTGACGTCAGTTGAGGAATTCTGTTTTTGTATCTTTTATCAAGCATTGTTTATAGTTTCGAAGGAAATAATTATCACTCTAATCGGATTTCTGAGAACGTTTATTAGATTTATTAAAGAATGTGCACTAAGAATTGTTTTTAAGAATTTAAGAAATGTAAAGATTAACTTTTAGTATTATAAATTAACATTATCATGACCATCTTCATCATCATCATCATCATCATCATCATCATCATCATCATCATCATCGACTTCCTCATCATCATCTTATCATTTATTGATTAAAAAAACAACTCTAAACTAGTAAAGCAGAATGCACGAGGAAAGAAAATAAGGGTCAATTAAACATATACATAAATAAATACATATATTAAAACAACACGACAAAACGATGAGGAAAGAAAAGTAAAGAAGATATTTTTTAAAAAGCAGCCGCTTGACCCTTATCATCCTCATCTACGACAACAACAACAACAGCAACAACAACAACAACAACAACAACAATAACAACAACAACACCAATCAGTCACAGTTTTTGTTTTAGTTTTGTTGCAACGTTGTGTAGTGGGTCGTCGTTTTCGAGCACTGAGTGTTCGAGCTAAATCGGCATGTAGTGTGGACTCAAGTACGCATTATGTATGCTTTTATGTGTGCACAGTATAGTACAGTACGGTTCAATACACTGCAGTGCAGTGCAGTGCGGTGCAGTGTGGTGCTGTGCGGTGTGGTGCGATGCAGTGCAGTGCAGTACAATATGACACGACACGACACAACGCCTCACGGCACGAAAACGATACGACACGACACGACACGACACGACACAACACAACACAGCACACTACAATAATAAGCTCAAGTACTCAAAATATATTTATATGAGCAAACATCACAGATATTTATACGCATGTGTAAGGCCACCTAATATTTTTAAGATGTTAAAAGTTTACAACAAATTGACAATGAAATCTTTCTTTTTGTGGATAATAATAAATGTCTTTTCTATTGATCCATTCATAAACCAAGACTACCACAACTGTAAATTCCTCCACGAAACATGTTAACAATTGAGAGCTTGCGCACTAACGATAGGATCTCTTACCAGTGAAAAAATTTTGTCAGTATATCGGTGCTGAATGCAACCTTAGTAGTGTTCAACATGGAGAGTTAATGTAATTCCTCCGATGGTAAGAAAACCTTTCGTTAATGAATAAGTTCTCTATATTCTTCCCCGTCTGTCATGTTTAGAGAGGTAACGAACCCATTGAAATGGTCACCGAATTCTGAACAACATCAGGTTATGAACCAACCAATTGAAACATTTAGTAAAATCACATTGTAAACCACAAAAAAAAAAAAAAAAGAAACTCCNAAAAAAAGAGAATTCCAGTCTACTAAATCACGCTTGCGATTTTTGCCGGATCGTATAACAAACAACTTTCCTATAAATGGAATGTTAGTTCCAGGTTTCCCATGGGGGGAAAAGCACTTCTACAGTACAGTGGTTCTTATTACTGTAAACCTTCTTGTAATCTGCAGATGACTGGTATCCCATAGAGACATCCAACTGGGGGATGGGCGGAGGAAAGAGTGGGGGAGGGAGCGACAAGGAGTAGAGTGGTTTTAGAAAGAGTGAGCGTAGGACCTCATACAGTGAAACATAGCTATGGGAGGCAGATCATTCTCGGNGGGGGAAAAGCACTTCTACAGTACAGTGGTTCTTATTACTGTAAACCTTCTTGTAATCTGCAAATGACTGGTATCCCATAGAGACATCCAACTGAGGGATGGGCAGAGGAAAGAGTTGGGGAGGGAGTAGAGTGGTTTGAGAAAGGGGGAACGTAGGTCTCATACAGTGAAACATAGCTATGGGAGACAGATCATTCTCGGTGGGAGTAGGGGTTGAGAGTAGGGGGGGGGGGGGAGATGGTTTCACACATGGGCGGCACAAGTTTCCTCCCTCGGTCAAAACAAGCCTAATGAAAAATTGGGGACGAAATCAGAAGTCGAAGTGAGTATTCTTGAAAGGGATTGGTGTAAAATTTGGGGCGTTGATCCCCACCCCTTCCTTTTTTTCTTCTCCTTAAAGATCGGGCAAAAGAAATATTTTAACCTCTATGAGAAAAACATTCCCGGATCACAGTAGCATATGTAGAGTAACACATTTTGTGTGTAAGGCCGAAAAAAGAAAAAAATAGATGCCAGTGACCCGACACCATCACGCTAAGAGAGACAATCGTGACAATTTCTGCCCTTGTTTCGTAAGGCTACAACAGTTATCTCCTACTGAACATCTTGTGGGGCCAGATTTTTTCCCAACTTGTCAATACTCATTCCAAAAATACAAACAGAGTGATGAACCAAAAATGAACTTATGGTTTAGTAAAGTTACGAAATTGGCTCAAAAAGTTCATGGCGAAAAAACTGACTAGTGGAAAAGTTCTAGCAATTGTTGACGCCCACATTTTAAGTATAAAATCACCAATGCCGGGCTGCTTTTTCTTGAGATCACTTAAATAGCATCCTTAACTTGGCAGCCTACTAATGGGGCTCCTTGCTCGAAATATCACAGAGTGACCAGCCAACCAAATTAGCAACAGTATGCAACCTCACATGTACAAGTCACAGTCACAATAGGAAAGCTAAAAACGTTGCAGATAAACACAGATCTCAACGAAGCCCAGTATTCTGTTAAGATAAACTCTACTCACCTAAAATTATTGTTGTTGACTGTTTTGGGTTGATGAACAGATACATTTTATGCTGATCACTAGCACGTGAATTTCCGCTCCGGCAGACATTACAGTAGAAGTGACAATGTGGCTTTGTCTCCAAGTAGACAACTACATCTGTGTAATTTTCACGGCGAACTGTTTGTCTTGATACAGCATTACAAACCTACTGGTTAAATGTTTTCCTTTCAGTTTCAATATAATGAGGGATACGTCTTCATTCTGATTACAAGGTGAAAAGCTGCAATTTGGTATATAATAATATTCAGAACGACTTGTTATGATAAGGTTGATGAGCCTGATATCTATGCAAGGTTCGCTCAGCTATGTCACATCACCTGTTTTGCGGGCCAGTGGCTGTATGCATAACCCTTACGTTAGTTAACGCACTTCGGTAGCCACGAGAAACTCCTAAAACATTAGTAGTGTTCACTGTTGTTAATGCCATACGTTAACTAATGTATTGGTTATGCATTCGGCCGCAGATCACATTAATAACGCCATCATAATTATCATAGACCATGGTCATTAGCCTATTGAGCGTTCACTACCTGTAAGGCAGTAGATGACACGTTCTCCTTAAATATTAACAGTATGAGCAAGTCGGGGATAAAACCAATTTCTTTAGCTCATGAGTCCACCACAATAAGGACTCGACCACACTGCGCCCACATGATAAGGGGAAGTAATATAAAATTCTTAACAGTGGTTTGATGTGAGTTTATTATCTCCCCTCAGTAAGTGGCTGTAGATTTCATTGGCACCTATCACCTTTTTCCCTTCTTTTGGACCTTTTTCCCTTCTTTGGACTGTATTTTGCTGTAATTTCGGAATTTTATTTCTCTCAAGGATATTAAAGTACTTTCAGTGGGTTGTTTTGGTTTTTTTTTTAATGGGAAGAAATCAGGATATCAACTCCATGAATTTTTTTTATTTTCGTTCATCACTCACTATGTTACACACTCTGCAGTGTTCACATACACCATCCCAATTATCATGAATGCACGGTCATCCGGGAGTCGCAAGCGACAGTTCCAACAATCATTAAATAAAACCTCTCCTTTCTACTGTTTCATTGTCAGAAGAACATGACTGGTTGGTATAGTATGCTTTGCACTGACTGACTCACCTTTAAGTTTCAGAAGCACGAATTTTTTACCAGCTGAGTCACTTTTAAGTTTCGGAAGCACGATTTTTTTACCAATCACACTCCTATAGTTTACATTTATAGTTTGCTTTAAACAAAAGTGAGCTTTGTTGGATTTACTTAATGAAGAACGAGAATGCACCAGTGTGAAATCTCACACGTCTTCTTGACTACATGGCAAACTTTTTTGAGCCATCTTTGTGCCTTTGTTCTTACGAAAAGCCCATGTTGTTTCAGTCACTCGTTATGACTGGTATGATGACAATCAAGGAGCGTTGAATGTGGGAGGGACGGAGATCATGAGGGCCATCAGTGTGGCCCCGCACCCCGACGGGCTAGACAGTACAGCAGCAGCGACAGCTACGGCATCAGCATCGGCATCGGCGTCGGCAACAAGTGGGACATCAGCAACATATGACAACACAGGCGGTCTCGCGAGGACAGCAGATTTTTCCTCTTATCATAAGAACTTGCTGGATGAGATTCTGGTACGCATCATCAACACAACACTACATCCATTACCATTATCAGCATCCCCTTTTATCATTACCACCATCAATGATCACCAGTATCACAATTGCGGCCTTAAACATCACCACGACTTCTACTAAGACTACCATTATCGCCACCATAATAACAATACCACAATTGTCATCATCAGTTCCATCAGCAGCATCACCAGTGTCCCGTCTACAACCAATAACACTACCACAACTTCACTGCAACCACCCCCATCACCATCATAGTTACTGCTACCACGTCTAACACCATCAGCACCACTTGGACAAGTAGTGTCAAAATCAAACCATCAACACTAACACAATTACCGTTTTCACCACAGCAACCGTCACTCTTACCACCCTTTTCATCGTAACCACAACTGTCAGCACCAGCATTAACACCATTATTACTAGTACCACTGCCACCGCCACCCCATAGTCATTACCATGATTTGATGGATGTCAGAGTTTAATACAGCAAGAAGCAACAACAATATCTAAATTGTCACATTATATACAATAATGAACAGTTACTTAAATTACGACAAAAGATCTGGACAATTTACATGAAGAGAAGCTTACGTCATATGAGAATAGTTAAGAGCTTTCACAATAACGATGGAATCTCTTACTATCGTCAGAGTTACAATAACTATGCATGTTGAGCGCTATTTACGGTGCATTCCCAATCGATGCATTAATAAGGGATCTCATCTTTAATGCGCAAACTCTCAGTTATGGCAAATGGGAGAATGTTTTCCAATCTTCCTAAAATCAGTTGCTCACTCCTAGTTCTTGGTTTTGTTTTTTTCACAAAACAGTTTGATATATGACTGAATTCAATGCAGGGAGGAGAGGGGGGTGCACGTAAAGTTCCAGTTACACCACTTGCACCATCCTTGGGTCTGCATGTTGCATTCATTCTTGAAAATCAAGCGAAGCTGCCGAAACAGTTACCTGCGTTGTCCGGATGACTGTCTTATCCAAAGGTTGTGTTATCAAGATTTCTTTGTCTGCAATATATACATTTGCATAACTTAACCGGTGTTGCTTTGCTGTTTTGTTTTCCTTGTATGAAGAGCGCCTCCTACGGTGATGGTGATGATGGTCTAGCCTTAGACGTGATTGGTAGTCTAGGAAGCCTCTCTTCTTATGGACCTAGTGGTGCTGCTGCTGCTGATGATGATGATGATGATGCTGGTCATGCTGCATCTGCTTCCGCCTCTTCTGACGCCAAAGCCGAGGCAATCATTGCGGATATTTTGGTAAGTGGATGTTGGCCAGAGATGGGTAACAGGAGGCTCACAATAGTCTTAATATCTTTTAGTTTATCACACACTGTCAGAGCATTGCTTTCTTCTGTAGACAGAGCAGACCAAGCTTCTTACTGAAGAGGCAAGAAGTAGCAAGACTCAAGGCTGGAGGAGATTCTGAAAGAGGGCACAGTGGGATGATGGGCATTGAAAGAGCGGGCATACTGGTTGGAGAAGCAGAGATGTGCCATTTGAAAAACCTCACAATACGCCGTGTGTTATTTTTGATACGGACTCCCAGGCCTTGCTTACTCCGAAAGACCGAGCAGGACAGATTCTTTCTCAGTGGGAAGAAAGTATCTAGAATTCAAGACTGGAGAAAATTGCATGGTTCTTTTCGCTAGGACATTGGGGTTGGAAGGAGAGATGAGAGTGGGCTGATGGGAATGAACGAGCAGACAAATTGGCTGGGGAAGGAGAAATGTGGCATCTGAAAACCTTACATTACTCCTGCGATGTGTCTTTTTTCTCACGGACCTTCAGGGCATGCATGCTTTGGAAAATAGACCATTACTGGCTTTGTTCAGATTGTGCAGGAAGTATGAAGAACTCAAGGCCGGATAAAATTGTATGAATTTTAATTCAGGCGGTGGGAAATGAAACAGGGACAAAAACTTGAAAAAGAAGCTGGATCACCCGCTGATTTTAAACAAGAAAAATGTGGTCAAGCTAATCGTCTTCAGTTAGTCAAAAGAAGGTTTAATCACTTTATGGCTTAATCAAGTTCTTACTATGGCATGAACGTTTAATGTTTTCACTCTCATTAGGTGAAAGATGTTTTGATTCATTATTATTTTGGCCCGAGCTACAGCTTTATGAAGTGCCTAAAGGATTACTCTATGCAGTGGCTGGGGAAAAAATCTATATAATTAGTCTAAATGTCTCACAACAGCTCAAATGTATTCAGTTACTGACCAGTTGGCCAATAAAGTCAATTCTTCAAGATATGGAAATGATTTACTCTCTAACCTCTCAACATCACATAAAATCTTGATCTCGGATGTCCCTATTCACTTTAGAGCCTGATTTCTCAATTCCTACAGTGCAACTGGAAAGAACTAAATAAGTGAACAATTTTCGAACTACTTTAGCTATGGCTCAAAAGAACTGTAGAGCAATATCATTTATTTCTTCATTTTTTTTGTTTGTTCATATCGTTTGTATGAAGCAGCATTCGTTTATTCTTGAAGCGATGTGCATTGCATTAGACTATATAAAGTTGTTTTAAGTAGAGGTTCACTGGAATTCAGACAATGATCTAACTGTAAAATGTATAAAATTGAAGAGCGTTCTACCAAAACTCGGTATGTGGTCTCTGAATGTTTGTGAAACAAAGGCAAATAACATTAAGATAATTGCGCTTCACACATATATTTTTATTTACTGTTGACTGATGTAAAGTTTTAAAGAGCTCGATTAAGTCTTGAATGAATGAACACAGAAATGCATCTTTGAATACACCACCAACTCATTTTTCATCGAAAGTGCATTTACTAAGTTTTGGAAAAACGCTCTTCAATTACCACAAATAACTATTTGTCGCTTTCTATAGAGCTTTGTTAAGGGATTTTTCAGACAAGTTGGAACATTTTCTTCAAAACATATGTTTTAGGAAGGACAAACGGATAAACAGTTGTGTACAAACTTCGAAACGGTTCTGTTAAATCATAGTAAAGATATTTCGAAAAAAGAAGCATCCATTTATTTGCAATCGCACTATAGTTTAACCACATAAACCTCATTTCGTCTGGCAGCAAGACAACTGGGGAAATGTTGGAGGAAAATAAGGCGAGGTCAGCGAAAGGTTACGATCAATTAAGACAGGAACAGGAAGGAAGTCAACGAAGAGGGGAAAAGGAGAGTGGGATTGCAAACCAATGCATCCCAGAATCATTAGTAAACAGACACTTCATTGGCTGCACGATAGAAGGACACAGCAACTATGGGAAAGTCTCGATGTTGTGATGCCGGTCCTGGGATCAGCTTTTAACCAGTTTTGTTTTTCCCTTTTTAAGATTGTACTTCAAATAATCTAGTGGTTTGGTGAATGTTTCTAGTCGTAGATCTACGTAGACCTGTATCAGAGTATCCTTATTATTATCTAAACTTTAGTGGAACAAAAAGGATTGATTATGGAGGATTGGGGAAGAGATCAGGATCATGTTAATAAGCGGAGTGCGTCTGAGACGATGTTCTGTTTTTATCAGGCCAAGTTTTGACTTAAATGCTTAAATCTGATAAAATTTTAATCTATTCTTTGTCTGCTGAAAAGACCAGCTGTAAAAAAGGTTAAGCTGAAGAAGGCCAGTAAAGAAAGTACAAAGAAAGTCGACAATTTTGATGTCTTGAAGTGCAAATAATGGTGTATCACAAAACTTCTGTTGGGTGCATGTGCCAATGCATTTGCCCTTGATTTCATTCATATACAACGAGCTCTGCTTTCAAGATGGTAACAAACGTTTAGGTAATTCCTACAAATAGGGCAAATTTCAATATTGGACTCTCTGTGTGTGTGTGTGTGTGTGTGTGTGTGTGTGTGTGTGTGTGTGTGTGTGTGGTGTGGGGGGAGGGATGGGAATTATTCGGGCTAAAAATGACCAGCAAGCTTAAGACAGAGAAATAAAGAGGAGTAATAACCAGTCTATGTAATATGTGACTAGAAATATGGTTGTTTCCCTTGTGATATTGACAGGCGCCTCTTCGCACTTTCCACAGCATTGGAAAGACTAGATTTAGATAAAATTTAAATAGACTATTTCTTAACAACAACGGCTATACACTCAGACATTTCACAAGACATTTCACAAAATATCATTCACAATCGTCTGTGGATGGATCTGAGGTACTGGAAGGGTCAGAGACAAGCTGAGGGATCATAAGAGTAATGTACAACATTTCCTGCAACATCCCTTACGAGAGACTACAACATTATTCATGCTGACACGAGGGAAACGACCTTAGAGAATACGCTCGCTTTGACTATACCAACAGTAGCTTGTTAGATGAAAAGGAATATACGTCTCTCTTTACATTATTTAATTGCCCTTGATGCGGTGTATACTTATGTTCCACATTTAATGAAGTCTGAAGAAGGAAAGATTATAAATGTACAATGATTATAGTAGCATATAGAGGCCTGAAACCTACCTTCATATTAATGTGTCACTCCCTTTGGGTTTTTTGTTACGATATTGTCAATAGAACTAGACTAAACCTCTGAGCAGAAT
Source organism: Ellobium chinense (assembly GCA_033807755.1). NCBI lineage: Eukaryota > Metazoa > Mollusca > Gastropoda > Ellobiida > Ellobiidae > Ellobium > Ellobium chinense. Next base: position 25,859 of record JAWQUT010000042.1, read on the forward strand.
CACACCATATTTTGCAGTTAACCCAAGTTATTGAATACGATTTTTTTTTACGTCACCGCGAACCATAACGTTTAAGCCATAGGTCTATATGACAATGGTCTGGCTATTCATGATTTTTTTTTTTTAGGAAAATGATAGTCATACATGAAGAACTCCTTTACTAGATCAATACAAATTATAACAGAACAAATGAGGCTAAAGAAGAAAAAGGGAGGAAGGATGAATAGAAAGGGAAGGAAAGAAGGGAGGATGATAGAAAAAAAAAGTCTTGTAATTTTAGATACCACAGAGACAGGTCTTTGGATACAGTATATGCTGTTATAAGAGGACCCATCACTGGATGTGTTATCCCTGGCTTTCTTTTTACTCAACGGAGATTGTCGCTCATCAGGAAACAAAATTATTGATGGAAATACGGCAGACTCTATGGTGAGAACATGAAACGAAAACTGTTGTTTTATTTGTGACGAAAGTGCGTCTTTGAAATATGATTCATATGGTAAGTATATACATGTTGCAAAAGATAGATGTGCCAAATAAGATAAGATACTGAATCATCAAACTGCCAACACAAACACTGACCTCGTCACGAGCCACTTGCGAAAATCAAACAGGGCTTCAAGACTCTTCCCGATTGATACCATTTATTGTTTTGACTTCAAACACTGGGATATAAATATTAAAACTCTTTTTTTTTTAACTGTACAGTGTATTCCATGAAAGGAAAAAAAAAACTCACTGCATTTTTCCATTTTTTTTTTTGGCAGGCTGGTGGATCTACCACACCCGTCCTCGGAGGTGCCGCCACTGCTGCTGCCTCCGCCACGGCCTCAGCTGCTGCCAGTTCAGGTGGCGCCTCTGCTTCCAGTGCTGCATCTGCCTCCGCCTCTGCTTCCAGCGGCGTCTCATCTTCCTTAGACCTCGCGTACAAACAGTTTGAAGCAGCCGCACAGGCTTTCGCTGTAGCTCAGGCCAAGGCTCAAGAGGCCGAGCTGGCGTTTGCTGATGCTGAGGTTGCAGTTTCTACTGCTGGAAGTCAGTCTGTGACACAAGCAACTGCAAGTGCTCGTGTGAATGCTGTCAGCACTATCGCCACAGCCCGGGCCGAGGCTAGAGCAAGTGTCCTAACCTCCAGGCAGAACTACGTGTCGGCGGTAGCCAAAGCCCACGGGAAGATCTCCGTCATGAGAGTGGTGGAGAAGAGATTCCGAACCATGGCATCTGCCTTTGCCAAAGCCCGGGTCTATGCTGGCTCTGCTATTCTGGGTCTGAAGAAATGCGCTCATGATCTGAAAACTGCTAAAGGTTACTCCCACGGCAGAATAGAACAACTCAAAGGGGCCTACACCACAGCTGTGGCTTCAGCAAAAGCCAGGGTGTCTAAGATGAAAGTCATCGAGGAAAGATTCTTAGCGATGACCAAAGCTTTTGCAAAAGCCAGAGCCGAGGCCTACGGTTCCGTTAGAGCTGTCAGAAAATGCGGATTTGACTGCGCAAGAACATTTGCGACTGCCGGGTCAAAGGTCAGCGCTGCTGTTGCGACCGCGAAAGCGAGTGTGGCCCAAGCTTTCGTCACGGCTAGAGCTACAGCTGTTGCCAGGGCGGAAGCTTTCGCCAGCGCGGCTGCTGACGCAAGGTCGGAGGCCCGTGTCATCCTGCAAGCAGCGTCTGTTGCCGTGGCAAGGGCGAGAGCTCAGGTAGAGGCGATCGCCGCCGCTGGACAAGCCTCAGCGACAGAATCGGCTTCAGCTGCTGCAAGTGCTGCGGCATCTGCATCCAGTATCGCCTCTGGATTTGACGACGGCAAGACTCTGACGGGCTACAATACGCCCCTGTCACTGGCCCCAGCTGAGGGAGTGGCCGCCGCATCGGCTCAAGCTTCAGCCTCGACCAGCGCCGGCACAGACTCCAGCGATAGCAAGGCTTACTATTGATTAAAGCACACCATGGTGCCTTGGGAATTCACAGCTTGTTATTTCTTCTACTTGTGTCTTTGTATATGTTTTCAATGTCTCGTCTTTCTGGCATCTCTAAATCATTCATTCTAACCTGGTCTTGCGACTCCCTGTATGCTGCTTTGTTATCTGCTGTCCTCAGGGGTCTAACCAGCAACATCGATATTTTGCAGTTATATCAATTTAATTAGTGGTTAAGGCCGTATTTATATTTATTTTCATGGAAACAGTTATAAGGGAAGTAACCAAATGGCACAGAAATCTCATTTAATAATTCACACACACACACACACACACACACACACACACACACACACACACACACACACACACACACACACACACACACACACACACACACACACAC
>JAWQUT010000042.1:29145-50977 GCA_033807755.1 Ellobium chinense
TAGTTTAATTAATTTCAAAGTTTCTTAAATCCAATAATTCAAAGCTTATACTTTCCAACGAAGGCACACATTAATGGATGGATATTGTCTGCTGTTGCAGCAAATTTTGAACATCTATGTAATATGTTTAGTTTGCAGTGATCCACATCAAATGTCTCTTCACCCTTTTCTTGTGTTTGATGTTCTTGTGCTTACTACTAAAGATAGGTTCATCCATCTCTTGATGTCAGTAGTTCATGTGTATTTTATGTCCACTTGTCAGCCAGCAACTCTCAACATTTCTTGCCAGTAGGCGGTTTGTTTGAGAATGTTTGGCATGACCAAAATGTGATTTGTGATCAAGCTAAAAAAAGACAGGGTTTATTTTGGCTGCACAGCCAGACTACCGCGTGCAGTTTATTTTAGCTGGACAGGTAAAAGTTTTGTATGCGACAGAGCCCTGCAATAATATGCTTGCCACCTACCTTAAAAAGAGGGCGGGAAGGGGGCAATGCAGAGAATTATTTACAGAGCGATTCATTTAAAGGTTTGAGTCGTTGTTTAGATTTTGAGTCAGAGAGATAATCCACATATTTAAATAGCAGCTACCGATGAGTGAATTTTTAGTACATAAACTTTGGATGAAAAAGAATAGAAATGTTTGTCACGCTTAAATAAAAATCCGGCCAGAATACTCTGCCAGGTGTATTTTGGCTGCCCAGCCAGTATACCCACTCTGGAAAGAAACCTATCTTTTCGCACAAAAGGAAAGCGTCCACTGCTCGTGAAGTAGTCCAACTGACCACCAATCAGTCTCGTGCAGGCAAATGACCGATGGTCAAGCTGTAAGGTCCAATACATCACCCTGTTGATGATCAAACCTGCACGGTGTAATGTTAAGTGTCGACCAGACAAGGGATAATTGTAATATGATGTACGAGCACATGAACAGAGAACGATCCCCCGAACACTGAGGCAGGAGAAAGAGCACAGGACAATACTTGACAGTAGTTTGTCTCTTTGATATGATAGGTGAAGATAGACAGGGGGCAGTAAGACAATTTATGAAGTAGGCTAAGAGTAGGAATAGAAGGATAGCGGGGGAAAACGTAAACAAAACAAAGTAATAATAGAGTTCTTGTCGAAGCTGATGCTGATAATGATTCTTGTTCCTTGTCACCTGTTTTCCGTCAAGGAGCGTGCCCTCTTTGCCCTAGTCCATCTTCCATCAGCTGTCTCTTCCATATTCACAACAAACATCTTCGCTGGAAATAGAGAAGCATACATCGCGCGTAAGGAAATCCGGATTTCTTCATTGGCGAGCCTTTGCTATTTTAGAGAGTACATGAGAAAATGCAACAGGTAAAGTTTTCGGAGAATTTGCAGATTCTCATACATAAGGCTAAATTTCTGTTTCTCCCATTCAATTTTGAATTAACACATCTATATGTACGGGCCAAATTGTGTATTCAAAATACACAATCTTAATGTCTGCTGTTGCTGGAAAGTGCTTGTTCTAAATTTAGAATCGTTTCTAGGAAAGTAGTCCTGTTGCTTTTAGAATCCATGCGGAAAATACAACTTCGATATGAATTTCCTGCATACGTCAGCTAACAATAAGTTGCTTATTGAATGATAATTTCTTATAGAGGCAAACTTTTTCAAGTCATTGTTAGTTTATCGTAAAAAAAAAAATTAACATTCTACCCTCGGGATGATCAGACAATCTTTTACAATAGTTTCATTGGCTACTGCTATGTCTACCTGAAGAGACGGTTATCTCTGGTTTAAGCTAAAAAACCATAATATTCCTGTAGAACATTGATGCATACAGGAGCTTATTAGCCATTCTGTGCTTTGACCTCATTTCCACAGGTGAATACACAAAATCAGTGATGTTCGCATGCTGGGATGTTTTTTTCATTTCTCATCTGTTTCATATTTCTTTCCCTCACAAATGACACCTTACCTGTGTATTAGTTTGGCTGGAGCTTCGAAGTGAATGGTCGACAAGACGGGAGTCCGATCAGCAAAAAATATGGCCACGGAAGTTTTGTGGTCGCCAACACAACTGACAGATTAGGCGCTTACTCTTAAAGTACAGGTCAAACAAATATAAAACACAGGACGCCGCTCACCCATCATCAACATCATAATCACCATGGCTATCCTCCACCGCATCGTCAACCTATCACATTCGTCATCTGTCCTTCTCTTCCTCTCTCAAATCATGTCTCTGGTGACGCAATGGTTTGATCCCCCCAACTTGTCAGTACCTGTTCAAAGACTTGATCTTTCTGTCACGAGCCTCTTTAACCTCCCCTGAGTTACCGACCACCTTGTCTGCGGACCATCAGAAACATGACAGAAGGGAAATATTAATTCTCAGGCGCCTTACGCCATTCGGGTCATTTCTTAAGCTGGACATGGACCTATCACAGTTACACAAGTCATTTCCGCTGCGCGCTTTTGGTGCGCACTTTGTCAAATGATGCAAACTGATCCGTGCTGGACATGCTCGAACAGCACTCAGTAGAGACGGCTTGCTCGCCATGGTGCGCGTTGACAGTACAGTGTATCTTGCTTAATCCCATTCCGGATAATCATAACATCCGCTTTTGTTTTATTCGTAATACTTTCCACATAACACAATGCTTTCAGTGGATAATGGCAAGTCCTTGTAATCACAACTTTTTCCCCATGCTCCTGAAGTTGCGATTAAGCGGAGTTGAATGTTTTACGGGCTGCATCGGGAACGATAGAGTAATTCATCATTAGGGTCTAAGCCTTACACGACCGGCGAGATAACGAGAGAGTTCACCGGATTTGGACGGGGGAGGNAGGGGGTGGAGTTTGAGGGGGAGGGGGAGGATTATGGGTGCAGAATGGAGGGAGTGGGGAACGTCGACCTGCCCAGCACCTTTGCTGACAGAGTTGTCAACAAACAACAATAGACGCAAATTAAAACAACTGCGATTGCAACATCAGTATTAATGAAGGGGCAAAAACTGCTAAGCCGTCCTTGACCGACATCCTCCACACCAACAGCAACAACAGCAATATGGGCCGAAGTGCTTTTGCCTCTTTCTTTCATGTTATGTCCTTGTCTTCTCTGCAGAGTCCATAAGAAATGAAAGAAAGAAAGAAAGAAAGAAAGAAAGAAAGAAAGAAAGCAAGAAAGAAAGAAAGAAGGAAAGACAGAAAGAAAGAAAAAAGAAAGAAAGAAAGAAAGTCGATGTGAAATTAGACAATCTAATGTTACAAACTAATTGAAAACTTCGTTAGAAATTAGAGAAAAAGATTGAGAGGGACAGACGGGAAGAGAGAGAGAGGGAAAAAAAGGAGAGAGAAAGACAGAAAAAAGAAAAGGGCTTAGAAGTGGAGAGTGATGGAGAGCAATATTTTAACACAATCCTACCCAGGATTGAAGAACAGAAAATTTTGGACTAGCTGTAAAGAATTTTTTGAGTCTTCCTTACACCTTAAACGCTTCAACCACTCAGAACCCTATGGTAAAGCTACAGACGTTCAGTATTATAGAGTCACTGTGCCAATATAATGGCACAGAGTCTAACTTCGACCATTTTTTTTTAAAAAATAAGGGCTCTATGTTGTTTATGAGATAAAAGACCATGTTGACACATTACAAACATTAAAACATGCCAATATTTTCTTAGAAAAATAGCAGTCGCAAAGATACCAGCTGACTCTCTTTTGCTTTGTCATAAATGTGTGTGGAAAATGGCTTAGGCTAGTCTTGTAGCACTGTGAGGATAGAGTGTGTTGTAGTTGTGAAGGTAGAAGATACAAAGAAGCTCAAATTAATGTCAACGTAGGTTAGATTGTTGGGGGAGGGAATAACACGGGGTGTCGAAGAATGGTAAGAAAGGGAGAAGAAGGGAGGGAGGAAGAGAACGAAGGGGTATGGGAGGGAATGGAGATAAACGGAGAAAGAGAGAAAGAGAGAGAGAGAGAGAGAGAAAGGGCGAAATGGGATGAGGGAGAGAGAATGAGGATGAGTTATGAGTGACGTGATACAGAGAAGAGTAAAACATAAGGGGATGAAGAAAGGAAGAAAGGAAGGCAAAAAGGAGGGATAGATAGAAAGAAGGAAGGAAGGAGAGAAGATGTAAGAAAGACGTGGCAGAGAGGGAATGCATGGAACACAGAGGAGACAAGCAATTAATTTAAGAGACGTGAACAAAAACAAAACTCATAACTTTTCCCTGTCCCCTTCCCACACCCATCCCACAAAAGCAACCCAGAGGAGGGAAAACGAACCTGAATGCGCAAAGCACCGGGGTATAAAAGGAGAGCAGAGACATGATGGAGCATTTCGCTAATTTGCGTTCAATGTGACAGTTTACATCGAGACGCTATTAATTTTTTTCGAATTTCAAAAGTAAAGGATTTCATCATGTACTGAAACTTTGCTCTCTAGTTTACTAGAGTTTGCCAGTTTGTTCTTCTTCAAAATGTTACGGGAAAGAAAATTGAAAGAAAATCATCTGGCATTTAAAATATGAAAGCCAATCCGTCTGAATCACGGATTGTCCACCACAAATCTGAGAGTGGTGTTGGTCTTCTGACGACGATGATTGGATGGTGCAGCTTTTAAGAAATACTGAACTGCTGAAATTCCACTCGAAATCAAATAACAAATTCTCTGATAATTTGCCAGAGGTTATCCCAAATTACAGCTGTATCTTATTACATCAGCTCAGAGGGCAATAATTAGTGGCGTAACTCAACGGGAAACTAAAGGGTATCGGGTTGGGGGTGTGGATGAGGGAACAGAAGAGGACGCTTTGATCCGGTCACTTGCCAAGCATCTAAAAGATACAACTAGAATAAGTAAACTTAAGTAGTTTTCAGATCTTTTTCATTACAAAAAAAAAAAATGTACTGTATAGTAGACTGTGGCTTCCTCGCGGAATTTTCACGTCACAAAATTGAGAACTTGCGCATTACCGATGGGATCCCGTACCATCGTAAGAATTACATTGAGTCTGCATGTTGAACGTTAATCAGGTGCATTCAGCACACGATGCACTAATGTAATTCTTACGATGGTGAGAGATGTCCCATTGTTAATTGCCAGCTCTCTATTTTTGAACTTGTAAATTTTTTACATAGATTTAGCTCTTTAGCATTGGCTCTTTTGCTGGAGATTGTGGTCCAACTTACTGTAAACTAAACTTCCTCATATCTTTATTGTTTAATCACAATCAGTCTGTGACAAAAGACAAAACAAAATACTGTGGAGCCAGTTCGGCAAAGACAGCTACACTAGATTTCCAAGTGTATGGATATTGCTCAATATCCAGAATAAGCACATGAGTGTATATTTTCTTGTGCCAGCACATGTGGGCGTATGTAGAAATGAGAGAACAGATCGCTAAGCAACAGGGTTGGGAGAGTTTACCAAAAAAAAAAAAAATCAGTTCAGATGAAGTTCAGTTCACTAATAGGAAAAAGCCCTAAAATCAAGTTTAGCTCAGTTCCATGAAAATAGAGTAGTTTTCAGATCAGATCAGTTGCCCTTGGCTTTATAAATCGGCCTTCGGTTCTGAGTCTCTAAGTAAGAATCTAACTGAAAGTTAGAAAGAAAATTAAAGTTCAGATCAATCATCCAAAAATAGCTACAGATCAGATCCAAAGCAGCTCGTCCAAACTACTTGTTGAGCTCAGATCAAGTTCATGTGAATTGACCTTAAGTTCACGAACTACATTATGATCTCAGTTCTGCCCAGCCCTGGTAGACAAGGACAACCCCAATTCAAGATAGAGGATGGCTCGAGCTGACATCATCAAGGAGGTGAAAAAGAAATGCAAAGATGATGAGACAATAGAAGAGGCTTCCTGCAGTGCTAAGAGAATGGAGGAGATCGGACTGAGAGATGGAGAGCAAGAATGGAGAGGTGGCAAGGGTCAATTAGAGGAATAATAAATCAGTGAAGAACAAGTGCAATAAGCCGATGGATCCTGAAAGAGATGTTTAGGATGGGGACAGAGCAAATGTACATTTTCATTTTGCAATGAAGCCAAACAGCAACAATAATTGAGAACTTGAGCAATAAAGAAGGGATTTCTTACCATCGTAAGAATTACGCTAACTCTGTATGTTGAAAGCTACTAAGGTAACACTCAATACCGATCCACTAATGTAATTCTCATGATCATAAAAGATCCCGTTGTTAATGCACAAGTTCTCAAGTAACAACAACAGCAGCATCAGTAACAACTCAGAATATGGCTGCTCTCTTTCAACAACGTATGAGACGGCAAGAACAATTCAATAGCCTCACTCTGTATTCAGATTCAACAATGAATGAAGCTTGGACCTATTTCTTATAATCGATTAAGTGACGTTTTGTTGTAGCTTTTGCATTTTATGGAGATGCCACCTACACTGATAAAATCTGATCACAGTAAATAAAAATTTCCATTAATACCCAACTTTGTACTGGCACTAGTTTTGAATTGCAGGTGTCATAAAGTTTCTCATTGTCAAAGAAAAACAAAAATGATTTCAGCGAAAGCTCGAATAAAAGCATTTCCCTTTCTAAAGAGTTTCTTGATCATGTTTTTTTTTTTCTTCCATAATGCTGGAGATTGAGTTTATAGTGTAGGTTCCGAAAGCCTAATTCTATTTGCCTCTCTTAGGAAGAAGTTTTTTCCTTGCAAAAAATAACAAAAAAAAACCGTCCACAGGCACATAGTCATCTTTATATACGTTGCAGCATTCAGAAAGCTTTAAAAATAATTATGCATTTTAAATTATATCTTGAGTCTTTCATTTCTCGTGAAGTTATGATCCTATATATCAGAAGGCGTGATTAATTTAACGAACGTTTCCTTATCGACAAGGTCTTTCCACAGAGAGGGCTACACCCACACCAAACTCTCTGTCCCAGACTTCGGATTAAACCAGGAAGGAATGTATACCAATCTGCTGTCAGGTTTACGTAGAATTACTTGCCCACTCTGCATACTCTGTCCAATAAAGAGATTTTGCACTGACCAACGAAGGACTATAATGCTGTCCTATTTTTATCCAATTAGTGGTTTGGAAAGTGGATGTCCGTCACAGCAGCCATTTCTGTTCTCTTCCGGTCTGTTGTCAATTTAAGCAGTGTGTCTATATCCGGACTCAGTATTACCAGGAACGTGAGGAGACCACTCGTTCAAAGGCCATAGTCTAATTAATTAATTTGGTATGTCTGCTCCAGCTGTCACCGACATTCTTTGTTGCTGACATTTAGTGCAGGATTGCCGGTTTAGTGATTTTGCTGCCAAATTTTAAAAATCTGGCCCTGTCGGAAAATGTTTGGCAAATAAAATTTATCTTGACATCTTAATCTTTTTTTTTTGCCTGGTATTTTCACAGTGATTCAGTGTCAGACATATTATTAACCATTTTTACAGTACATGTACATTGGCTAAATTTCAGGTGTCAGCGAAATTTCAACCTCACTCCAGTCATGCAAGCTTACATTTCCTTAACAGTCATGGTTATCGGCCAGTTGTTTGTGAACTGATAAAAACTTCAACCCAAAAGCCACAGTTTGCCTCTGGCATAAAAGATACAGATATCGTTCAAATATCTCCATCCTTGCCGCTTAGTAATTTTTTTTTGTTTGTGATTTGTGGTTATTTCTTTGTTTTATTTTGCAATTTTGCTCACTGATTTGGCACCACAGCTGAAATAAATCTGGCAACCAAATGTTAGCGTAGGAGGATTTTAATGGTGGGCATTTTCGTTTTTGAGTATGGATACTTTCGATGCTTAGGAAATTTGATTCAGAATCGAAACTTAAACGCTGGAATGTTAATGCATTTTCGATAGTTTAAATAAATATAACCATTTACCCGAGCAGAATTTGAAATTATCCTGTTTCTTGTTTTGCTCACCTAACCCGACTACAGTGATTTATTATTAAAAGCGTTATCAAAAAGGATTGTATCGAAAGTTTGAGAGTATCGAAAGTATTGAACTGCCACCCATTACTGAGTATCAGAATCGAAATAGAACCGATACTTGTGATACTTCGGGCTCGAAAACTGATCATCCCGATTCCAGAATAAAAAATTCTGTTTTCGTCGGCCCACTCCCACCTCTTTCCCCCACAACTAGAGAATTTATGGAACGGAGTAAGGGGTGGTTTAATATAGGTCAGCGCTTTATAGAAACTGGACGAGAGAAGAACAGGAAGTGGAGCAAGTGGATGGTTGAAAATGTCTTGGATTTAATAATAAATTATGTGGAGAGTGTGGGCGCAGGCAGCCATTTCTGGGCTCCAAAGAATATGCTGATAACTTCTTTTTCATACAGGTATAAGGGAGTGTGGATTTGTTTGTTGGAATCGTAGGTGCAGATGGGTGACGGGGCGATAGGACAGGCCAGTTACTTCCGGATTGGAATTATTCTAGACGGAGTGGACACACACCCCATTTGAAAACGAGAACATGAACAACTAAACAACAACAACAACAACAATAATAATAATAATAACAACAACGACAGCAACAACAAATCTACATCAACAAGAGTTAGTATATAACAGCAACGATGACAATGACAACAACAACCTTTCAACAGAAACATTAATTTCATCCGCTGCTCTCACAACAGCGAGAGATACAGTATCCACAACGACAACCAACAACCACAATCAACAACTCCATCAGCGCAAATAACAAAATTAATGAATGCATCATTTAAAATTGATTATCGAGACAGAGCAGTATCTGATTTTCCTTATGACCTGGACTCAATTTAATAAAGATAAACAGTCGAATCTGACCTGGAAACCACCTGTACATCGCGATCACTAAGGCCGAGTTTCAGGGAGGAACTTCGTATTCTTAGTTCCCATATATTTAACCTCCATATCGTGACAACCTGCATATCACAACAGATACCGCTCTTTTTCACGACATTGTAAACAAACAAACAAACAAACAAAAAATATGAAAGATTATTTCACTGTGTAAGTCGACAGTCAGTTGGCTAATATAAAACCTCGCAAGGGCTGTTCAAATATTTTGTGATTAGCCACTGGATTGAAAAGGTCACATTTCTAGTTTTGCTGAATACGCGATTTGTTTCATATAAAGTGCAATAAGGCAGTCCCATTGCAGCGATCAAGATGATATGATATAGAGCTTGGGTATTATCGATGGGATCCTATACCATCGTAAGAATTACTTGAGTGCATTGGTGCTGAATACATTTTTAGTTCAACATGCAGAGTTATTTCAATTTTTACAATTGCAGGAGATCCCATCGCTAATGCGCAAGCTCTCAATAACCACAAAAACCTGAGGGAAAGGTTTTCTTCATAATATCCTGGACCTAAAAATCAACGTGTGTATACGAAGCACACTGTCTATTGCAATCGCTATCTAAAATTTCTGCACACGTATTAAACGAGCATCGTTAATGCGTAAACTCTCAATTAACTTAAAAACCTGAGGGAAGATTTTCTTCATAATACATCCTGAACTTAAAAATCAACTTGTGTAAAAAAGCTAATTGTCCACTGCTATCTCTTTCTAAAGAACGAACAGTGGTCACCATATACATGATCCAATATAAGGTATTATGCAAGATGATCATTTTTAATGACCAGATACTGTATTTTGACACAGTTACGTCTTTTTCTCATCCTGATGTTACTGGGCTGCTGAACGTGGCTGCAGTTGGTGTGTTGTTGTGTCACTGTTATTATCACTATCATCATTAATCATGAAATATTAAGTCGATTTGTCGAGACTGTCTGCCACGATGGTCAGCTCTTGTGGACGGAGTGACGTGCCTGTCCAGTGACGTCAGAATGTGAGGATATTTGTCTTCTTGACTCAAGCTCACACGTAACACTTACACCATAGGACAGTCTTCTTTGATTACCGGATATGGAGTGGGGTAAAGACAGAGCAGTAGGGAGAGAGGACCGACTGAAAGTATAACCAGAGGCGGATCTGGGCATAGGCACCCTGGGCACTTCCAAGGGCTCCATGTTTGAAGAATGCCATATGGAGGTGGGAAGGGGGCGGATAGAGACGAGAAAAATGTTTACGGGGAAAAAAAAGGTTAGAATGAAAGAGGGGAGAGGATGAGTACAAGTCAGAGAAACTTTTATTTTAATGGCTAAACCTGTCGCTACTGCAGAGTTTGCTTCAAGGATAGTCTTCTTGTGGCATGAAAAACAGCCCCTAACCTCTCTCATGCTTAGGTCCCCGTGGATCCAACGCCCCTGGGTATAGCCACAAGAGGAAGGACTGAATGATGGAAAGGAAGCTGAGATACATGGAGAGGAGGGCGACGGACCTGAGGGAGGGGGGAGACAGAGATGACACTAAGGGCTTATACAGATCAAATTCTGAATGACAGGCACGAGATTGAAGGTGGAGATCTGCAGCACGATTCCAGGTGTGTCCAGCTGTTGCGTCAGGTGACAGATCAGGTATAAAGTCTACTGGGTTCTGGTAGCTCCTCCTCCTCCAGCCGGTCCAGGCTTTAAATCTGCCTGTCCAGCCTAGCCAGCGGTCAGTGACTGTCCAGAGGGGCAACAAGTCGGACAGACCAGCTTTTCTTTACCGACCTGAGAGTCTTCTAAGCCAAGGTAGGGAAGTTTGTTTGAATAATAAGCTATACGGATGTTTGCACATTGCGCTAAAAAAAAGTAGGTAGGGTACTTATGCAGACTGCTCAAAATAAATAGCAAATCATCGTTCGTTAAAAAAAAACCAAAAAAACAATGAGACAGTTGATAGTGACGGTCAGAGATTCCAATTCCAAGCTTTCAAGAATATTGTTTCTTGTTTGTCACTTCCGTTTGCCATATTCTTTACTTCATGATGGAATATGTTGCCTCCCTAAATTCCATGGTGTCATGTGGATCATAACATGACCTCCTGTGAACATGACATGCAGACATCGTGCAATTCAAAGATATCTTCTTGGGCATCGATTACGTTGCTTCATACATACGTATCAAATTTTCACACGACATCCTAGGAATTCTTATGTTTGCGCTAAGAACAAGTATATCAACCCAGTAAAATTACAATTACAATAACTTCATGTTGATCAAGAAACACTGTCTGCCTCTGACGTGACAAACACTGTTATCATAAAAACAAGTTAACGACTTTGCTTGATTTCATAAAATCAGAAAATCGGCAGGCTGGGAAGAACCTGGTAAGCTCTACAAAGAAATAGTCTATATCTTTATATCAATGTGGAACGCAGGTCAAATGCTGCGTAGTCTCATATTTTTGACCCAAGTTATGTCCCTTGACGTAATCGGTATACGCACATCCCTACGGTTGATATTTTAGAACATTAGGTCTACTGTTGAAAACCTGTACCTCGCAGTTATAATTTCATGATTGAGGGCCGGTCTAGGTATTTCGAAAGAGTGTTTCTTTCCCCTTCATTAATTACTTAACATCTGATGCTTGATATAATTATGTTAATATTCGTATACCTCTTGTTCGCCTTTTAAAAGACATATGAGATCTTTTTTTTTTCTGTGTGTCATATAATTTCAAATTTCTTTGACCATTTTTAGCTAATGATTTACCCCACGCGTTATCTTTTCATACTTCGTGCCTGAAGAAATCACTTACATAGACGTGCAAAAAATTAAACATGCCACAATTTAACAACATTTTAAAGTTTGTATATACTTTTTTGCACCATTTACGGGAAGTATGTATATTAAGAAATAGATGTTTTCATTTCTTTATTGCATAGCCATTCTCATTTTCTTGCCAACTGACATAGGCCTCAAAGTCAACGTTGCGAAAACCCGTAGGGAGTTGATGGTTGAAACGTGTCCTGATTTTACTGGACATCAGATTAGGATGTTTTATGAAGTGCACTGTCTTACCAACAAGCCACACGTTATCACAGCTTCAAAGGATATCTATTGAGAGCTTTGCGCATGAACGATGGGATCTTTACAATAGTGCATAGGTGATGAACGCATCTTTAGTAGCGTTCAGTATGCTGAGTGGTAAGAGATCCCATCGTTGATACGCAGGCTTCCGATTGTTGCAGTTTCCTCACACACGAGGTAATTTGGCCCGCTGGGTCCTAAAATTCTATGGGGTTAGGCCACAATTAAACCCTGATCCCAGGGTAATCTTCTTGTTATGTTCAGGAAGAAATTGGGGTATTCTGACCCACAGCATTTACTTTCTATAGCTCTATCAAATTGTTTGACCAAGGTGGCGTTTTGGGGATAATTGCACGCCTTTTGTTGTTTTTTTTAAATTCATGTTTAAGTAATATTATGAACGATATTTCATTGCTCATTCCCTATAACTCATATAGTCGGGGTTCACTCAGGACTTTTAATAGGTTCCTTCATGATCTGCGATCCACTGTACGCATTTAGTCGTTTATAACAAGAGAATTCTTGCGGGCTTACCTCTCAGTACATAATAATGAGATCCTGTCATCACATGACTCACATACATATCATGAAGAATGTTTTGTTCGTTTTGAGGCAAAACAGAGTTGAAAAGGTTATATGAAATGTCAAGACTTTCCAAACCCGTGATAATTCGATTTTGCGCAAATCGGCGCTCAAGACAATTAGGATGTCAAGGCTAGAGAGCTTTTGTTTCCTCCTCCCCCGCCCCCCAAGAAACTCACTCCCACCATCCTTCATATAATATACCCTTAATACACACACACACACACACACACACACACACACACACACACACACACACACACACGCACTCATACGCACGCACGCATACGCACACAAACACATGCATGCATACATATATAATACACACACTCACACACACAAACACACACATACACACACACAAACACAATCACACCATACTTATATACACACACACACACACACACACACACTTATGCACTCACACACTCACACAAACACACACATATACACTCACACAAACACACACATATACACTCACACACTAGACCCATGTCAGAATGCGATTACGTGATAGTAGACCCGCATAGCTCTTTGGCTTTGTAGTATAATCTGCATCTTTCAGTCTCTCCTAATTTTCCGGCTTTCGCGTAAAAAGTATGTCCATAGAGGATGACTCCCAATCTTCCAATAGATAAGTCATCCCCTGTTCTCAGCTAAGCCCTGCAGGATTTACGGTCCATTAAGTCGATTTGCTTCACATCCACGCATTGACTCACACAGGAAGATACAGAGAGAAAATTAATTACAGTTTACGTCGTAGAAACGCAGAGGTTTTCCCCATGCAGATTTCGTATTTCACAGTTTATCAAACAGTTTATGTTCAGTGATCAGGAACAAAAGTAACCATTAGACCCATTGTCTTCTGACATGCCCATGGGGATTAGCCCGAGCTGATGTCATGGGCGTATTTTTGCACAAGGTTGAAATCAGTGCCGCCTTTTATTTTCTAGTGAGATCGATAAATTGTCTCTTGACAGATCAATTGTGGTCCGCGAACAAACTGTCACGCTCGTGACGCCTGTGTTCATAACTCGTCGTGACTGTCACTCCTAACAATGGGTTTAAATCCTCATTGAAGAAGGGCCTCTGGACATAGGCGTGGTCAGATATGTGTGTGTTAAGGGGAGCGGACGAGGGGAGTGAGGGGTGGGTGAGGAATATATTTACAAACAAATGGTAAATTAGGAGATATTGATCTTTTTTAAATTAAAAACTTTATGAAACACCCGTGTTCTTGATGGAAAAAAATCAACATTCCACTTGGGAGTTACGGCCCACGTGTGACCCAGCCCCTAAAGAGTGTCGGGGAGTCAAAGAGCTAAAACACTTGATAGACAGTGGGGAGGGGGGGGGGGGNGGGGGGGGGGTGTCTTCCTCTGAATATCTTCTTTTGCCTCTCTCTTCGAGGAGGAGTTTCCTATTTCTATATGAAACACCCGTCTTCTTGATGAATCTGGGTCATTTCCTTACGCTTTTCAAAATATACTGAAAGCCATTAGAAAGTATCGGAACAACCAGACATATCACAGTGATAGTGGTGATGGTGGTGGTGATTCTAATGCTGATGATAATAATAACGTTCCTGATCAAGTGTTCACATTGATGTTTGTGTTCGCCTTTGTGCCGTCCTTTTTTTTTTTTTGAATATTTGTGTCTGTTCAAGATTTTGGTTTTCTTGTTCAAGCTTTTCATGACCATAACTGCTCACCCCGTTTTTCTCAAGAAAAAAAAAAGATTTTTTTATTTCTCGTAGCATCTCAATTTCTGTGTATTTATTCTGTACATCTGAAAAAAGGACGCCGTTTCGAAAATGTGTATTTTCGATCTGTTTAATTCATATAGATTTGTTTATTTACTTCTTTATATCCAATGCAGACTGTTGCTTTGTAGATAACAATAATAATAATATTAACGATGATGGTAATGCGATGATTTTGCATGCAAGGGCGGGATATTGACTACGTGCATTTTACCCGAGACTGATTATGACGGAAATAATAAACATAATAGTTATAATTAATTTATATCGTGCCAAAATCAACTTAGAAGAATGCTCTAACGCGCTTTGCATAATGAAAATGAACTTTATTGATGATAGCAAAATGTATAAACGCACACACATCTATCAGATCTTTTCAGTACAGAATGATATCACCACACACAGTATACATGTAGACTGCCCGTATATCCTACTAAATAGCAGTGTTTTTATCCTGTTTTTAAACTGAGCGAGGTTTTCACTCTCTATGGTGTTGGTACTTAGATTTTTACAAAGTCTGAGGGCACAGATTGAAAAGGCCCCTTTACCTCATTGCTGTTCTGGACTTGGATACATGAAGTTGCTTGGCACTCGACCTTATTAAGCGTAATGGAACATCTTCGCTTACTACTTCACAAATGTACATAGGTGCATTTCCATTCAGGTATTTTGTATGTAATACAAAGATTTTTAAATTTAATTCTCCCTTTGAGAGGCAGCAAGTGTAGTTTTTTAAAAATAGGATGGACGTGTTCTGAAGGTTTTGTCAATGTAACTAATCGAGCAGCCATATTTTAAAGTTTCTAAAGCTTTGCAAGTGTAGAATCTGGAGTACTAATTAGAAGTAAATTAGAGTAATTTAGGTGGCTCATAATGACTGCATGTACAAGTATTTTCGTAGTACTTTCATCAAGGAATTTTCTGATTTTACCAATATTCCTTGGCTGGTAATGGAAGGTCTGGCAGATCTATATCCTATATACTTTCTAAATGGCTTTCAGTATATTCATTTTCAAGACAAACCCTAAAAATCCCTCTCCCCTTCCCCCCCCCCCCCNCCCCCTCCCCCCCCCCCCTTTTTTTTTTTTGATCGGTTCAAACTGAATTTGCCTGGATGAGCAACTCTGTCGCGACTCTTTATACATTTCACATGGAAGATTGAACGCCAAAGTGCAAAATTGTAAATTAGAGTTTTGTATTACTCTCGTGACGTGACCTTAGGGAAGAGCTGTATAATCTCATTACTTTTGAAAATATACATCCTATTTAATTCTTAAAAACTAAGGCAGCCACGCAACTCGACACTGATAGAAACTGCGCCATGTCAAACTGTCTGCATGCACTATAAGCTAGCAGACAGTGTCATTCTGGAATGCGTGGGTGTGTCCCTTCACTTTTTAATTGTGACAACGATATTTAGACAAGAGAACTCCTTTACATATACAGTGGACTGATGGTAGATTCAGGAAGACAGAAAGAACATCGACATTTTGCTACGCAGCAGGTTGTAACATTCGGGTTGTGTTTCAGTTATAAATAACTGGATGAGGTGTCACGGTATTGCCCGTGAAGGTTGGGGGAAGGGTTCGAGAAAAGGGGACAATCAAACTTATTATTAAAATTTTTAAAAAAACGCAGAAATAAAAGAAACTGTGAGTTCTAAATGGCCTCGCTTCCCAGTGGCAAAAGTGGGGATTACCTAATCGCTTTTCCTCATAAGTTTTGGTCATCCATTTAATTCGGTAGTTTTGAACCTTTTCACAGACCACGCCCGCTTGCATAGTGACTGTTACTCCCATTGCAAAGCAAAGTATTTGATCACATCAGTTTGCACACCGCACTGTTTGCACACTATCTGCACCATATCGCACCGCTGCAGACTTCTTTAACATAACCGGTGGAGTAAAGAGTGGTTGTGATAATTTCATTCCTCAGTTCAAACCACAGAAGGACCCCACCAAACTCCCTAAGATCCCATCAACTTAAGTGGGCCTAACGATATAATATATGCTCTTCGGTCTCTTTCTGCCCGTTTTAGAATATGTTGCCAAAATTATTGAAAGTTGTATGTCAATCGAAGTGGATTTGTATTCATGATAAGTAAATACACACATTCAACCACATGTTTTGCCCATTTGCGTACTAGATACTCATATATCTTTTTTTTTCTTCATTTTCCCCGAAGTCAATTTCCAAAACATCGATTAATTATTGATTATATTTGGCCCCAGCACAGGAATGTTTTGTCACCAAAATATTCTCCCTCCCACGCAAAGCCGTCGTAGACTGTTGAGTAGCCTACTAACTTTTTTTTTCCCTCGGCACTCACTTGACCTTTAGAATAGGTGAACAACACTCTACATTAGTCTGAATGTAGATCTTGGCTGCTTTGGAAGAGTGTAGCTTTATGTGTGTGCGTTTTGGTTAGAAAAAAAAAGGGGGGGGTGGGGTGGGGTGGAGTTATGTCGGGTAACTAAACGACCCAAATACTGTAAACCACCGTTTCGAAGTAATAATTATTATTCAGCTGCAATACTGTTTATTTTTTTAAACAATATTTACAAAAGAGTTCAGATATAAAATAATTCCAAATTTAGAAAGAAAATGAATTAGGTCTGTACACTTGAAAGCCAGCTTCCAATTGCCTGGCGACTCTGTGCGAACGTTGCGAAATCATGTCTGTGGAAAGAGGGGCAAGCCTGAGTAAACGGGCTGTAGTTTATCTTAGAGTACATCATTTTAGGGAGTTTCTGGCCCTTGAGCTATTCTTGAAACTTCTTGAGCAAGGCGGTTGAAGATGGCGGACTGTCACTGAGATCTGTAAGATAGAGGGCACAGGTTGGGAACGTGATGTGGGAGGTACTTGATATTTGGGGATGACAGCTGGTTGAGTTTGATGCATTCTCGGAAATGACATCTGAATGTCACGTGATATGCCACGACAGCGATGGAGCCGGCACTGGCCCTTGATAGGATCAACGTGTGGACAAAACATTGAGTGGAAAAGAGATAGATGGTGGATAGGTCAGGAGTGGGTTGAGGTGAGGGTGATAGGAAGTGAAACCGACATCAAGGGCGTTGATTGTAGTTTGGGTAAGCAATTTATTTTACATTTTTGGAAGGGGGGATAGTTTGGGAGTGAAAGGGGGGGTGGGGGAGAGAAACAAATGCATTTCTTCCTTTTTTTTATTTCGTGATCTTTTTTTTATACCAGTTTTGAAGATTTAATGTTTTTCCGAACAGGATGCGACTATGCAACTCTTTTTTTTATCTCAGACTTGTTATCTCGTTACGTAATCGGATTAGGCCACGCCCTGTTAGGGTTTTTTCTTTTTATCTTCCTGGTACGCCGCTCGTGAGCTGGGCTTGAGAAATTATAGTAGTGATACCGATACTCCTCCTCACTTTCTTCCCTATCTCTTTGTCTCTCTTTCACGTTCAGCCACTACAAACTCGAATTGAGATTTTTTTTCTCTTTTTTTTCAAATTCAAAACAAGAAGCTATTAACGATCAACTGTCAGTTCGTTAATTGAATGACTTGATAGGGGGAGCTAACTGTGAACACATCGGAAGAGTATGCTCCAAACGCTTGCAGTAAACTTTTTTTGTTTTTTTCAAAATTAGTTCTCAAAATGTTCTCTCTTCCTACTTCTTGCTGACCTACTCTCTCTCTCTCTCTCTCTCTCTCTCTCTCTTTTTTCTGTCTGTCTGTCTGTCTGTCTGTCTGTCTGTCTGTCTGTCTGTCTGTCTGTCAAAACTCTTCTGGCATTTCGCAGACGCCGTTGTGTCTGAATAAAAGGTTGCCAGTTTTTTCTCACATTATCAGCTGACTAGAGAATTTTCAGCAGTTTGCTAGATTAAAACGCAATAAATTTGAATAAAGAACGACACTTTTAATTTTGTTATGTCATTTTTTTTTTCACCTCTTGCCTCTTGTTCCTCCCCAGACTGCGGATCGGTTGAGCTGCCTTATCTATCTCAGTCCAACCTTCTGTCATCATGGCGTCTACTGTGACATCACTGTGTGTCTTTCTGGCTTCTGTAGCTACAGCCTTTGGATTCATCGGTATGTATGGGATTTCTGTGACCCTTGCAACTAGGGCGGGGCTTGTGCAGGATCAGAATCAGGATCGAAGGATTCCGGAATTAATTCCGGTTAATGCCGGAACGGAACTGGAGCGAATTCTATGTCGTTTAAAGAACTGGAAGTGGAATCGAGTTTGAAATGAAATTCAAATCGGGATGAAATTAAGATTTAGATTGTTTTCTCAAACATATCAATCCATCTTTTAATCCGAAATTTCGGATTAATTTTCAGATGACCGATACTTTGTCAGAGGACACAGAGAAGGAAAAACTGACTGATTCGTCATTAAGTGGCTTCATTTTTATAATCGGAAGATTTACTAGAGAGAGAGAGAGAGAGAGAGAGAGAGAGAGAGAGACAGAGACAGACAGACAGACAGACAGACAGACAGACAGAGATAGAGACAGAGAAACAGGGACAGAGAAAGAGAGAGAGAGACAGAGAGAGAGAGACAGAGAGAGAGAGAGTTACAGTCGCGAATTCAGCACACAGTGTATCAGTTAAGATATGTCCCCTGTCTTTACTGTAAAATGATATATTAATAAGTGTCAGTATTCATCAAAACTTTAAAAAGTTTTGGCCACTACCGAACCGTTGTCAGCTGCATGCTTCTTTTGATTGTCTTCGCAAAAAAAAAAAAAATGTCCCTTCTGTTTACTGTGAAATGCTATAAGCTTCAGGACTCATCAGTACTTTTAAACGTTTTGGCCATGTCTAAACCGTTGTTAGTCGCCATGCTGGCTCTGGCAATATACACAATAACTTATACAACACAAGACTAACAACCCATTTTACAAATGGGCAGGCAGGGAACGCACCAGCGGCGAAAGAATACCTAGCGCACCGAAAGGCATCACAGACGAATGCATTAGACTCCGTGAAAAAGTTGGACGATCGGGCGGATTGAAAAGATCTATCGGAGATTGTATTTCGTTGCTATACACATTCTTTTTTTTTTAAAAAGGGTAAAAAAAAATAAAGAGGACTGATGTGTATAGTTACCTTTTGTGTATTTTTCTACGAATTTAGGTGAAAACCGCATGTTTTTACGTTAGGTAGTTCTCAAGAAATCTGTGACACAAATTTGGCTGAAGCGTTTTATTAATATAGATGAGTGTTTTCCCATGCAGCCTGCATCTCACAGCAATACAATGCACTTTCCTCGTGACATACAGCCGTTAACGCATGGCCTTGTATTAATCACCATCATCCTTTCTTAAATTTATCGATCGGTCCTCCGATCCAGACTTTCGGATCGATTTTTCCCGTGACTGACATTTTGTAGGGGAAATATGGAAAAAGTAGAGCTGATTATGTCATTAATTGGCATAATCATTATCGTAGGGAGATGCGTAGGAGAAAAAGTGCAACGAGCCACAAGACAAATCAAATAAAATTGGCTAAATATTTTCTGTTTATGCGGGGCGTCGTCAGGGTCTGTTCTGTACATATTCTGTACCACCACAAAAGCAAAAAAAAACACAAAAAAAACCTGCATAAGCGCTTCGGATTAATGTTTAAACTCATCATTGTTTACCGTATTGTGTATGAGATCAAGGGCATACGAAATCAAAGAGTGCCAATATTTTCTCGAATTAATTATACCAATCAAGGTGCACGCTGATTCCTGTTTGCTTTGTCATAAAAAATAATTGCTTCTCCTGATGTTTTCTCAAAAGTGAGAAAAATGAGTTAGGCCATTTTCAAAGCACAATAACGACGTGTACTTCTCTGTCAGGTGCCAGTGGAAGACAGTGTTCCTGCAAAAGCAGTCGTTTTAGACAAGTTGTCTTTTCATACAGGCTAACTTTTGGGAAATAAGACATAAACAGACCCATTCTCTTATTGTTTTCAAGTTAATGAACGTAGATCCCCGGCTTGGAATTGTTGTATGGCACTGCGAAAAGAAAAATGGAAACCAAGAAATCGTATAATCAAACTACATAGGCTAATCTGACTGATCTCAAAATTCTTTGAATCCTCGTATGAAGATTCAGATTAGCCACCTTAGACAGTGGTCTTTTTTTTGTCTTTTATATTGTTTGGGAAATGAGAACGGTTGGTGACAGTCGTGTTAGAAAGATGGCCGTAATACAGTGGTTTTTTTTTTTTTATCTTTTATATTGTTTGGGAAATGAGAACGGTTGGTGACAGTCGTGTTAGAAAGATGGCCGTAATACAGTGGTTTTTTTTGTTTTTTTTTATCTTTTATATTGTTTGGGAAATGAGAACGGTTGGTGACAAGCGTGTTAGAAAGATGGCCGTAATACAGTGGTTTTTGTTTTTTTTTAATCTTTTATATTATTTGGGAAATGAGAACGGTTGGTGGCAGTCGTGTTAGAAAGATGGCCGTAATACAGTGGTTTTTGGTGTTTTTTTTTATCTTTTATATTGTTTGGGAAATGAGAACGGTTGGTGACAGTCGTGTTAGAAAGATGGCCGTAATACAGTGGTTTTTTTTGTTTTTTTTTATCTTTTATATTGTTTGGGAAATGAGAACGGTTGGTGACAAGCGTGTTAGAAAGATGGCCGTAATACAGTGGTTTTTGTTTTCTTTTAATCTTTTATATTATTTGGGAAATGAGAACGGTTGGTGGCAGTCGTGTTAGAAAGATGGCCGTAATACAGTGGTGTTTGGTGTTTTTTTTTATCTTTTATATTGTTTGGGAAATGAGAACGGTTGATGACAATCGTGTTGGAAAGATGGCCGTAATACAGTGGTTTGTTTTTTTTTTATCTTTTATATTGTTTGGGAAATGAGAACGGTTGATGACAATCGTGTTGGAAAGATGGCCGTAATACAGTGGTTTTTTTTTTTTTTTATCTTTTATATTGTTTGGGAAATGAGAACGGTTGATGACAATCGTGTTGGAAAGATGGCCGTAATACAGTGGTTTGTTTTTTTTTATCTTTTATATTGTTTGGGAAATGAGAACGGTTGATGACAATTGTGTTGGAAAGATGGCCGTAATACAGTGGTTTGTTTCTTTTTATCTTTTATATTGTTTGGGAAATGAGAACGGTTGATGACAATCGTGTTGGAAAGATGGCCGTAATACAGTGGTTTGTTTTTTTTTATCTTTTATGTTTGGGAAATGAGAACGGTTGATGACAATCGTGTTGGAAAGATGGCCGTAATACAGTGGTTTTGTTTTTTTTTTTATCTTTTATATTGTTTGGGAAATGAGAACGGTTGGTGACAGTCGTGTTAGAAAGATGGCCGTAATACAGTGGGTTTTTTTGTTTTTTTTTATCTTTTATATTGTTTGGGAAATGAGAACGGTTGGTGACAGTCGTGTTAGAAAGATGGCCGTAATACAGTGGTTTTTTGTTGTTTTTATTTTGTCTTTTATATTGTTTGGGAAATGAGAACGGTTGGTGACAAGCGTGTTAGAAAGATGGCCGTAATACAGTGGTTTTTGTTTTCTTTTAATCTTTTATATTATTTGGGAAATGAGAACGGTTGGTGGCAGTCGTGTTAGAAAGATGGCCGTAATACAGTGGTTTTTGGT
>JAWQUT010000042.1:51234-70832 GCA_033807755.1 Ellobium chinense
GTGGGGGCGGCCTCGGTCCTGACCAACTGACCATCAACGTGGTGGACTCCCGAGTGGGTCATCCTGGAATCTATCTCATTGGCTTGGATGACAGGGGTCTCGGAGGAGGCATTGACATAGGCGGAGGCATTGATCTAGGTCTTGGCGGAGGCATTGGAGTGGGTGGAGGCATTGGCATAGGCGGAGGGCCAGGCATCGGTATCGGTGTTGGGGGTGGTGCCGGCGGTGTTATCGGCGGTGGCATCGGCGGTGGTATCGGCGGTGGCATCGGCGGTGGCATCGGCGGCGGTATCGGCGGTGGCATCGGCGGCGGTATCGGCGGTGGCATCGGCGGCNGAGGCGGCATCGGCGGTGGCGTCGGCGGTGGCATCGGCGGTGGCATCGGCGGTGGCGCTGGTACTATTGCCATAGACAACACCCCGAACAACGGTCCTGTCTACGTCGTTGGAGGAAGACGCTGGGACGACAAAGGCCGACGCTGGGACGACAGAGGCAAATTCTGGAACGACGACAGGGGCAGATCCTGGAACGACGACAGGGGCAGATTCTGGGGCGGAGAAGGCGGGGAGATCAGCGTGGACGGGAATCTGATCATCAATAACGGTAACTCCGGGGGCCCCGGGCCACGATTTCCGGGCGGACCTGGTTGTGGAGGCCTGGGCTGTCTCGAATACGACTACGCTCTGTCCTCCAGCCCAATCGATTCAGCTGTGGCCCACAATCCAGCTGGGGGCTCTGGCCCGCTACACAATCATGCCCCACTCCTGTAATGTATTGTTGGCTAAGAACGCTATCAAATCAAATTTTACTTCCAGAATTAAACACTCATGTGATTTTTGTACATGAGTAGTATGTTTTCCATTCAGCATATGAGAACCGTTATGTAAGGTGTGAATGTGGACAATTTATTGTCGCAGGTGTCCTTTATATAAGAGCAAATTATTAATGTTGTTGTTGTTGTCGTCATTGTTGATGTTGCTTGTCATTGTTGTCTCTCCGTCACTGATGTTATGTCATCTGTTCTGAAACAGCTAGAAGAGACCAAGAAATCAAAAGATAATGACATGTCCAACAAGTAGTTTCTGTCATAATTGTGACTATGGGCACTACAATGAACCTTGTCATCTGTGTATGTCATTTGAACTTTCACACAAGAATTTTCCTCCATCAAATACTTGAATCTAAAAGAAAATCTCCAGTTCTAAGGCGTAGTGGTATGTGCAAATGTAAGAAAATGTTTTGGATTGACCATCTCTAGGAGCTCTTTGTTTTTGTTTTCTTTAATCTTGGTCCCTCAGAAAAACAAAGAGGTATACTTATCGTTTTTGAGATCGGGGCTTCTACACACAAAAAAAAGGGCACCATTTCTATGTTATATGGGTGAATGAAGGAAAGCCTTTCCGGTGAGTAAAACTGAATGTTAAAAAGAAGGCGAAGAACTTCATGATATGCAACTTTTATTTCACTCTATTTCTATCGTGTCATTTCAGCAAACATCACGCTGCATTGCAGGGTTCGTGGGGAAGCGTGTATAAATTGATAAAAAAAATATACAGTGGTAGGGGGGCCTTTGCACTACACTTTATGTCGCTGTCATCCGTCAGTAGTTTTCCCTTGTTAAAAAAAATAAATAAAAAATACAAGACACGATTATCCATCCTTACCTAAAGATTTATCTTTCTTGAGCAAAGTCATATAGATAGATTACACCATCATTGTCAATGCAGTCAGTGTTTCTAGGTTATTTCCTTACCCATGAAGACAGGCGCTAGGTCACAACTGTGCTCGTCATAACTTTTAATCAGATAAGCAAATCGCAAATTTGATCATGTAAACCTTCAATATAGCTGTTGCAAGATGGAGACGGAGATGCTTCAGCCTTCAAGCTTTTTAAGTTATAGATAAAGGTGATCCTAAACAAAGGTGATAAGAGATAAAGACTAGTGATCAGAAACAGAGGTGATAACAGTCAAAGGTGATCAGAGGTGACTTTTAATGTACTGTAAACCTTCGTTTATGTCTTGTAATGTGATGCCCATTGTTCAGGGAGCTCAAGAAACAACGAACATGTCCGTTTCTTATCTCAGTATTCTCATTTCAGCTACATGTCTCAAAACAATAAAGGTATTATGGAACTATTCTATGAAGTGGCTTTGTACTCATTCGTCCTTTCGTTCGCCTACACTTTCACATCGTAGTGGAATATGAAGATCTTTAGTTTGTTTGTTCATTCCATCATTTGCTGATTTATTCAATCTGTAATGGACTTTTTGAACCAATGTTTTCGTAGAATACCTTCCTGATGATGCTTTGCTAAGTATACAGATAACAATGTTCATAATGTATAATGCCCACCACGCTGTGAGACAGGAGAGGAGACACTGGTCATTGCTGAACCTGCTAATAATGATACTGTTTAAGACTTAGGGCCTGCGTGTTATTTGTTGCTAGAAACATCATCATTTAGGGCAGGACATGCCCATAAGTGCTCCGATCTTTCCTTCCTTCCTTCCTTCCTTCCTTCCTTCCTTCCTTCCTTCCTTCCTTCCTTCCTTTCTGCTCTCCTTCCTTTCTGCCTTTCTTCGTTCTTTTCTTTCTTCTCCTGTTTGCTTTCTTTCTTTCTATCTTTACCTAAAAATAAAAAAAAAAAATTAAAATTAAGATGGCAGATAGCCTACACGCTCGTCTTTTGGTGCAAAAGGTCTTCTTCTCGAATTTTGTTAGAGATAGGCTACCCTTTAGATACGTTGTGCAGGCAAGGGTATAAGCCTTGTCTCTGATGTAGCCTGAAAAATATTTCTAAACGTTAAAACAAACAAACAAAAGAACAAACAAACAGACACAAAACAAAAACTGTCTGCCTCTTTCTATCGTGTGCTTCTTTCTCTCCTTCCTGCTCCTTCTATTGCTGTAGTCAAAAATCAAAGCCAGTGTCCTGTCACTAATGCTAACTAGTCAAAAAAGACTTTCAAGTACTTATGGTTAAACCTCAGACTGATGAGCACGTACTTAAATCCTTATACTCTTAGCTCTCTTTTAAACTTTACACTAGACTATCGCGTTACGTGCACATTGTGGGAATGTGTGTAGATCTTTGGAAAACTCAATAATAAATGAGGCCGAACGGATTATCGCGTTATGTGCACATTGTCGGAATGTGTGTAGATCTGTGGAAAACTCAATAATAAATGAGGCCGAACGGACTATCGCGTTATGTGCACATTGTCGGAAAATGAGGCCGAACGGACTATCGCGTTATGTGCACATTGTCGGAATGTGTGTAGATCTTTGGAAAACTCAATAATAAATGAGGCCGAACGACGAGCGAAGTGTACACGACACACTACACACGACACGACCCTTCTAATTTTTTAGATATTCCAACAGTGGTTGAATGGGTGTACGGGTGGGTAAATGTAATGTAGTTTTAGTAAGTTTATACTGATCTAGAACTAGAAGTAAGCGTGGATGATTCATTCTCAACCAACCAATCAATCAACCAACCAACCGACCAACCAACCAGCCAACCAACCAACCAACCAACCAACCAACCAACCAACCAACCAACCAACCAATGAACCAACCAGCCAGTCGCCATTCAATCATTCAGCCAGCCTTCTGACCAGTTGCCCAGGAACTGACCCACCGATCGACCGGCCACAACACACAATGAACTGACCTTTAAAACAAACGGCACTAACAGAACAATGGAAGCACAGATTGAAAAAAAAACGAGGATACCACTGTGACTGTTATAGATAATCACTTCGTTTATTTGCCAACACCAGCACAATATTCTGTTCTCCCTACCCACGCATCACTCGGTTGGAATACCCCGATGAAAGCTACCATGACCAATATCTGAGGTTTGAAGGCTTTGTACTGCCACTAATGTCTCTCATTTTGTATCAAAACATATGCCCCTAATATCGATAGTTTTGTGGCACAATAGAGAACTCCAAAAGATTTCTTCATATGGATGGATTTCCAAATGAGACTCACATCCCCCCCCCCTCNCCCCCCCCTCAAACCCCCCAAGCCTACTCATACAGCTTAAACCCTACGCCTAACCCTATTCTTATTCTGAACCCTGACCCTTCGAGAGAAGAGCATCAGTGGAGACAGGTCCCAAATCCCAATGTCTGTCGAGACAGGAGCATCAGCACCGAAAAAAAAGAGCACTTATCTGAATATTGCACTCATCTGTTCAGATAATTTACAAAATGTCACTAATGAAAAGGCTGGTGCTCTTTCTGTATTTGAGAGTGTCGGACCTTTGCATGACGCCATTTTAGTGGCCCCTAAAAAAAACAAAAACCCAAGTGCATTGTAAGGTACTATCTCCCAGTAAGTTTTAACTCATCAGACTAAGTTCATTAAACTGCATTCGGCTGTACAGCTGCTATCGAAGTGTCGCATTGCTAAATGTAACTTTACGAACATGAGACAATTTTTTTTCTTCTTCTGTAAAATTATTGCACTGAAGCTTTGTTCTCACTCAGACAATTCAGTATTACACAAGAACAAAATCAGCTGCTATCCTATTATTTTCGTAAAGTCCTCTCTGAGCTGTTTTCGTGCAAACTGATATCCTCTGCATGGTAAAGAGGGGCTAGATAGTTAAGCAAATTAACTTTTGACATTTTCGACAAACAAAAAAAAAACAAACTAAAAAATTCATGTCCAAAATGATCTGCAGCAAAAGGCAGTACAGGCAAAGTTCAAAATCTGACGTAAATGGATAATCCTGAGGGTTCTGGAAGGGCGTAATTCAATATGTTGTTGAAAACAACGCAGTAATATAATTATTCAGAAACACATTCCTTCATAATTTGTTCTTCCAGAACAAAACCAAATTTCACACTCGCACTTCTTAAAAGGGTACGCCATTCTGAATTAAGGAAAAAATAACTCTAGTTGTGAAATGCGATTGCCCTTTCCATTGTCCCCCTTTAACACGAAGTATTGTAAAGTTTTGGCCTTGCCCTGCTTGGATGATGGGCACTGACGTCATTTGCAGTTCCGCCCCCTCCTTGGTCCTATGCCTAGCAGTGCGAAATGGGGGTTAGACGATCGTTGAAGGTGTTAGCTGGGGAAGGACAGGGTTAATATAATTATATGCTAAAGGGCGCACTGCGAACTTTTTTAAAGAAAATGAGGCTCAGACTCTGTTCGACAGACAGATAAACCTACAGACGTAAACAGAGCGGCAGCAGATACGAAGGCAGACTTACGCACAGTCAGATAAAGAGAAGGATAACAAGGAGAGAGGCATACCGGCAGACAGAAATGTACACAGGCAGTCAGAGAAGCGGATAGGCAGCAATGAAGACAGACATACATAAAACATATTATATGTATATATACATTATTATAATACAAGCAGTCAAATAAAGAAATAGGGGATAGGTTGAAAGAAAGATAGGCAGACAGATAAACAGGCAGGCAGACTAACATACGCACTGACAATGAAAGCTAACTGACTGATAAACAGATAGCGAGACAGATTGAAAGAAATGAACACACACAGTCAAACAGGCAAATAAATAGACGAGTAGACAGATAAGGAAACAGACAGTAAGACAAAAACAACGGAGAGGATGAAAGGCAGACAATCAAACAAACAAACACACACAAAAATTCCATTGAAGCTTCTGGTTGGGAAATATTTGTATGTCAGACCACACGCCGGACACATATATAATTAAGGGAATGCATGAGTGAGTGAGTGAGTGAGTGAGTGAGTGAGTGAGTGAGTGAGTGAGTGAGTGAGTGAGTGAGTGAGTGAGTGAGGGAAAGGAAGGAATTATGAAGAGAACCTACCGCATCTTGAAAAGTGTTGACCGTCTTGAGCTACATTGTTTGACCATGTCAGCTGCTGACTGTAGAGGAAAAATTACCAAAAAAATTATTACTAGTCATTCATAGTCTCAAGACATTACTATCCTATGTGTATAATAATAAAATGACTCACGAGGTAGGCCTACATACATAGTTCGATTCTCACCACATCACTTTCTTTTCTTCTTTCATTTTCTCTCTGCATTTGTCTTCGTGAGCACTTTCCACTTTATCCTACTTGATTTCTATTACTTAGTGCTCCGTTTCAACCTTGTATTACACCAACATACATATACAAATGATGCAATGGATATATTCTAATATAACATTGATGCATTATCGCAAACAAATCCACATCAAAGTCACTTTAGTAGCCGCAGTGCAGCACTTCCCTCTCCCCCCCCCCCTTTTNCCCTTTTGCGCCAAAATTCGGAAGCAGGTGGGAAAATGGGAGCAAAGTGTCTTTTCCAAAGGAAACCATACAGTAAAATCACTGTGGCCAAAGCCAGATCAATGAACCTCAGACTAGACAATTTTCAGTTTGTGAGAGTTGCTCTCAAGCTTCACGTAAACTAGATCTATGAAAATGATTGTGTTCTGAAAACACAATCAGAGATCAGCTTCTCTGTTATTGTCTGAAATGTTTGCAGAAATTTAAATTAAATGTTCTAAAATCACATAGCCTAGTTGTAACTAGGAAGACCGGACTTCTATTTCAGAATGTTATCCTGCATGCAGTAATAAAAACATGAAGCAAGTATACAAGCTTAGATATCTGGAGTATATTATACCATCAGATGACAAAGTTGACAAAGAGATAGGAAAGAGAATAGCCTATCTCCAAGAGAGTATTTACCAGATATAATCCATTCATGAGACGTAGAAGCATCACAAACGCCATAAAGATGTCTATTTTTAAGTTATATTGATATCTGTTTGGTCTGCCCTTTTATATGGATGTGAATGCGGGGCAATCGCCAATGAAATATTGCTCGAAATAGGGCGACAGAAGAAATGTGTGTATAGGGAGAATGGTAAGAATCCCCAAGACCGAGAGGAGAACACATTTCTCAAAAATTGCAGGAATGCAAATACCATGGGTGAAAAAAAAAATCACAAAGAGCTAGAATTCTTTGGACTTTCTTTGATGACAAGGCTTAAAAATAGCTTCAACTTTCTTTTTAGTCTGGCTTTGAAAATAGCTTCGTCTTTCTTTTTAGGCAGGCTTTGAAAATAGCTTCAAAATGCAGTAGTTCTTCTTGTGTCGAAGTGATTTAAGTCCCTCTTTCATGCTCACCTTTAGTTTGGTGCTGACACACACAATAATGTGCTGCTCAACTACAGACTTGTTACAAATATGCATAAGACCAAAGAACTCTTTAGAATAGTATCAAAGAACATACTTGATAGAATATCTAGATTTATTATGACTATTACAAAAAAAAAAACTATAATTAAAAATGTTAGTTACATAAGACAAGATGGAAAGCACGTGCGAGCTTCAATTTTATATATATTTTTTGCCACTTTAAAGTAAGTAATGTATAATTACATAAATTTGTATTTTATTTGTTTATGAATATGAAATATGCATTGTCTAATATTATGTCTTGTCTGTCCCACCTATTTTGTTATATGTAATGTTGACTACCTCATACCGTCAAGCACGGTCTGGGTATGCATAATAAAACTTGTTAAACATGTTAAACGTGTTAACAGTAGAGAAGGAATGGGGAAAAATCTGGCTATTTATTTGTGGAAAGTAGACGGCAAGAAAGAGGACTAAGAGTATATCGGGTGCCCAACCCTGAGTACCATGAGTGGAAGGATGGTGAAACTTTATGTACGTGTGTCCATTTTCAGGCGCGAGTTTGTCAATCGTTATTGTAAGAATGACATGGGATGGACCTCTGACCCGTGTCTGTCCAAGAAACAGAGACAAAAAAAAAACCAACATATATATGTCGGTTGCCAACTTCCTGTCCCCACCTCAAAAAAGAGTTCACTTAATTTCAGAATTATAAGACTTCAATAAATCAAATTCTATGCAGCTGAACTTTGGCACACTTTACTCTTTGGATATTAACATAGTGTGAAATAATGCTGCAAATTTCAAATTATTATTTCGATGGCACAGTTACGCTGCAAATGAAATTTAAAATTGCGTGTTTTAAAACCTGCATGTCCGGTATGCGTCTTAACATACAATCCCAGCGCATCGAGTTTGACACTTACAGTTTGTCTTTTTTTTCCATCAACAGCGATAAAAGTGTAGTATCGAGAACAATGAAATATGCAACAATGGATTATATCTATTAGTGTGCTTAATAATATGTTATATGAGTTTCTTTTCGACTTTTAAAGGTATTGGACTTTGAATTAAATAAACTTTTCCTTGGCTACCTGATATGTGGAATGTCTGCTCACTTGGACGAACAATTCAGGAATGAGTAACACTGGACTTATAAGAACAGCAGGCAACAGGAATGACTGGAAGATCTTAGTGGACAATGTCTTCTGAGACCAGGTACTCGAGGAGAAGGATCCAATTTTGTTTTTGGTCTTCTCCTACCTGATCACCTGAAAACCCTACCCTGGTCAACATGCATGGTCCTTATGAATTCACCTGGTTTAATTTCAGAGCCACCAAAAGCAACAACTTTGAGTTGATTAGTGGAGTCGGTAATGGATCCATCTCGGTAATTTTGCGGAATCAATTAATGATCATCACCTGAAGGCCCCAACTAAGTTGACCAGCGGAGACACCAAAGAACTCACCTGGACTAACTTGTCGAGTGGAATAATGGGCCCACCTGAGCCAACTTGCAGAATCACCTAAAGATCCTAACTGATTCGATTAGCGGAGTTTCCAAAGAATTCACTTATGTAACCTGCCGTATCAAGTAAAGGACGCATTTGGGTTAACTTGGGAAATCACCTAAAGATTCCACCCAATTTAATTTCAAAGTCACTTACAGACCCCACTTGAGCTGACTAGGGGAGCCATCAAAGGGCGTACCTGGCTCAGTTTGCAGATTCATCTAAAGGGCTCTTGTGAGTTAAACTGTGGATTCATCTAAAGCTCCAGCCTAAATATACTTGCAGGGACGCCTACTGGACCCACCTGAGCCAATTTCCGGAGCCGCCTAATTTGCAAGGGTGACAAATCCAGGCACTTATCATCAGTCAAGTCACTGGTGAATAACTCCAGTAGAGTTCTGAGATCGGAAGAACTTATGTCCATGCCAGCTTCTCTCCCCCAGCTTAGTCCTGACGACCACTGGCTATCGCCTAAGCCAAATTCACGTTTCTCAATCTCGCTTCCCTCCGACCACCGTGAACTGCCCAGGTTCGAATCTCGTTTGCCCATGCCAGCCCCTCCCCATCCTGTAGATGTAGACCACTGTCCACTGCTGGAGCCTGCAGATGCTAAGGCAAAGATGACCACTGCGCAGACTCCGCTAACGGCTGACGTCATGATCTTGGTAGTAGTTTCACTGAAATGTAAGATTGTCTAATCAGTCCAATAATTTGAGCTTTTCAATTGAAAAGGACTAGAGACTAACAGAATGTCCCCAATTCTGCACTATGTTTTGAAGTCATAATGATTAATGAGTTCTCCTTAAAGCCAGCACAATCTCTTTGATGATGTCTGTAGTCTATAGGTTAAATATATATATATATATATATATAAAATATATATATCCCCGCGGCGGGGAAAAAAATCAACAGAAGGACACCTGGGAGTCATGAGCCAAGTGTGTCAGGTAGTCAAATGGCCGAAACACTTGTTAAACGGGGGTNATAGGTTAAATATATATATATATAATATATATATCCACGCGGCGGGGAAAAAAATCAACAGAAGGACACCTGGGAGTCATGAGCCAAGTGTGTCCCAGCTCCTTTAGAGTGTCAGGTAGTCAAATGGCCGAAACACTTGTTAAACGGGGGTATCTTTCTCTGAAGATCTTCTGTTACTCTTCAAGTAAGATAGTTTCCTATTTATGGTAACAGAGCATAACTTTGTCTCACTCTTTATCTAGTCACGGAAGCATCACTGCAAAATGCCGCATATTTTAGGGGTAACTCATCCTTGGCGTGACGTATTGATATTCTGAGCACACAATGAATTTAATCTTGAATTTTAACGGAACGGTTTGCTGGATTTTACATGAGGGATGTCTGCCTTAGCACACATCTTATTCTTAGCAAAGACTATTCGTGTCACACTTGACTTCCTACATACTATGACATAGAGTGAGAACGTATCATTTTACTTGAAGACTGAGACTGTTTGTCCTTTGATTCGATTTCCTTTGAGAGCGTCTTTGGCTCGGACACCTGAGAAGAAATAGCGCCTGCTCAAGTATTATCGCTCTGCTTCAGTTTTGGTTGAACCGTTTAATCTTGTTTATCTGTCTTCTTTTGAATTATATCGGCAAATGTTCATTCGCATTTGTATCTAGAGCAAGATTTCACGAATTGGTCACACATGTCGATTCTGGTATCTCGGACACCGTCGGACAGTTTCATGGGACACCGTCGGATCAGTCGGACACCCTTCTCTAAAACACGATTGGCCTACGGGAAATTACGAACTGAAGCCTCCGTAGTGATGGATTACAAAGTTCTCTCCATGTCTGAAAATAGAACTTCGTCTTGAAAACAATAGAATGTGATTGTATTGACCCAACGGTCGACCCATTACCGGGTTCAGTTAATTCAGAGAAGTTAACTTGCAAGAGAACTTGCAAAGAAATGCCCAGGAATCGTAATTTCGACCAGAAACAAGAAAGTGAAAGGTAGAAATCCCTTTGAAAAGAAACAAACACACTTCATCTTTCCGAACACACTGTCTGAAGTGACATCGAGCAAATATTAAACCTTGAAAAAAAAATGTTTAAACACGTTGTCCGGGAGTGCCGACTGTCCGATCTACAATGCATTTAATATCACCGAGACCGGTCGTTCTATTCTGTAAAGGGTCAGTTTTTCATATGGTTTAAGCTTTGCACGTTTCGTCAGCAGCAAATGGCTTTCCATTCAGATGGAGACAGATCTTTGCCGTCTCCTTCTAGTGTGGGATGCGCGATCAGTGGTACTTTGCCTTTCCTGTGATTGAGCTTGTAAACTTACCATCGTATTTACGGAAATTTGTTTTGGCTTTGAAGGCATATTACTAATTTTTGGCATGCTATACGAATAAGGCGTTTTCGCTTAGAGGAAACAAGTCAGTGTGTATTGTCTTATGCGGTGGCAGAGAAAAGAAATTTAGACCAATATTTATATTTATCAGGAAAGGTCCATTGCTTGATTTTCATTCTTTTCTCTGCCCTGAAGAACTGGATCATAACAAAGTTTGAAAATAAGTTGACGGGAATAATAAATACAGAATCTACGCATATGTTTCCGAGAGTGAGAATAAGATGTCTCAAGAAACATTGGTACGTGATTTGTCAGGCGACTTCTACAAAAAGTTTCAAAAGTTTCCCGCCTGTTTTAGTATTTTTTCCTCGCTTTACTATTTCCTATGGGCAGTTCGATGTAATGTAGAATGGCATATCCTCTTACAAACTGTTGGAAGTGTGAAGATGTAATCTGAATGTCCGGTTCAAAAAGTTTATGAAGGCGAAATGGCAGACTAAATGACATCAACGGAAGAGGGAGTAAAACTAAAACAACCAGGCAATTGCAAATAGATTTGGTTTATATATGACATGTTTTTTGTTGTTTTTTTAGAAGAATAAACATTTTTGCCCCTCATTCGTCTTGCTTTTTAGGTCCACAAATTCTTGTCTAATAATTGGTCAGATTTTTAAACTGTCCACGAAGATGATGTAAAAGTATTTATATTCTTGATTAATGCAACACGTAAGTGGCTAAATTTTCACCAAATACAATACTCCATGAAATAACGACAATTACGTGAATTCCGCAGTCGTGGTATACAGTCAGAAAAACATCATGAGGTCTCAGGTGTTGATAATAATTTATCTGGTATTGTCTAATCTGTTGTTGAAAGTTAGCCCTAACCAGAAGCTGGATTGCAACAAATTTTGCAGCGTTTCACTCACCTGCGTCCTGCGCTTACTGTTCTGCCGGCAGCTGAAGTTATGAGACTTCATCATCACTTTAATAAACATCACCATGTCACCTGACACCGGCTGGGTTCCTTTTGTGTCTGGAATGGACACCATTTCATTCAAGTGGGCGTTTTCAACAGGCTGATTCTGTTGCGTTAATAGCTCCCTCATAAACAGCACCAACCCCTGGAGTATTGCTGACGTTCTAAACAGACTCCTCTCATCCTACTCTCTCCTCGCATATACAGGATACGTTTTTTAATACGAATCACGGCGTTTCACATAGCCGTTTCTATGGTTTTGTTCGTAATGTCTGCAAATGCTGAAAAAGACAAACCTATATTAGGAACTAGATCGTTCCTTAGCCAGCAGTAGCAGAAAAGTAGTCGTTTGCTACAACAGGACAGCCATTAGCAAGCTCGCTGAAACCATATCTAAACTAGTTAATCATTGACTGATCTGGATAGGTGGACAAAGGTGGAACAGAAGGCTCGTTAAATATTCATCACAACTCCTAGGATCCTGGCACTGTCTATTTTATCTGTAGGTGGACGTTGTTTTCAATGACATCAGTGTCTATGTAAGCCATCTTTGCCACGCCGGGTGATTTTTATGTCTTCCCATGAATCCATTTAAGTTCTGAGCTAATAATACACTAACCGTAGGCTTACGTAAATTTATCTTCTATTCAGTACCTTACCTAAAAGTTCCCTCATTGATGGCTATATGTGGATCTAGTCTTTGATAGAGAACCGTAACATCCTACATCATCCTACACTCATTCTTATACCTGAATAGTTGTACTCAGTTGGTAAGCCATCAGATTATCTGATACAATATATGATGTTAAACTTCACAACGGTATAAAATATATTTGGTGTTTCATACATCTACTACCCCATCTTCAAGCACCTGTTTGCTTGTCCACCCCCCAGACTTGATTAAATGTTGTGAAATATGACATTCATCTTTTTCAATTTCTGCCGTACAGAAAAAGTACAACCATATTCACTTCATTTTCGTCTCAGATTTATTTACTCCAGACACTATCCACAACAAACTCATACCCAGCAGCAAACATCACTGGATTGGTTTAAATGACCACTAATCAGACCGACAGGAATTATATAATTACATAAATCAGAATTCAAATAAAAACGGAAATGACTTTTCGCAATATCGATACGCTCATTTCACATTCGCCAAAGTCACGTTTTGAGGTTTTGAGAAATTTAGCGCTCTCAACCTGGTGCTCAAAACAAAACAATGAGGCAGATGTGGTTTCGCTTGTAATTGGGATATAAAAATGAGTCAAACCTCTACATTTTGTTCTAATAGGGGAAAAAGGAACCCAAATCGTCAAAAAAAAATGACGTAAGTAAATGTGGAATGACCGTGAAGAGATTAGTATGTAATGACTATCAATACTATCTGCACAGACACTTACTGTAATCATTATGAAAACAATAAATGTGACGATTCCACAACGCCCAACATTACACCTACAGTTAATAGTGAATTGTGGCTATTCTAAATATGATAGTGAAATGTAAATTTTCTGGTCATTGAGCAAAGGAGATACAAAACGTGAAAAAATTACTTTTTAAAAAAGCTACAAATTTCTCAATTTTATCAAGATTTTTCACTTGCAGTGTCAAATTGTTTTGCTTCTGTTTATCAAAGTTTTCAGTGACCAGGTTTGAAAAGTTTTGAAGAAGTAGAAACAGGCAAAAGAGACTTGCTATAGAAAATCTTTCGAACTCTGATACTTTTCTGCGCATTATCAGGCACAATGAACATACAANTGTGAAATATGACATTCATATTTTTCAATTTCTGCCGTACAGAAAATGTACAAACATATTCATTTCATGTTCAGCTTTATTTACTCCAGACACCATCCACAACAAACTCATACCCAGCAGCAAACATCACTGGATTGGTGTAAATGGCCACTAATCAGACCGACTGGAATTATATACCTACACAAATCAGAATTCCAATAAAAGCCGAAATGACTTTTTGCAATATCGTTACGCTCATTTCACATTCGCCAAAGTCATTTTATTGAGGTTTTGAGAAATTTAGCGCTCTCAACCTGGTGCTCAAAACAAAACAATCAGGCAGATGTGGTTTCGCTTGTAATTGGGATATAAAAATGAGTCAAACCCCTATATTTGTTCTAATAGGAAAAAAAAAAGATGAGAAGATCATAGTAACATAAACAACTCAAATCGTCCACACAAAAAAAAAAAAAGACGTAGGTAAATGTGGAATGACCGTGAAGATATTAGTATGTAATGACTATCAATACTATCTGCACAGACACTTACTGTAATCATTATGAAAACAATAAATGTGACGATTCCACAACGCCCAACATTACACCTACAGTTAATAGTGAATTGTGGCTATTCTAAATATGATAGTGAAATGGAAATTTTCTGGTCATTGAGCAAAGGAGATACAAAACGTGAAAAAATTACTTTTTAAAAAAGCTACAAATTTCTCAATTTTATCAAGATTTTTCATTTGCAGTGTCAAATTGTTTTGCTTCTGTTTATCAAAGTTTTCAGTGACCAAGTTTGAAAAGTCTTGAAGAAGTAGAAACAGGCAAAAGAAACTTGCTATAGAAAATCTTTCGAACTCTGATACTTTTCTGCGCATTATCAGGCACAATGAACATACAAGATTTTTCATTTGCAGTGTCAAATTGTTTTGCTTCTGTTTATCAAAGTTTTCAGTGACCAGGTTTGAAAAGTCTTGAAGAAGTAGAAACAGGCAAAAGAGACTTGCTATAGAAAATCTTTCGAACTCTGATACTTTTCTGCGCATTATCAGGCACAATGAACGTACAAGATTTTTTATTTGCAGTGTCAAATTGTTTTGCTTCTGTTTATCAAAGTTTTCAGTGATCAGGTTTGAAAAGTCTTGAAGAAGTAGAAACAGGAAAAAGAAACTTGCTA
Source organism: Ellobium chinense (assembly GCA_033807755.1). Lineage (NCBI taxonomy): Eukaryota > Metazoa > Mollusca > Gastropoda > Ellobiida > Ellobiidae > Ellobium > Ellobium chinense. The sequence goes on from JAWQUT010000042.1 coordinate 66,128, forward strand.
TAGAAAATCTTTCGAATTCTGATACTTTTCTGCGCATTATCAGGCACAATGAACATACAAGATTTTTCATTTGCAGTGTTTTGCTTCTATTTATCAAAGTTTTCAGTGACCAAGTTTGAAAAGTCTTGAAGAAGTAGAAGCAGGCAAAAGAGACTTGCTATAGAAAATCTTTCGAACTCTGATACTTTTCTGCCCATTATCAGGCACAATGAACAGTAGTCAGACATCTGATACTTGTAATCGTCCAGCCAGATACATTGTAACAAAAATTTACAATGGGAAAGATAGATTGAAAAGTACATGAAGATAAATTCAAATATTTAAACAATGTAGAATTTTTTTTGATTGAAAATGTCCCAAAACAATACTCTATTCATTAAACACCCTCTGTCCAGTTAAAAATAAAAGTGGCTGTTGAAAAAAAATACGTGAATTGCAAAATGAGTGCCTCAAACCATTTTTATCTGAATTAGTTTTTCTGCATCGATACTGAATTTATAGCCTTAATTTTTTTTTCCCAGACAGGATGTTTATATGCTCATATGTCTGTCTGATTTGTCTGTCTATTTGTAGCATATATCCATATTTTGTAACAATTATTACAGTGGAAATAAATTTGTGACTTTGAATCTGGTAACGGCAGTAAATATTTGTAAAAAGCATAATGATCGTCTAATTTTATTGTCAGACATAAATTTCAATAAGTGACCATCCTTTCCCAAGGTCCTGAAAACTTAACCCTCTCTTACTGATTCCCACTGTCATAGATGTAGGCCTAATGATATTGAATTAGTTGTTTAAGTTCCAAACTGGCAGCGCCTCTGTATGACGTAATGGTCTGCTATAGTTTTTATTTCAATGGTTATTTGAGTTTATCTCTATAATTTGTTACCTTTACTATGATTTGAAATAACAAGTCTTATAAAGAGTTTAATTTCGAAGTACTACTAGAACGGAATGGCTAATGAAAGTTAGTTTTCAAATCTTTATGAAATGGCAAATATCTGAATGGTAACCCTGGCGCAAACTAGTAGCTGGAACCTCGGAAATGTGCTAAAAGTGTGTGTCCGACAAGACGTATACTTTTACCAAATATCTGGAACGATGTGTGTGTGTGTGTGTGTGTGTGTGTGTGTGTGTGTGTGTGTGTGTGTGTGTGTGTGTGTGTGTGTGTGTGTGTGTGTNGTGTGTGTGTGTGTGTGTGTGTGTGTGTGCGGGCGCGAGCGCGCGCACGCGCGTTTTTCTTTAGTGAGGCTACATCAAGAGAAGCGCAAGATTGTTATTTACGTAAATATACTTGAGATGTCTTAGTGACACACGAAGCATGGGGAAAATTTGGTGTGAACACCAGTTAATAGCAACTATACATCCCAAGCACAGAGAGAAGCCGAAGAGCAGGTTCCCAAAAGTTTAGAAAGCGCTTCTACGGCTGAAAATACAGAATATTGGTGAATGTATTGCTGTAAGAATTTATGCAACACCTAGTCTACCACTTTCGGGCCCTAAATCTGCATTCTTTACAAACCAAAAAAAAAAAAATAATCATGTCCGAAAATGTCACTATTTTACAGATTTGTATAAATAGAACGTTTTTCCTAGGGCCATGTGACTAGGGTAAATACAGGTTGCAGAAACCAAACTGTTAAAACATTTTTCAGCCATTTAATAAAATTTTCTCCTTGAATCACAAGAAAGTTCCGAGATAGTCAAGGCTAGCCCGCAGGTTCTGTGCCCTCACTGTGCTCAAATTATATACTGTTTAAAATGGGGGGTCCCTCATTTAGATTTTTCACAGGGTTAAAATTTTGTTGTTTTTTTTTTTTAGTTGGCAGATACACGCTCGCACAAATAAAATCCGTTGAAGTAATTGGAAAACACTGCCTGCAACAGTTATTTGTTTATTGATTCAGGACTAATTTGCACCACTTTTGTGGCGTGGTTTCATGTTATACCATTGTCTCTACACAATCTGTCCAAAGTATTTTAAGTCAATTTGCACGGAACATGTATCGGTGTGCTATGATGGTGCAGCTGTCTTTGGATTTTGCACGAGAGTTTCTATGCTACACTAGTTAAGTGGGACAATAAATGTGGTGATGCTCTCTCTCTCTCTCTCTCTCAGTTAGATTAACAAAGTGGCCCACATACAGAAGCACTGCGTAGATGTCATTACACGGTGATCTTGGAAATGTTCTTGCTCTGATGGATATTATTGATGACTTTGCTGTTTACATGGGAATAATAAACATTGGATATACCACATTTTAACCACCACCAACAGATAATGAGATTGATATTCAAATTAAACACCACAACCAGTTGGTGTAATCCTGCGTAGGCTTTCATTACATTGCCAAGAGCAACTGCCTTTTGATCTATATTATGTTGTTTATTTAAAAACATAACCCTATTTTATTCTAAAGAAAACAAGTGTTGATTACAATAAGAAATGGGAAATAATTGGTCAGCATTAATCAGGTCGGTGAAAGGTAGTCCTGGACGAGATTTCCATAGGGAATCTGTAACGGCGAATCCTAAGTCAGTTTTTCGTTGTAACCGATTCCTTGTATCTATAGAGACAACCCCTCACTTAGATCCTTACCCAGGTTCGCTTTCATCCAGCTGTCTTACCTTAGACGAGTCTAATCATGCTAGGAGTCAGAACCTGCCTTGTTATCTGCCCTGGAATCGTGACTTTTCTGCTTCCTTGAAGCGTTTAGTCCAAATCCCGTTCTCAGTTGAGAAGAAAGAAATACTTGTGTAATCCAGTGGCAAGACCGTTTATTTTTAGAAGACCTTGCAATTTTTTTTAACAACCGTTTCTTCGCAACTTGGACCATTTCTTTATGTACAATATTGTACTGTACTTAAAACAGAAATTATGATAAAAGTATAGATTTTTCTTATACCTTACGGTCATCTTGGCGGCCATTTTGGATTCTGAGAAAACCAATCGGGTGGTATTTTGCCATCAGGGCTTAAATTCAAAAAGGGCATTAAGAACTACTAATAATGCAAAGAAATTATTGTTACCAGACATTGCAAGATTATGTGTTCTGTCCCTGGACTGCTCCTATTCTTACTCCCTCCCCCTCCCCCGGTCACTTTTCTGCCTGGAACAAGGAATCTGAATTGGATCCAGACTCACGATTCCTCTGGCTAGGTACTCGGATTTGCGAGTACCTAAAATTGCGAGTCTTGCCCAGACCTAGGGAGATCTCCCATGGCTGGCTATGAATCACCTTCTTGTGCGTCCTTTTCTCACTCCTATTGTCAGAGACAGGAAGTTGGGAGGAGGGCGGGGTGGGGGAATCACCAGAGATGTCTGATCAGTTCAGCTTTCAACAACGTGTTGTGTGGTTTACCCTGTTTGCTAGGAAATCATGACATACGTGTCTGCCTCTTTACTGTTCTATTCCACTCCTCCAGAGTGCAGCGTTTCAACTCTTATACTCGCCTTATTGTTATCCTGACGGCAATACGAGCTTTGCTCCATCAGCCACCTTGCCATTGTTTGCCACCTATTCACTGAATAGACGCTTCATTGAAATGAAAAGAAGAGGTCAGTGTATGTGAAAGATGTGCCCATCTAAATATAGTTTTCGTCTGTCTTACTGATGCCTTCCACTACTTCCGGTGAGTAGAACCTAATAAACTTGCTTTAACCATTAAGGCTCCCAAAGAAAGCAGGTCGTGCGGATTTAAGAATGACGTCATCACTATGTGGGGCATCACCCTAGGGAAAGCCATTATATGAAACCAACTCTCGTATGACGTGTTTTCAGTGTACAAATAGAGCACAAAAGAATAGACAGCTCAGTACTTTGGGAATACGTGGTAACAAATATAGATATATCAAAATGAGTGTGGGGGTTTGCATTTTAAGTATCTATACTTATTCGTCACTCTTTTTTTTATTATTATTGTATCCCACCACCTCCATAAGACGTAGATGGTATGAATTCATATATTGTTCACCATTTTCACTGTCATAAGTGTATTAAAAGTGTTTTATCTAATTGTCATTGTAGTGTCTTTACATGCCATGATGAATCAATGCTGTTGTATAGCTCTTTGAGGTACCTTGGTGAAAAAGTGCAATACAAATTATACATGTTTTTGAAGTAGTCATCCTCATCATCTTCAATGTCGTCATCCATATCGTCGTCGTCATCATCATCATTGTTCAATACAAGGATTTAAAAGATGAAAACTCTTCCGTGCAAACCAGCGATGTTAAGAATAAAGAACTTGCACTTAAAATACACTGACCACGAATAATGATATTATAAACTGTTTACGAATTTTCGGATCATACGTGATCCTACCCCAGGCTAGACACATACATATCATTATCATTATATTCAGCATTGAAACTAAATATGAATTTGCCCAGATTTAGCACACATCTTTCGCCAAATCTACAATGAATTTCTTTTAAAAGAAGTCAGCGTTTCACATCTGAGAACCGTCTCAAGGTTTACAACTGAAATAAGAGATACATACGAATAAAAGCAAGTGAATAGGAATCTCTGGGTCAGACATAGAAGCAGAAACAAAACAACTGAGAGACATCTCGAATGGGCTTAAGAAAGAGAAACGTTCAGGGGTTTGAAGCAACGGTGCCCATATATATATACACAGAGAGGGCCACACTTACACACACACACACACACACACACACACACACACACACACACACACA
>JAWQUT010000042.1:78606-88606 GCA_033807755.1 Ellobium chinense
GGGGGGGGGGGGGGGAGCGCTTATCAGGATAATCTTAAAGATGTACACCCTATGGACATGCGACGCAATGTATAAACAAGTATTAATTAATCGTAAAAACAACCAGGTTACTGAATCCTACAATAAGCCTAAATTTTCATTAAGAATACCGAGGTTGAGGTCGTAAACAGTTTTAAGTACCTCGGGGTAACATTTTCTAAAAACGGCAAATTTATGAAGACTCTAAAAGAGAACATTGATAAAGCCACACGAGCGACTTTTCTGTTATTGCGCCATTGTAGTCATTGTTATATACCTTTGGATTGTAAGTTAGAACTATTTACAAAATGTATTGAACCAATCCTCCTTTACGGAGCAGAAGTGTGGGGATTTGAAAATGTCTCTATATTAGAGAAATTTAGACTTAAATATTACAAAATGATACTGAAAGTAAAACCAAGTACGCCAAATTACATGATCTATGGAGAACTTGGTATACTGCCCTTATCTTGTGAAATCCAAAAAAGGATGATTACATATTGGGGAAAAGTAATCACAAGTGACCCGCAGAAATTGTCCTATGTACTATATAAGTGTATGCTTAGGGATCAGATGTCAGAAAGAACTTCTTACAAATGGCTGAATGCAGTATCTAAAACTCTTGAAAATAACGGGTTTAATATGATGTGGTTAATGCAGAATCATATAGTTACTTTTAATAATGCTCAGTTGAAGAGGAGACTAGAGGATCAGGCTATCCAGGAATGTAGAGCAACTGCTAGTATCAGTAATAAGGGTAAAAACTACATGGCGATTAAAAGACTATGGAAAATGGAACCGTATTTACATTTGTTAGAAGCAGCAGAAGTGTTTTGGATTATCAAATATAGGCTAGCTAATCATCGTTTACCTGTAGAAAAGGGAAGATACGTTGGTATAGAATATCATGAGAGAAAGTGCAACCTGTGTCATGGCGATATTGGGGATGAGTATCATTATTTATTAGCATGTAGAAACTTTGATGATGAAAGGAAAAGATACATACCATCTTATTATCGAAGGTACCCAAGTATGCATAAATATATTGACTTAATTAATACTACAAATTTAGATCTACTTAAGAAACTCTCTTGCTTTATAAAACTAATATTGAAGAGACTGCCCTCATAAGCCTAAGATGCATGTGTGCATGCGCGTGTATGAGAGTGTGTGTTTGTGGGTATGTGTGTGTGTGAGTGTGAAAGAGAGAGAGAAAGAGAGAGCGTACGTGTGCCAATGCTATAATGTAGACGGGATTATTTTCATTGTCTATAGGCCATCTATTTTTCAGTTTCATGTTTGCTCATTTGTACTTACAGTACCTGAGCTAAATAAACTTATTGTTATTGTTATTGTTGTTATTGAATAATGTTGTTGTGTTGTTGTTTTTTTTTCAAATCCATAGATTGAAAATGTGTGAATTTAAACATATGAAACAGCGGATATAAAAGTATGAATTAGATGTAAATAAATCATTCTCTGAATAATAAAGTTTCTCTGCAGATCAATAACTAGTTCTTTGACTGCTCTGGAGTTCTCCCGGTACTTCCACGTGAAAGGGGTTTGTGTCCAGATGTATGTAGGTCACGTGACTTTCCACAGCGTGTTATTAGGTTAGGTGCTCCAAAATGGGTTAAGTGCCTTAAACCGGGCGCTGAAATCTGACTCTCCCCAGGGCCCAAGCTAATCGCGTATATATACATCCTGGGGTAGCAAATGTATATATGAAAAGAAAAAGAGAAAGAAATGTATGTATTTATGCAAAACAACAGACCACTCTTAGTAATTACGCATGCCCGGCCATCGCGGCATTGTCAGTCACAACTCCAACACTGATTACTTCCGTCATCGGCGTTTCCATTGTCAGAGGAATATGACTGGGTCATATGGTTTGGTACATTGACTTATATTGGCTGACAAGACAAACACCCCATTTTACAAATGGGCAGGCAGGCAACGCACCAGCGGCGAAAGACTACATAGCGCACCGAAAGGCATCATAGACGAATGCATTAGACTCCGTGAAAAAGTTGGACGATTGGCGAATCGGGCGGATTGAAAAGATCTATCGGAGATTGTATTTAGTTGCTTTACACATTCTTTTTTTTTAAAGAGGGTAAAAAAAATAAAGAGGACTGATACGTATAGTTACCTTTTGTGTATTTTTCTACGGATTTAGGTGAAAACCGCATGTTTTTACGTTACATAGTTCTCAAGAAATCTGTGACACAAATTTGGCTGAAGCGTTTTATTAATATAGATAAGAGACATCTCTTACTTTCGGAGGCGAAACTTGATGACGTAATTACACTACGATTTACATTTTGTTTAGACCGGAAGTGAGCTTTGTTGGAGTTGACCAGATAAAGATGACCAACTAATATGGTGAGAGGCGATATAGATATTAGCCGAGCAGGAGAAAAATAACGATGGATGGATGGATGGATGGATGGATGGATGGATAAATGTGTGACCTTTTGCACTATATATGGTAAACGAGTTACAAGAGTGGCCCAGGCAGATAGGAGTTAGCATGTCTTGGCTAATGGTCGGTCAGAGCAGTTATCGAGTCATTTTCTGTTCACGAAGGACATGAGAGGAAGAACACAGGCAGAGATTGACGGACAGAAGGAGACACATGGATGGATGGATGGATGGATGGATGGATGGATGGATGGATGGATGGATGGATGAAGGAAGCGACGGACGGACCCACAGACGACCCACAGGCGACCGAATGGACCAACTGATGGATAAACGGACTGACGGAGTGACGGACGGACGGACGGAGTGACGGACGGACGGAGTGACGGACGGACGGACGGACAGATAAAAGGACGGATGGATGGATGGATGGATGGATGGATGGATGGATGGATGGATCGATAGATAAGCTAACATCTCAGACAGAAACGAACGTAAAACGAAAGTAGACTAAAGCGTGGGCGCTTTTCATAGCTAAAGTAATTGGACAGGACTGCCTTCGTTAGTCTGCGGGAAGACACTGTGCATGGACTAAATGTCACCATCCAAACTCAATATCCTGTCATGGGGGACTAAGACGATTTCCAGTCGTTTCCCGGTACCATTATTGATATTAAAACTACAGTTCTAAAACTGCTTTCAGAGGATAGGCGTTAACTTGAGGTAACTTCAGTGCATTGTTATTGTTAGACAAGTCGCTGTTACAACGGGCCCTGGATTGCTAAGCCAATACTCGATGTTAGTAATGTCTTCATTTTCAGATCTGTTGTCCATTTTGAAGGCCAGAAAAGCTGCAGGAACGTTTATTCCCGGAAGGCCGGGATGTAGGCGTAGCCTAATGTAGTAAATCAAAAATGGATAAATACCTAACGTAATTCAATACTGTCGAGTCGAGTCTGCCGACCCGTTTCTGAGACGCTTCTGAGACGGTCATTCTTTTATCCAGATGATTAACATCCATTTTGCAACTCTAAAAGATTCGAGAGTTCACGCATGAACGATGGGATCTCTTACCACTATAAGAATTACATTAAATCCTGCATGCTGAACGCTACTATGGGTACTTTCAGCGCCAGTTCTCTAATGTAATTCTTACGATAGTAAGATATCCCATCGTTAATGCTTAATCTCTCGACTCTTTTGTATTCGTTACGCGGTTTATATTTTTGCCGCATTCACGACCATCAAGGTAAATTTTAAGTAAGTTGTTTTCATTTTGATGGATTCATTTATCTATGTGTTGAGAATCATATCAATACTCAGGGATTTTCGTAATGTTTTTTTTAAATAATGTGAACCAACAAATTTGGTTTGAATGAATTTTATTCAGCTAAACCTTTAGGAATGTGGATATTATTATTAAGATTATTCAGAAAACATGTTTCCATTTTATTTATTTATTTATTTATTTATTTATTTATTTATTTATNGAGAGAGAGAGAGAGAGAGCGAGAGAGAGAAGAGATAGAAAGAGAGAGAAAGAGAGTGAGAGAGAGAGAGAGAGAGAGAGAGAGAGAGAGAGAGAGAGAAACACCCTGTTGTTAAAGCATTAAAAGGTTACAGATAAGTTGATTATAGAGTGAGTAGTGTTCACCCATGGTTTAAGCCGTCACTGACGGGACCAAGAGGGGGGCGGAGGTCATGTGGGATTTTTACAATTGATTGAGTGATGTAAAAATAGCTTTTAAAAGGGCACAAAAAGGAACAGCGCCCACGTCATCAGAAACCCGAAACTAACAAGCGAGAATTCCAGAATTTGAGAAAGCGGAATGTTCAATAATCCTTAGAGTCGTGAAGAGAAGAATACGAGGTGCGATGCAAAAATCTCCTGACTGTGCCTGTAAAAGCTCGTAAATTTACTGTAGATAATAGATTCCGCTATCACCTTCGAAGCAGTCCAACTAGCAATCAGTATAATGACCTTGTCATGTCTAGTAGCACCTCTGGAAATCCTTATATGTCAGCATGTCAAAACTATTTGCGACTCGGCCTACAACTCTTTCTGTAATTTCAAAGCCCACACCTCTCTGTTGAATTTCCAACATTTGGGAGGTGGAGAAAATCACTGGAAGCAAAGTCAGGCAAATACGGAGGGCTGGGAACAGCGGCATTGTTAACTGAGTCCCAGAACTGCTGAACTCTGAAGGCAGAGTGTGCTGGTGCGTTCCCATGGTCAGCACTCAGTGCCTAGTGGCCTTCCTCGCAAGTCGCTTCCGGTTTATTACTTGGCGCAATCGCCTCAGGACTTCATAGTGAAGGTCAGCTTTGGCGGTCTGATTTGCTGATAGCTCGAGGCGACTTCTCCCTCTTCTTCCTAGGACGGATATTCAGCTGGGACAATGAAGATATGAGATAATAGAGGATATATAGACGGACTCACAGATGACGTTTGATAAATTGACAGATGAAGACTTCCAGGGATATTTCTAGACTTGCCAGCAAGGCCGATAAATTATTGTGCTGATTCTAAAATGGACCACCTTGAAGGCGATGACGGAATGTAAATCTAGGAGCAGCTAAAAACATAGTCCGGGGACTGTATTATATAAGGATCGCACCCCGTGAAGAATATACTGCGTGGGCTTTACTAACCTTTCAAACATGCTAGGAGTGAAGTTGAGCTGACGTCATCGCTAAAGTGGCGGACATTGTTTAAAGCAGTAGCTCAGCCGCTTGGCCTCTTTCTGTGGAAGAAAGAACAGGACAAAGATAAGTTAGATACACTCAACATGACCTTAAAAAACAAAAACGAATTCAAAATCTATGTAAATTGTACTTGATTATTGATATCCACGGTAGATCTGGGCAGGATTTGAATCTAGAATCGATAATTGCGAGTCCTGAATCGGCGATTCCTAGAAATCGAGTCCCCTTTCGGCAACGATTTCTCAACCGGTCCTGAGTGAGGAACCGGTTCTTTGAACAGCAACAGCTCCTTTCTCAGATTCGTTTTCATTCAGCTATCATACGCTCAACGAGTTTAATATTATTCAGCGAGTGAGAGCCGTGCTCTGAATCATGGCCTTTATACCATCTCAACACCATTAGTTCGAGTCCCGACTCCCAGTTAGGAATAGATCAATGTGTCTGTGCGAAATCATTTCACTAATTTACATGATGGTGATCAGGGCATCTCTGCCAACTGTACGCAAAGACTGAATTAATTAATATTGGAAATTAAGAAATAAATTAAACTTTGCCTCTCCTACTCATTCTCCCCCTCCCCCAACCCCTCNTCCGTCTTTTTTCTCCTTCTTTTCCGTTTTTTTTTTTTCTACTTGGGCTAGGAATCAGAATTGGAACCGGATTCGCCAGTTCCTTGTAGCTGTGCATTTGGATTCGCGAGCACTGAAAAGGCTATTCTTGCTCAGACCTACTTAACAAAAGTTAAAGGCGGCCTCGTTTACCCATCAGATCACATATCATTAATATTGTGATTACAATGCAGCTACTAACAGTTAATAATTTCAGTCTTCTGCGGCTACCTACGGTAAGTAGCTTCACTGTGATGAGGCTACTTACGGTTAATAGCTCCATTGTTTTGCCATTATATATGGTTAATACCTTCACTGTACTGTGGCTGTTTACAATCAATATCTACACTATCTTGCGGCTACTCACGTTAACAGCTCCAATCCTGCGGCTACTTACGGTTACCACTTTACTGTACTATTCTGAAGCTACTTACGGTCACAACGTTACTGTTCTGCGGCTACTTACAGTTAATAATTTGACAATTTCCAACAGCAGATTAAGATCCGTCTGTTCCAAACAGGTGACTGTATCTGTATTATCATCCTCAAACTGGGTTGCCAAAGACCTTTTGCCTGTGCCCCATGTGGGTGTGAAATGGATCTGGCCAAGGCATGACGTCACACTAACGATGATGAAGACGAGGATAACGAATATGCTGCTGTGCTTCATTGTGGTCTTCTTGAAAGAAAGGAAAAAGAAATGGTATGATGGAATAAAGGGAGGGGAATTTCATAATTCTAAATTGAATTAGGAGACAGCAGGGGTTTGGTTCCAACAAAATTCATATTGCACATGTCACATGACCATTGTTTCAGTTGGGAATACACTGGTGTTTATGCAAGACTTCCTTCCATCCTGCTTTCTATTCTAATGCACTGCCCTGCCATTTACTTTAATACCCTGCCATCTGTTCTAGCACAAAGTGATATCTATTATAGTACCCTGCCATCTATTCTCGCATCCCGCCATCTGCTTTAGCACCCTGCCATCTATTCTAGCACGCTTCATCTACTCTAGAACTCTTCCATCGACCTCAGCACCGTGCCATCTATTCTAGCATTTTGCTATCTACTTTAGCACATTGTTATCTACTCTAGTACTATTACATCTACTTCAGCCCTGCGCCATCTACTCTTGCATTCAGCCATCTCCTGTAGCGACCCACCATTTACTCTAGCTTCATGCCACTTTCTTTTTTAATACCCAGTCATTTACTTTAACAACCTACCATACACCCTGAGATTTACTTTAGCACCCTGCTGTTTTCTCCAATACCTAACCATTTATTTTAGGATCCTGCCATTCCATGCCATCTACTCTAGCATCTCGCCACCAATCCAGCACTCTGCTTTCTACACAGCACCCTGCTATATACTTAACCCTCTGATGACCAGCGTATCAGATCTGATACATTGCGTGGAACAAATGTGAGCAGTCGGGAAGTGTGTTAGGGTCACGGGTGAACACTAGGCTCGCACGTGGAAGTTAGGGACCGATTCAGGCAGTAGGCATTCAACCCTCTAGTGCCCAGCCCTATTTACAATGGCACAAAAAGTCCAAGCTCCAGTTTTTGGATCACTTCTGCATCCACTGTGCTGGAACAAGCATCAAAATGATAATAATAATAATAATAATGCGGTTTAATATAAGTCTCATATCCAGGCTAATGCCCGCTCATGCGACTTCACACTATTATGGTGGGGTGATGATCTTGGTTTGCTTTTTCTTTGTTCCACGAAATGTATCAGATCTGATACGCTGGGCACTAGAGGGTTAAGAATTAAATTGCTGTGAAGTTAGCGTCCCTGTAGTGTAAGTGGTAACACGCTCGGACTTGCAAGCTGAGAGACCCTGGTTCGATCCCCGGCAGGGACTAGAAATTTTCTAGAGTAGGTTTTTTTCGGCCCATCTTCTCAAAATTGATCATTCACAGTAATTTGGTAAAATCCCTGGTGACACACTTCCTTAACATAATATGTAACATCTGAAAAATTATCAGACTAAGCTCACCTTCCTCCCCCTTAAATATAAAAGTGAGAATACCAAACTATATTGTACTGCCTTTCCACCCGGTTACACAAAGAAAAAGCAAACTCCGATAATTTTGATGCTTGTTCCGGCATAGTGGACCCAAAAGTGATCCACAAACTGGAGCTCAGAAAGTTTGTATCATTATAAATAGGGCTGGACACTAGAGGGTTAAGTACCCTGCAATCTATTCTAGCATTTCATTATCTTCTCTAACTCACTTCTATCGACTCCAGCACCATATATTTTTATATTATACTTTATTTTTTTACTAGAAGAAATAGGGGGGTAGTTTCAGATGTTGGCCAGTATTACCTGCCGGGGGCAAGTGGTAGACTACATAATGTCCAACGATCGATCTGTTTCGCGGCTAGATTTGAAATTCTCTCTGCCTTGTTCATTAATCCTCCACATTAAAGCTCTAGAAGGGTAAGTTTGTATGTGATCGAAAACGGGTATAATTTTTAAGCAAAATGTGTGCCGAAAAAAAAAAGGGGGGGAGCGCCACTGTTGGTTAGAGTGTAGAGACGCAAAATACAGGACCTTCTCTGTTTGGACTTGTTAGTGAAGAGTGGTGAGTTTACAGTACTGCCTGTGATAAAGATCCCAGGCAACGATATACTATCATTTAGCTCAGATCTGAGTCATAAAATTACCTATAAAACACGGTAATGTAAGCATGAATAGCAAGCAATTCTTTTAAGCCATAACCAGCAACATGAGGATCCATACAGTACAACATGACAATAATGAATAAAAACATGTGCTCTCTGTGTATAATTCCTTCAGGCGATAGCATAATTGCAAGATGATAATAATGTATTACATGTAATTTGATTACTGTAGTGTAGATCTGACATAGTGACCATTTCATGTTTATTTAGGAAGATATTTTCTAAAGCCATAGATTTTCCAAAGTGGGAAGATGCTGTTGGTATAAAAGAAATCAGATTTTTGTCACAAGAAATCGCACAGTGAAGTCAAAAAGAATTACAGATGGCTTAAAGAACAGCCCAAGGCATTCGTAATGACAAAAAAAAAATGTAATAATCGCTGGGACATGATATGCAATACATCAGATATCTAATGTCAGTGGAAGACTGAAAGAATGCCTACATTATCAGATATGATGAATTTGTCCAGGTCAGTCCTAGTTTTAACAGCACTCATCTATGACGGATTATTTATTAATGAGGATATAAAAGGATGAGTGATATTCATTAATGAGTACGTGAAGTATGACAGAGAGAGAGAGAGAGAAAGAGAAAGAAAGAGAGAGAATTGTGAGAATGTGCAAATGATGACAGAATGGTTTGGATGAGTGAGAGGATGGATTAGTTATTAGGAACATAACTGTTACTTTTGCTTAGTTACAACTGTGTGCTTCTCTGAGCTCACTAAACTTTGTTGCTATGGCTACTGTTATACAGACGGTATGTATACAATACTACTATCAGTTCCGTATTTCCTTTTGGTGTTATAGGCAACATCCTTCGGCTTGAAACACAAGGGCGGAAAACGTTGGAAGACTCGAATGGTAGCAGAGTAGCTGAGATGAGCTCTAGTTGATTCAAGCAATGTTGATATTTTTATGATTTTCCCCTACAGTATGGTAAAATGGTTTCACGAAAAGCCATTTTTCTTTAAGTAGGAAGTAACCGCTTTTCAGAAATTGTTGGCAAAAGTCATGAAATGTAGAATAAAATTGGTAAATTGTCTGGATTTCTTCTTTTTAACAACAACAAAATATTTTTCGTTCTCTAATTTTTCATCAACATCGTGCGCAAGGAACAGTTAGAATAAGTCACGCTCGTTGTAGGGGAAAATCGCATGACCAGAGTGGCAACACTGGATTCGAGACAAGTTTAACAACAATAACATTATTTTCTGCTTAGACTGTCACGGACTCAGCGTGATTGTCTCATAAATAGCGAGACATTCTCACGAGGGAGAAATTAAAGAACGTTTTTCCAAAACTCAGACTAAATGCACTTTCGTTGAAAAATGAGTTTGTGGTATAGTCAAGTCAGACCACACATTTCTGTGTTAATTCATTCAAATCTTAATTGGGCTCAAAATCTGCACGCTTTCATATTCTACATAATGGCAGTAAAAATAAATATATGTGTGAAGATCTATTATCTCAAAGTTATTTCCCCTTATTTCAAAAACATTCAGAGACCACGTACCGAGTTTTGGAAACAACGTTCTTCAT
>JAWQUT010000042.1:93022-103309 GCA_033807755.1 Ellobium chinense
GAGTACTCCAGAGCGAACCGGGAGGTAAAGAACTCCATCAAGAAGGACAAGAATACCTACCTGGATGGCCTGGCAGAAAAAGCAGAGAAGGCAGCAGCAGACGGACACTTGAGAATTGTTTATCAGACAACCAAAACTCTTTCAGGGAAATTTAGCAAGCCCACCCTACCAGTGAAGGACAAGGAAGGAAACACCATCTTTGACTCAGCAGGACAACTCAACCGATGGCGGGAACACTTTGACAAACTCCTGAACAGATCACCGCCAGACAATCAGCCAGAAATTCTTCCAGCCGGAAAGGATCTCCCAATAAATAAAGAACCACCCACGAGAGAGGAAATAGCGGCAGCTATAAAATCCCTGAAGTCACACAAGGCTGCAGGTCCCGACCATATACCACCGGAAGCCCTTAAAGCAGATATGGAGACATCAGTGGAAATGCTGAACGCCCTATTTGAAAAGGTTTGGCAGGAAGAGGAAATACCTACAGAATGGAAGGAAGGACACCTGATCAAGATACCAAAGAAGGGAGACCTCAGCAACTGTATCAACTACCGAGGCATATCACTCCTATCCATACCAGGGAAGATCTTCAACAGAATACTCATGGAGAGAATCAAACTGGCAGCAGACGACCAGCTCAGAGGAAACCAAGCAGGATTTCGCAAGAACCGATCATGTGTTGACCAGATAGCTACCCTGCGCATCATTGTTGAGCAGTCTCTGGAATGGAAATCACCCCTTTTAGTCAACTTCATCGACTTTGAAAAGGCATTCGACAGCGTTGACAGGGAAACTCTGTGGAAACTCATGAGACACTACGGAATACCTGACAAACTCGTTAAGCTTGTGAAGGCCACCTACGATGGAACAAGCTGCCAAGTCTTTCACGAAGGACAGCTCTCTGAACCATTCCAGGTACAAACAGGGGTGCGACAAGGATGCCTGCTGTCATCTTTTCTCTTCATCTTGGCAATTGACTGGGTCATGAAGGAAGCCACAAAAGGCGCACGAAATGGAATACAGTGGACACCTTGGTAACAGTTGGACGACTTGGACTTCGCAGATGATCTTGCACTGCTTTCACACACACACTCTCAGATGCAAGAAAAGACCGAGGAACTCAACAGTCTATCAAAGAGCGTCGGCTTACGTATACATCCTGGGAAATCTAAAGTGTTAAAACTAGGCACAGTCTCAAGCTCTGCTGTCACGGTAGAAAACACATCCCTGGAAGAAGTTGACTCATTCACCTACCTGGGAAGTATCATTGACAAAAAAGGTGGTACGGAAGCGGATGTAGAAGCAAGGACTGCCAAAGCAAGGACTGCATTTAATCAACTATCAAAGGTCGGGAAGGCAAGCAACATCTCACTGCGTAGCAAGATTCGGCTTTTCAATTCAAATGTCAAATCAGTGCTCCTCTATGGCTGTGAAACCTGGAAGACAACAAAGACAGTAATGAACAAAGTCCAGACATTCATCAACAGATGCTTGAGGAGTATTCTAAAAACGAAGTGGCAAGACAAGATACGAAACGAAGAGCTATGGGCAAGAACAGGACAAAAGGAAATAGCGGTAGACATTGGACTCCGTAAATGGCGCTGGATTGGACACACCCTCAGAAAACCTAGTGGAAACATCACCAGGCAATCACTGCAATGAACAATTTTTACCGTCATCCTTCAAATCTCTTTGCATTATCTTTGATAGGTCAGGTCAGTGTAACTTATTGATGTATTGTGAGAGCGTCTTGTGAGTCGTTGGAGTAAATTGTACCACAAGGAACACGAGGCAGGGGTAGGCCACGGGAGACATGGAAACGCAGCACGGAAAGGGTCATGCGAGAAATGAAGCTCACTTGGAACGAGCTTGGAAAGATGGCCCAAGACAGGGAAAGATGGAATTCGCTTGTACGTGGCCTATACCCTGCTAGGGGTGAAAGGCATTGATGATGATGATGACACAACTGTTCTGTACCGATGCTACATCGGCGTTAACCCTTGTGATACCGTGATAGAATTTATTCTACCGTCCGATCGCTTTGCTTCAGTTGAGTGCAGCAATAGAATATACCCGCATCTCCTTCCCGAACGTTAAGCGCGGCGGTAGACTTTTGCCCCCCAGTGTCCCCTGATTGGCTAGCAGACAACACGTGGGCTAGGCAGGCAGCGGGAGGTTGGACCCAAGGAGCCCCGCGCTACGAGAGTTAACATGGTGCTGCTTGACTGGTCTTGGAACACAGTTATCGTAGTCACTGTAGTGACATGAATAATATGCACCCTCATTTTTCAAATGAAGGAAGAACAAAACATACGTGTACGTACACCTCTAAATAGCAAATGTTGGAATCGCAAGATAACCACCATCGATTCGTGACAAAACCTTTTTTTTTTTTTTAACGGAAGAGAAGCGATAACCCTGACCTATATAATTATCTTGTTCCTTTGAAAACGATTGCTAAATGATTCTTTTCTGGTCGCGCCATGTGCTATAAAAACCTTCTTAAGAGAGGTACTCCAACGACTCACACGACGCTCTCACAATACATCAATAAGTTACACTAACCTGACCTATCAAAGATAATGCAAAGAGATTTGAAGGATGACGATAAAAGTTAAAGCTTGTTAGACAGAATGAAACAAGGCACTCAGAGAAACTCTGATAATACATGTTAAGCTTTTTAGCTAAACTGAAAGTTGTCTCCCACAAACGTAGTAAATGACTTCTTAGTTTTGTAAGTGCATCCTACACTTTCTTTTCAAATCCTATTAATAAATAATTATACAAAACGTGTTCAACATTTCACTTTCAACATGCTGTCAGTAAACTGTCATATTATTTCGTCTCAAAGTTGACTGCAATACTAATATGTGAAGGAGGTAACTATCAATGTATTCTAGATAGAGACATTTTGACGTCAGTCGCAGAAATGCTGTGGCTCGTTTACATAATGTGGCTACAGAAAAACTGGGGACCCATACGAAATAGAATTCCCGTTTGCCAAATAAGGAGTGCAAGAGACTGCGCACAGAAAAGAAGTGCGCGCTGCACTGTGTATGGGATGCCATCTGGGCCATATTTAGGTGCTCCGGTTTTTTTTTGGACCGTATACTGTATTATTATATCTAGCAAAACATAGGCCGGGGCAAATTTGAAGACTGATCGGATGTTTCATAAGAGATACCCAAGGAAAGTTTCCTGAAAGTATCAGTTTTCTATTATTGTTTTTCCTAGTTAAGTTCTACTGCTCTTACGCTGCCAAAATAAGTAAGAAGAACGCCAAAAAAAACAAAAAATCATTCTAGCTTACATAATGTCTTGTACGAAAGATGCCAACTGAATCTTTGATTTTACGTTATGTCTTGCAAAAAGCTGCTGGTTTGCATATCTTTCAGGAATTTTTAGACAATGTGGTGGCATATTTTACGATATACTCCTCCATAATGACAACAAATCTACTTGTACTTGATATAATTAGTCTTTTCTCATGCTGATACCTACAAAGTGAAACAAAAAAAGAAAGGGGACATGCGATTACAGCAGTCATATCACCTAACACAACATGTGCCTCTAAATGTTAGTAACATACTTATCACGCACCTGGGGTGAAGACAATTCATCTTTCTGATACAGCCCGTCAGGACAAATAATAATCCCATGTGTGCCAAGGCCTCAGACTAAGGTTCAAAAACGTGAATGACTCAGTAATGCTTATAATTATTGGTACACAAGCATTGTGAGTGGAAAACAAGGCTGCGAAGTACATAAAATGTGGATGGGGCTGACCAATAGATTAGATGAAATTGAAAGCTGGGACAAAATAGAAACGTCATCATGCTGAAATAGAAAACATGGCAACATGATTATGATGTAAAAAGGAATACAAGTGACTAAAGATGAGAGACTAATTATTCAGACTGATCGTGACATTTCAACTAGGCCGTAACAAGACCGGTTATTCAACTTTGCCGTGACGAGAGCTCTTCTTCTTCGGAAGTTCAGCCAGTCAGCTCAAGTCGTCAGATGACCACACTCGTTTACGGTTGTTAAATCGATTTAAGGAAGTTCTTAAGTTGGTACTTGTTTATTACGTGATGTTTAAAAATTCCACAAAGTGCTACTTACTTTAAAGTAGATGCTATTTCTGAGGTGCAGGGAGCAATTGAAGCTATATTTGATGTTTCTTTCATGACGCGCTTTATCAACTTTGTACTAATTTCATGTTCATACGAACTGGAAAGTCGTGACTGAGCAGTTAAGTAGTACTTTACTTTACACGACAATTTTCTAAAAATGTATGTTCAAAACACTGCCGGATATAGACACAAATAGTCAAGCTTCAGCCTAGAGTTTTTTTATCTGGAGAGGCCTAAAAAATTTCACTTTTTAAAAAAATTTTTTTAGGTTTTAGAATTTTATCAGTGCTTTCATATGTAATTTATTTTACCATTCCAACCAATTTAGGCGACATATCTTCTAGTGTGACTTCCCGACACAACATCCCCAAACCTTATGGCTTAGGAACTCACTAAACCTGGCACCATTAACAGTGTTTCAATGCAACAAGTCCAAAGAGACACGCTGAAATGCAAGGAAAGTGAAAGCCAGGTAAAAAAAGTCATTAAATGACACAGGGATCGAATCCTAAAACCCCATCCTCCTCTAATCCCTCTCCACATCATCAACAACAACAACAACAACAGCAACAACATCAACAACAATAACAACAGCAACAGCAACAACAAAAAGACAAATTACATAAAACGCATTTTGATTATTTTGATTATCTAACGTACAAAACATAACGGGAGAGTCATTTTGTAAAGTTGGCATCCACCCCCACACCCCCCNCCCCGAAAGCACACAAATCCCAAACTTATGTTGATGATCTCTTTGACCAAAGTTTAGCATTTTGGACGGAATGTCATGTTGTTACCTTGAAAAGTTGGCAGTCCATGTCTCTCGTTCCCTCGTGAGTTAACGGTAATTTAAAATTTTAGTCCCCTTCTTAAAAAGATTTACTCTCAGAATCACGTTTATGAGTTAAGGAAGGTGTGGCCAAACTGACCTCACTGAGCACTATAAATAGACTCTCATACATAGACTCCATGAGTCAGCAGGACACCTGGAAGTCATGACCCAAGAGTGTTCCAGCCCCTCTGTAGTGTCAGGAAGTCACAGGGCCGAAACACCTGCTAGGCAGAGGTAACTACATAAGATCTTCTATGACTTGATCTCTGAATGAGAGGGCTTCCTAATTCTGCCGCTGATTGCTGATATATATATTTCGTAAGCATGGCCCGCTATGATAGATGGATTTGGTAAGCCATACAAACTATGATAATAAAATATATGGACTTTGTAAGGACATGAAGCGGCATGGCCAAATGGTTGCGGCATTCGACTCAGGATCTAAAGGTAGTGGGTTCGATTCCCGACGACGGTCAGGTTGTACGTGTCTTGTGAAAGCATTTGATTCACATTTTCTCAGTCCACTCGTCTGTGTAATGGATACCTGGCTGTAGACAGTGAAGATATTGTCAGAATGCTATAGTGATCAGCACCTGTAATGGCAGCGGCACTGTATGCTCCCCAGGGTGCTGACAAAATCCTAAAGTGATCAGGCCTGCTGGGGTGATAACAATGTGAAGTCGCGTGATCAGGCATAAGTCTAGATACGACATTTATAAATCGCATTATTAGTTATTAGTTATTTTTATTATTATTGTTTTATTTATTTATTATCCACTCTTATAAAGGGACTTCATAAGCAATTACTCATCTGATACATGAACTTCGTATGTACAACTCATTCTGATACATGAACTTCGTATGTACAACTCATTCTGATACATGAGAGATGGTGTGCACTAACCACTATGATACTTGGATTTGGTAAGCACTACAATCTCTGATATTATACGACTAAGTTAGCATTGTCCACTCTGATACAGGGACTCCATATGCACCACTCGGTCTGATACATGGACTCTGTAAATACTGTACTACCCAACAGCATACAGGGACTCCAACTCCATGAGCACTCCCCAGTAGTATACATTGACTCCTTTCGCATTTTCCAATAGCATACATGGACTTCGTAAGTATTACCTAGTCGCATTCATGGATTCCATATGCACCACCCAATTTAATACTTGGAACCTATAAGCATTACCCAATAGTATACATAAGACTCCATGAGCACTCCCCAGTAGCATATATTATGGACTTAGTAAGCACCACCTAGTAACAAGTTCAACAAGTTTATTAAGATTAAGCCCACACCACAGACGTGATACATGGGCATAATACAGTATGCAGCGGGACAGCACATGGTCATTTTAAGCACTACAACTACCAACTTCACACATGTTCACAATGCATTGTTACATTCACGTGCATTCACAACGTTCTCGTACATTTTACATTTAACAATAATATGTACCACTCACTTGCCCTAGTAATCATTCAATCCTTACACTCATTCTTTTTTCTTCTAATTACGTAAAAGCTAGACTATATATTGAAATGTTTGTAACACAATTTCGATGAATTTAGCCAATCTAACTAAAACATTTGTTTTCCTACTCTCAAACAACTCCTTTATCTTAAACATAAGTAGCATACATGGATTCCATAAAAACCACCCAGTCTGATAATTGACTCTATAAGCACTATCCAGTAGCATACGGTGACTCAGTAAGCACAACAACACCCGATATATGCACCTCTGATATTTGGACTTTATAATTACTACCAACTCTATAGATGGACTCTGTATTGCTACTCCCATACGTGGACGCTATTAACACTGCCCATTCTCATAATGACATACGTTTATGTGGTTCTTTTTATTTGACATTATGGGAAGCAACACAAGGAAGTATCTGTCTTTAGGCAAGCCGAGATGGCTACGACTAATGCGGAAGAGACACAAAACAATGCATTGACTTGCAAGTGGTGTTTGCTTTGTTTTTATGTTTGCCTCAATCATAGTATACATACCACCGTTGATTCTTGCCACATCCTACAACGATATAGGCTGTTGATAAGGTGTTCTACTAACAAATTTGAAAAAGTAGATGGTTCCAGCCATGTTGCTAAGCATTTTTTCTTCCGGTTCTGTATACAATACGACGCATTTCTAATAACCCTCTGGAAGGAGTGCTCCTTTCCTCAGTGACTAGCGCGCACCAACCAAATGCGTTCTCTTTACAAAGCACTGCCCATAGAATACAAGAAAGAAGGGGCTTCCAATTTTGTCAAAATGACCAGACAAACGCAGCCTAATTCAAAGGGAATAGCTAGGTGTGAAAACCGATGCTAATGTAAGTATAAAAGTGTGTCGGAGTCGCAATATGTATGTTGACATGAGAGCTGTTTTAAGACATCACTGCGGAAATCAAATCCACGGTTTTCGGACACCTGACCAATCCGACATCATAATATTTGACCGAGCAGATGTTTGACTGATGGACAGTTAGCCGAATTTCTTCAGTACGGGTGATGGTCTTTCAATCTACTCTCCACTTTCTGTTGTCATCTGTGCACGAGATTGCACTGAACTTGATATGCTTGACACTCTAGCCCACAAACTGAATCCTTTACAAGTTATTTATGCATTTACATCTACCCGGAGATTGTGCTAACCATTTTCTTACCTTATAATGATACTGTAGGCAACATAAGATAGGGATAAGATCCGAAACATAAGACTTAACTCAGTAATTGAAAAATATCATCATGAAAATACTGGATCACGACAATACTGGATTCACAGTTTGAATCGGTTCCCCACGAGATCTACATTGAACAATGTATCAGCTTATTATTTGGAAACTAATACCAATGTTTATATTATTATGTTTTCAACACTTCTTAAATTTGTAGTAGGGAACTCCACCTGGAAACATATACATGTAAACTGATACACTACCTTATTCCCCCCTCTCCTCAGAAAAAAAAAAAACGTTAAAAAAACTGTCAAGTGTCCGCTCGGTCAAATGTTCGTAGGCCAAATATCTGCTCATGGCATCTAAAACCAATGCCGTATCCAATGTCATATCTTCCATTTAACGAGAAATGTTAGTTGCTAAAGCACTCACAATGTCGCAGCACTCCGTTGGCACGTTCCGTCTAATCGTTAAATGTATCGGATACAAATAATGAATGCCAACCAATCGCGATTTCGTCTGAAGAGGATCCGTTGGACACATTTTTATCAGTATCGTCCTAATTGTTAACATTAAGTAACTGTTCAAAGGATATCGCATCAATTACAAAACAAAACAAAATTACGTAATTCGTAGATGTCCAGTACAGAAAGCTGCTACCAAAACAAGACATGCTATTTTTTGACGAAGTTGCTGAGGAATGTTATTTACCAGTTTTGCTAGATTAGCAGCTGGCACAAGCGTTGAAGAACACACCAATGATAAAGACAAAATTCAAAGTTAATCACCTTTTACTCTTATTATCTTAGGATAATACAAGAGATTTTATTGCTGTTGCTGTTGTTGTTGTTATTGTTGTTATTGTTGTTGTTGTTGTTTGTGATATGGTGAGGGCTTCAATTCAATATACTGTATTTACTACGAAGGATTATGGCCTCCCATCGTTTATACCCCTATACTGATGAAAATACTACTGACTATTAATATTATAACAATAGGTGAACATACATGAACGGATCCCATCAAAGATAAAAGAAGTTTCAAAAGTATTACATATTACAGGGTCTTACTCTCCTGCTTCCTTCCCCAACCATAATTCCGATCGTCTACGCCACTGCACTAGTTGGACCGATAATATGATGGACATAAAAGCGGCAGACATATAGCGCCTATTTATAGAAACGGCAGCAATCACGTGACACCATGATTTAACTGAGAGAAATAAAAATTCAGACAAGGCTAATCTATGAGCTGAGATATCAGATTTTAAAGGTGAATTCAGCCATCCAGTATCAGATGTTTATCGCGGAAATTGAGAGTAAGATCATTTCTATACACAAAAACGTTGATTCTATGAGAAAAGGTCAGAAATTGTGGATAAATTTGAGTTTGTATGGAATATTAGATGCATTATACAGTATTACATATTTCTTCATCGCGATTTCTCATTTGTTTTTTCCACTTCATGGACTGACCCCTTGCTATTTGAAATATCTACTTCAGACCAGAATAATGCTTGGTCAAAACTTTGTTTATCTAATGAAAGTACACATATTCAGCTTTCAAGTCATACCAATAACTTGATTTAGCAAACAAATGAAAGGCAACTTATGCCACATTTCAACTGGCTGCAAGACATTAATAGTGAACTTAAGACAAGGTGAAAGAAGAACAATATCAAAAGTCTTTATATTCCTTGTCGTCTCGCTCACTCCACATTTGCCTAAATCATTTTATTTTTAGATGATTGGAGTTGTTGATATTACTATGATTTCCCATTTATCTCTTTTGCTTATTGAACTTTATAGAGTTTCACTTTTCGAATCCCAATTCTACAAGTTAAACCACATCTGCCTGATTTTTTTTACTTTGGGCAATAGACTGAGAGCGCTGAATTTCTCAAAACCTCAAAAAAAAAAAAAGACTCAGGCTAATGTGAAACGAAAGTGACAATTTAGTCTTCGACTACATAAATATCTGCCTTAACAAAGCCATCAGTTATTTCCCTTAACCTTTAAACCTGAGATCCGCTTCGCTTTCCAGTTTCGATATAGACTGCGTTTTAGAATACATATATTATACAGAACATAGAAGAGCAGTTGAACTTACAGTCAAATAAAGTTCCATAGATTTTGGAATACAATGCAGATTTGGCAGGCAGTTGTAATTGCGGATCTAACTGATTTTGTTGCCGAGGGCACGCTGAGAGACTGCAGACATTCAGAAAAGTTATCACCAATTTTAAAGTGAAAAGATGGATAATCTCAGAGAGATTCCATACATTGATTCTACTAGCTCCGTTCAGTTTAGCTCACCAGCCCTGGCGAGCCGTTTTAAGTCTCTGATGCCGAGTTATATATCTCAGAATGACGGTGCCAGAAGGGTTTTGAGCCCTCACACGAGAGCGGCGCTGCTCATCACCTGTGACACTCAACTTGCCTGCAGCTGCTGTCTGTATTGAATGTCTGTCTCCCTCGTGGACACAACCGCTTGGCTTTCGTCACCTTTATTCAGTGCTGTTGTCACAATACTAGGGGGGGTTGCGTGTGTGTGTGTGTGTGTGTGTGTGTGTGTGTGTGTGTGTGTGTGTGTGTGTGTGTGTGTGTGCGTG
>JAWQUT010000042.1:103322-113561 GCA_033807755.1 Ellobium chinense
GGGGGGGGAGGGGGTGGGTTGCAAGGCCTGCGCATTGTAATGGTTCCCAGCAGATCGCTGCCAGCCTTCACCCCCCCCCCCCCCCTCCCCTGCCCCAAACCACGCAAAAATAAAACCAAAAAAACCTCCTGTCATCTGGACTGCTTCTAAAGGTTTCGAAAGCCTAGACAAATTCAATTTGCCTACTTGACCCATTAAAGTAGGCCTATTATCGTCAGTTTTACCTGGACGAAATTTCGCAAGCACTACCGTAAGTCTTTGATAATTGTCTACTTAAATAAGTTGCAGCATTCAATGAACTTATAAAAATGCTGTTCAACAAAGAAATCTTTTTTAATTTATCACTGAGCTTCTAACCGATATATTGAAAGACATGAACAAGTTATTAGTTTCCATAACGACAAGTGTTTCATGCAGAATGTCACACAAATATAGAAGTGAATATTACAAACTTCAGATTTAATATCCAAACTGGAGAACGTATGCATATTAAAGCTATGATCATATTTACAAATCTAGGGCCCATTTCTGCAATATAGTAAAAGAATAGCTTTACTTTTTATCTAGTTAGAAGTGGCTGATGAGCACGTGCACGCCCGTGTGTGTGTGTGTGTGTGTGTGTGTGTGTGTGTGTGTGTGTGTGTGTGTGTGTGTAAGTCTCTGTGTGTGTGTGTGTGTGTGTGCACATGCATGTGCGTGTGTGTGTGTGTGTGTGTGAGTGTGTGTGTGTGTATGTGTGTGTGCACGTGCGTGTGCGTGTGTGTGTGTGTGTGTGTGTGTGTGTGTGTAAGTGAGTGTGTTTTTGTGTGTGTTTTTGTGTGTGTCAGTGTGTGTGTCTGTGTGTATATGTATGTGTGTGTGTCTGTCTGTGTCTGTGTCTGTGTGTCTGTGTGTATATGCATGTATGTATGTGTGTGTGTGTGTGTGTGTGTGTGTGTGTGTGTGTGTGTGTGTGTGTGTGTGTCGCCATCACTCCCTAAACAATCTTAGCAACCCCCCCTCCTCCCTCCTTGACAAGCCCCTCCCACGCAACTAAGTAAATGTACTCTATACTAAGCCGCGCGGGCGGTAGTCATACGGTTCACAGATAGTCTAATAAGAAAAACAGCAGAATGATCCTCTTACGCTTTTTGCTTGACCTAACACAGAACGTGCCAGTCCTTGAAGCATTGATCAAAACAAACATGACTTTATGTTTGGATATACCTAGTCAAGCACTTGTAAAAACGAGCCCTGCCAAACACAGCACTAAATATTCATTCAGTCACATAGTGTGGCATTAGCTTGACATATCATCGCCCATCTCATNGGGGGGGGGGTGAGGGGGGGAGCGACATTTTGGATGTTTTGAGCTGAGACTACTAAAGACTCTCTGAAAGCACAAAGCAAGATCTATAGTCTCACGAACTCTCTTATAGTTTCTGAAATTTTAACATTTATTTACTAATGTATCTATTTTAATAAAACGCTTCAGCCAAATTTGTGTCACAGATTTCTTGAGAACTACGTAACGTAAAAACATGCGGTTTTCACCTACATTCGTAGAAAAATACACAAAAGGTAACTATACACATCAGTCCTCTTTATTTGTTTTACCCTTTTAGGAGAAAAAAAGAATGTGTATAGCAACGAAATACAATCTTCGATAGATCTTTTCAATCCGCCCGATTCGCCAATCGTCCAACTTTTTCACGGAGTCTAATGCATTCGTCTATGATGCCTTTCGGTGCGCTAGGTATTCTTTCGCCGCTGGTGCGTTGCCTGCCTGCCCATTTGTAAAATGGGGTGTTAGTCTTGTCAAGTATATAGTCTAGTTTCAATTCTAAAGCTCATACTCTCTAAAACGCTCTCCTGCAAAACTTATGAATGTCGCAAAAGCCCCTTTCGTGAAATGAGGGACGATATTTACCTAACCATAACTAATCTGTGATGCCTTCGACAACGACATTTGTCCATCTATTCATAAATTCAGCCCCAGACGGAGGTAATCTTGACAAAATTAACAAAACTGTAATACCTGTGTTGGAGAGAAAACTGTTCACATTTAGTACGGAATGATATACCTAACAAAATTTGAGAAGTTTATATTACCTGTGATCAGTGAATCATTTAATTAAGATGATTGGCTGGTACAATTACTAACGGTTCTTTCCTTCCACTCTCTTGATTCAGACTACGGATATCCAGCCAATTCTAACATAAACAGCTCAGAAGAGTATAAGCCAGTCTTGTTGGTCAACACACCGAAAGCGTAAAATTCCAGAAACTGAATTTACACCAAACCATCTCTGCCAGATTTGTGATGGAAACTAGAATAGACTGGTCCAGACACCAGTCGCTACCAGGTCTCCTCTTTCTACGGAAATCTTTTTCCCATCAATATCAAGGAACTCTTGGGTAAAACAAAAAACAAAAAACAAAAAACAAAAAAATCAGGAGGAGTATCGCCTAGCTAGCACTGAGTCAACACATTTTAGATTTTTAGCTCTAAATGTCGAAAGAAATAAGAAATAAG
Organism: Ellobium chinense; assembly: GCA_033807755.1. Lineage (NCBI taxonomy): Eukaryota > Metazoa > Mollusca > Gastropoda > Ellobiida > Ellobiidae > Ellobium > Ellobium chinense. Next base: position 105,838 of record JAWQUT010000042.1, read on the forward strand.
TCAAATGTACATTAAAAACATATTTATGTGGCGGTTTTTTTTTTTGTAGCGTTCGTTGACAAGGCAGGCGAGATACTAAAATAGCCCTTGGGAAAATGGCGTCAGCTCTTCATCAGTGCAAACTTTAAACAGAGTGTCCCTCGAGTCCCATTTATCTTATTTCCATTTGTCTGTTTACGACAAGAGATTCCGTGAAAAAAAAAAAAACCACACACAACAACAAAAAATCGTGTTTTATGAAAATCTACGTGACCGCCCAATCCAACAGAGCTAGTGTTAAGCTAGAGTTAAGCTAGTGGGGAGGGGCTGTACGTTCTCAGTGCGGACACAAAGGATTGTGGGCTATTGAACAACGCTCACTGCTGGAGTGTCATGAATAGAAAAAAAAAACCCCAAAATGGCCTCGAAAGTGTTATGTGTGAGCAATAGTCCTTACGTGTAAACTGCGGAAATCGCGGGCTAGAGTTACACTGGAACGATACTAACGCACTAATACGGAAGAAAAGTGCATCTCACACAAATAAATATTACCCCGAAATTTAAAAAAACACGGACTTACAAGGGGATGGTATTGAACAGCGTCATCTGCTAAGGTCAAATGTCCGGTTGTATTTGTCCTGCAGCCAAACACAATTCGTCTGAGTTTTCTCAAAGTGACGAAAGAGCGAAATCGTGATTTTTCAGGAGAGCAATTTAAAGATTTATTCAAAGGTATTAAGAATGTTTCTTATTCCACACTTAATATCTCGAAAACTGTAAATATCAGCTTCTTCAAGGTTACAGAGGTATCGATACTATGTAGTTTTATGCAAAAAAACGAAAACCCAAAAAATTGCAGTATTCGTCACAATGCGAAAATGACGAATTATGCTTATGTTGCTAAATTAAGACTTGAGGTGTTAGGCTCTAACGGGTATTAAAACGACCCAAAATCAGTTTGGTTTTTTTTGTTTGTTATGTTTTGTATTAGCAGACATTGAAAGTGAAATCATTTCTATACACAAAATCACTAATTTTATGGACAAACTGTCCATAATTGTCGATAAATTTTAGCTTTGTGAGGCTTGTTATTAGACGAATTGTATTATTAGAATTGGTTCTTCAGTTTCCGATTTTAATCAAGATCTAAGAAAATTGAGCATAATTCATTCAGCCAGACATTTTGGTAGCTCGACGGTGTGACTCGTTGGTTATCTGTTATTTTGTTGTATATTATTTTTAGCTTTATTTGGTCAAAGTTACTGTTGCAGGATAAGTCTGGACTCAGCCGAAGCAATCCTATTAGAAAAATGAACGCACTGTCTAGTAATTTCCAGTAGACTCTTGTGTGTGGAGGATACTAGTAAGATAACTGTTGCTGACCAAGCAAGCGGATGGTGAGAACAGCTCTACCTAGGTGTGGTTAAGTAATAACTGACAGGTTTTGCTCAACGTAAGCATAAAAGCAACGTTACTAGTGTGTTTCCATGTTTCCAATCAATTAAAGTCGCGTTATCAATGTTACTCTTCGTCTGTAAACGATCTCTTTATGTCCCTGTTGGCAATCAAGACTGGGATTTTTTTTTGGTTCATTGTTTTGGGGTTTTTTTTCTTTAAAGAGAAGGAGAGAGCGAAAGACAGACAGAGACAGAGACACAGAGAAAGAAACAGAGAGAGAAAGATGACATGGGTCATAATTTAGTACGCACTGTATGTAAACTTAAAGGTCATGAAATATCTCGACGAAGGAGATTGACGTCATTACGGAAAAAAGAAACGGATAACGAACATTTTCTACCCTCATATATAGAAAAAGATACCTGTATCTTTAGTTATAATTTTCTTTCTTCATTCCATTTCTGAGACGTTTTGAAGTCTGACCAGTAAGAGATAGTAAACAAGTTTCGGGATTTTACCAAGAATGAAGGCTTCACATTATTTTCCTTAAGAATCCTCGTTATTGTGGGCTAAGTACAAGTATAATGATGTGTAACCTCTGAGTGGTAAGCAGAGAGGGATGAAATCGTTTTAAATTTTTTAGAGATTTTAGTTGAAATGTTCCTTCTACATTACGCATTAAATAAAGCTTCAAATGACATTTAAAAAAAAAAAAAAATTCTGTTTTGTTCTTGATGTTCTGTTGCCTTCCGATTACATTTTTGGCGGTCTTAGAATTTCCCCTGTTATACTTTTTATGTGNATATATATATATATATATTTTAATATATTTTTTTTCCTTTCAGTTTCGTTTTTAAGCCCTTAGGCAATGCCGCCACCTGTCATAGAAGTTTGGGTGCGGGGGTGTATCACACACTAATAATCGATATCGAAGAAGGAGATCGACGTCATCACCGAAAAAAGAAACGGATAATGACCATTTTCTACCCTCCATAGAAAAAGATACCTGTATATTTGGTTAAAGAATGTTTTAAGACGACACTGAAAAAAATGTTTTTAGGCTTATGTAACATTCTAATATACATTTGGCGACTTGGCAGCATATATGTTTTTTGTCTGGGCAAATTGAGTCCTGTTCAAGCACTGTGCATAAATTCGCCGTTCCTTAACCCCTTCCCTATACTGTTGTCTGTGCTATAATACTGACACTTACTCACCCCTCCCCTAAACCGTTATCTGTGCTAATACACTGACACTCACACGCTTCAAGCGAGGTCATTGCCCTGAATGAAGATGAATCAGGTGACATGAGAGAAATTTACACAAGTCTTAATATTATTTTGTAATGAGTACTTGTACACAATGGTCTGGTAGTTGTCATCATCCAGCTGCGCGCTCTAAAGGTCAGTGAAAACCTTACACCCAGAGGAGACAAGTTTGAAGGGCAGAGTTAGTTATGAGCTGTACAGTCTAAGAAGTCCACATTATTATTTCATAACATTTAAACAGCGTATATTTTGCCTTTGTCTGAAAAGTTCTGCTGGGATGTCCGGATTTTCACTCTCTGTACGCCGTCATTACTCGTGCTGCGTGACGTCAAAAAGCGACAAAAGGTAGCAAGCGATAGGTGCGGACGCATGCGCTAACCGTCAAAACTAATCGACTGCTAGAAGCAATCTTGACATTCCAGTGGTGTTATCTCAGAAACTGTTGGACGAGAAGGAAAAATAAAATATACGCAGTTTAAATTTTAATTTTTGGGCGTATTAGACCCTGAAACAAATAGCTACCCCTGTCCCTTTAAAGAGCACTTTCTAAAACCGTATGCTGTCAACCTTTGCACACTGGCGGTAACAGGCGGAAACTCCCTGGCTATATATGTTGTTTGCCGTAATTACTACCAATTATTAGACATCACAGTGCTTACGCCCCCGCCTGGCCATTTCAATAACCACAATTATCAGCTCTTACCATGTACCTGTTTCAAAGTCTGTCAGAAGAGGATGTTAAGAGATGACAGTCTCGCCCGAATGACGGGGCTCTGAAACGAAATCTGGAATTTAAGAAATATGATGACAAACCCTGGGGAGTAGAACTACTTTCCTTGTCACGCAGCTGTTGTTGCTGCTGCTGCTGCTGCTGCTACCCTCCTCATTAAAACCACAGCCGCTCACCCAGGGAACGGGAAGCACCCGCACCGAGAAAACCAGCTTGCCAGTTTGGCGAATGGGGTGCCAAATACTGGAAATGTAGCGTTTTTGGAAAGTGTTGGACGGCTTAAAGTCATCGTAGCATCTCCGCATCATTTTGGCAATTTTAAAATGATCCAGTTTTAGAGATAATTTATTAGTAATCTCGTTTGTTTGTTGTTGTAATAATGCTGTTGTGATTATTGTTGTTGTTGTTGTTGTTGTTGTTGTTGTTGTTGTTGTTGTTGTTGTTGTTTTGCTCTAGATGGGTTTGTTATGTCAGTGCAAGAATGTCGGATTCGTTTCAGCAATGCCAATATTACCGGGTACTTGGGTGTCTTTCGCAATGCAGGTCATTATCCAGTGGTTATAAACTTGTTTGAACTCTTTAATTTCAAGGCCGTGTTGTTGTTTTTTTTCAGTCATGAGAAGAAAAAAAAAGTCAAGGATAAATATTCCTTTGCTGCAGGGTTATTTTATAGAACGCAACGGTTTCTGGCAAGATTACTTAATTACAATAATGGCGTTAAATTTTGACGAACTGTTGGCAATTTTTTTTTAATCAATTTGGCACCATAGCTTAAACAAATCTGGCAACCCTGACCGGAAACCCAGCCTGAAAAATGAATAATGGAAACCCAGCCGGCTAACACCCACGAGGGGAACCCTTTTTTTTTAATTTTGGCTCGTCAGACTTTTGACGTTGGAGCGAATTATTTCAGATCTTGGACAGGAGAGTTTTTGTAGATCTGTCGGAGGGATTTGCGAAATACGGGATGTACATCTTCTCTTACTTGAACAAAAACAAACAAACAAATGACGACAACAACAGTAACAACAATAACAGCAAAAATGATGACGACAATAGCATGCTTCCCCTCTTTCGTTTTATGTTTTATTTATTTATCAAAGCTGGTCAAAAAGGAAATTTTAAAGCCTTAAGCCTGTTTGTTGTTGTTGTTGATGTTGTTGTTGTTGTTGTTGTTGTTGTTGTTGTTGTTGTTGTTGTTGTTGTTGTTTCATTATTATTTATTTAGATTTGGATGAGATATAGATCTAAAATAGAATCCAAGGTTTTTGTAATCAGATTCTGTTAAGCTTCTCTACAATTATTAATAAAACTGTGTTCTGGTTATCTTTTCCTTCTGCCTTTTATAAAAGAAGGTTGGTTTTGTTGGGTTTTTTTTGTTTGTTTCTTTTGATTGTTAAAGTTAAACAAGCTATCAGAATATGAAGGAAATATCACGCTATTGAAAGAATCTAGATCGATTTCTTAAACTGGATCCTCCAGTTTGGCAGAACAGTGTTCTTGGGAAAGAGATTTGGCTCTGGAGTAAACGGCTTAAGAGCTGTGCTTGGGGTGCTGTATTGCAGTACCTAACAATGACTTTGTTATGTATTTCATTGCAATACCGCGTGTGTTCATGAACACCTCTGCTGTGTATTATTCAATGAGGATCTTTATGAGTGAGATGTGTGACACTGTGTGAAGATGTGAAACAAGTTCTCCAAAAATGAATTGAACTTTAAGTTTGTTTTCCATTTACGCACCAAAATGAAGATTTACTTTCCTTTTATATAAATAAGATACCTCATTACCATAGACAAAGCGTAAAGGTCAGCATGTAGACATCGTGACCAAATCTGAATATCTGGGAACCCTAACAAAAGACAAGGGAGACATCAAAAATAGATTGAAAGACAATTGGCTAAACTTGTTCAAAGGCTGAAACAAATGAAGAAGGTTATCCAAGGAAACAATAACACAAGGGTAAACTCTAATTGTTAAGGACATGTACTTTCCCACCGGGCGAAGGCATAGAAAAACAGTTAATAGCCTTTGAATTTAAGTGCTACGGAAGTACATTAAGAGTCCCTTGAATAGCCAAAGGAATAATCAAGGCTATCCTCAAAAAAACTCTAAATTAAGAAATCTTCCTCCCGAACAACACTTTTTTTAACAAAAAAGGAATTATTTCGATCACAAACAAAAATTCCCTTGAAAGAATAATCTTATATAGGCAGAGTTTCAAGGCAGCGAGGTAGGGAGAGACCATGATGGCAGTGGAGAAAGGCCATGACAGACATTTTTGAACATTATTATGGGCAGTGGATGTAGGACGACTGGCCAGCAAGTTGAGAGGCTTCACGAGAGAGTGTCAGGATAATTACGCTCCGTAGAGAGCACGTCACGTGATGAAGAGGATTGATAAGATTTGTTTAAATTCTATAATAAAAAACTTCATCATAAAAACAGAAAGATCGTATTAATTATTCCGCATAAAAGAGAAAAAAAAAAGAAAGTATATTCTACATAAGCCCTTGAACTCAATGGCTAGAAAATGGGTTATTTTATACAACGGTGTAACTCATGTTCTCATGCAACCAGACAGACAGACAGACAGATAGACAGACAGTCAAGCAGACAGACAGACAGACAGACAGACAGACAGACAGACAGACAGACAGACAGACAGACCTTACTCTTACACACATGCAAATAGAGAGAAAATATACTACAAAGAGAAAGCGTTACCGAAAAAATGTTTTAAAAAAACACGCTTTTTCCAAGAAAATGAATGAAAATCATATGAATTTCAAGTACATTTCGATTTCCCTTCACATGTCTGACCGATTTATGTTTGTGATGAATATAGAAACCAGAGATTTACGAAGCTATATTTAACAATATTCCTTTTATATTCTCTGAAGCAGCACCTTTGTCACAGTCACACAGAATTCATTTCCTGTTCTCGCCTTCGTTTACTGTCCGTGATTCTTTGGGAAGAGCGACACAAGAGAAGAATCTGATAAAATGCCTTACGGGTTAGAGATTGCATCACATTAAATATGACGTCATAAGACACAACAGTAGCCCAACAGTAACATTATCATGAAGAGCAATAACTCCTATTATGACAACGCAGCTGAGTTAATCCCCTTTGCTACTTCATTGTTTTCAAGTGCTTCTGTCACTAAAATAAATACCATGCGCTCATATAGCTAATACGTAGGAATAATTCATTGAATGATTTATTATATAGGAAACTGAACATACAGGTATATAGGATACGACATACAATTCTACTTTTGAGACATACCAGTACGTCTATGGGTTGTTCGTAAAATAGGGTAAGGACGTACATATAAGTCGTAAGCAGTGAAAGGGTCAGTGCAACACTAGCATCGCAGTTATTGTGACGAATGGTTGACATCAGTGACGTCATAATGGGCAGCTACGTAACTACGCCGCACCCTGAAACCTCTTGCATCTCGAGAGCTTTCAGTTCCCTACCTTGAACAGTGAACACTGTCATTTTGTTCCCTTATGGCAACCTTACTTGACGACACACTCACTACCTATAACTGCAACGATTCGATGTTTGACTTCCGTGTACATCGCCTGTTCCAAACATGGAATTCATGCATCCTTTCAGTGGAGCAGAAAGAAGGAAATAATGAACCTCATAAAACTTCAATAATAATAATAATGCGGTTTATAAGTCTCGTATCCAGGCTAATGCCCGCTCACGCGACTTCACACTATCATTACCCCAGCAGGCCTGATCACTCTAGGACTTTCTCGACTCCCTGGGGAGCATACAGTGCCGCTGCCATTTATAGGCGCTGATCACTAGCATTCTGACAATATCTTCCACTGCCTATAGCCAGGTACCCATTTTTACAGACGGGTGGACTGAGGAAAATGAGAATGAAATGCTTTCCCAAGGCACTTACAACATGACCGTGGTCGGGAATCGAACTCACGACCTTTAGATCTTGAGTCCAACGCCGTAACCATTAGGCCACACTGCTCCACGCTGTGACGCGTTCATAGTTGTAAATGGAGCCATGTACAAGACACACCAACGAATATATTGGGAAGTTTGACGTCATGTTTGCTCAGCTTACTTGGACCTGATCGCCCTAGAAAAAATAAGTAGACGGGCGTAGACATCCCCAAAAGAAGTAGGGCAGCTAGAAGATTAAACACCCCGCCTCTTCTCATCCCAGAGAGAAAGCAGAGATAGGATTATTTCGCCCCACACCCTCTTCCCACGCCCCCTCTCCATTGAAAAAAAGGGGGAAAACATATATCCTCTTAAGAAAGACCGAAAGTAGAAAATACATATCCTGAAGAAATATATCACCCCTCTC